>VWZN01016971.1:64845-75350 GCA_013396955.1 Regulus satrapa | reverse complement strand
AAAAAAAAAGCTACATCCTATAACTACCTCTCCCTAAGTTATATTAGGAAGTGTTAAAAATTTGACCAGTAGAATTCTGTGCAATCTGTATAATTCTATATGAACTTTTAGATAGAAAATGAAGCTTCTGGAGGAAATATTATTGTGTTTCAGGAAGACTAATTCACACCTGTGTAAATCCAGCCTCACTGAGTAGAGACAGACTTGAAATTGTTAAAAATCCAACAAAGAGGAGAACCTGCAGTCAAGTCTCGTCACTCGTGCTTCTAAAGGGTTACTCTAACTCTAGAGGGTTAAATGAAAACATTCAAAGTCATAGTGGTGCAAGAGAAAACCCACACTGTATCTATTAGGAACTTAAAACAAAAAGTTATTCAGTGTGGTAAGTCTCTGTATACAGTTTAGGAAGTACTGAGAACAAATACATTCAATTGAACCATGTAGAAACTTGCATCTTGTTTTATGAAGAATTTATCATAAACAGTGATTCAGTGGTGCTCTATGAGGAAGAAGGCTATTATAAGATGTCTTTAATAAAAGAAAGATTGGGCTTACACAGAGGATATCTAGGAGAGCAGTGTGTATAAAAGACACTAGAACTTTAGCAGCTATTCTGGAGTATTTAATATAGAGGTGGATGTATAGCAGAAGAGCAATCAGTCTACAGAAAGGGTGCAGTGATATAAGCTCAGTTTTCAATCTATTTGGCAGCTAGCCTTGAGCTGTGATTACTTTTAAGGTTTCCAGTAAAAAGTGGGTGAATTAAATACAGAAAAATGACTCAAAAAATCAATGAGAAAGTTATCCCAGCCAGTGGCATTACGTCCAGACTTTCTTACCACATTTAGTGACTTTTGCACTAGTAAGTCCTACATCAAAAATACTTCTCCATGCTGACCTTCATCAGAACATATGTAAGGGCTGCTCTTTCACCACAAAAGTCTACAGCATTTGAATAATAATTGTGAATATAATTAATGAAGACATTTAATCTAGAAATTAGTATCAAAGCACAAAATGGTCAAGACATTTTGGTGCCCCATGACCAGTTTCAAAAGCAGTTTAGTACCCACTTAGAAGGCCTTGCTACAGGTACCTTCCAGTTCAGAGTAAATGGGAAGCCGATCACTTAATAAAACTAATTTTAAAAATTTATCCCCAGATGAGTTTAGGCGGCAAAATCTACCAGTAAAATGGACACATGGTGTATTCTACCCTTAGAAAACCTGGTATCAAAGTTATATGCAAAGAAATCTAAAGCAGATCTTTGATACTTGAGAGTTATGCTACTGTCAGTACCCAAACCCGCTTATTTAGACATTCATCTTGATATGTACCTTACAGTCTTTAATATCAAAACTATAGCATATAGATGAGATCCTAGTCTTACAACACCATTAACTAAATGGTGCATCTTCTAGATCTGCTTACCCTTATTCTGAGACATTATCTTAGAAATTCTCACCTATGAGCAAATTGACTAATCAATAAACTATCTTTCTGAAAACAGAAGCAAAACATAATTAAATTACATAGATTTTACTGATAACTACTTCTCTATTCATGCATACCACAAACATTATGCACTTTAAAATGCTGATAATATATTTTATAATTGCTTGAAGAAACATTATTTGCTGATAACATTTGCAGTCCTATAGCAAAACGTTGCTTTTCTGTCATTCTATAGTGCAAAAAATTCACCTGTGCATTTGAGCAGAAAAATTCAAAGGAATAGTAAGTGTTTTGTTACCAGCCATTGTCTGTCATACAAGTATAACATATTGAAATTCAATCTTCATTATCTCTGTATGAAATCACAGCTCCTAAACAAAGTCATGTGATTTAGTATGTATATCTGTTTTATTAATTCACATAAACACAAACTTAAATAGAAATTATTGCATATCTAACCTGTGCTTAAAACTAGAAGTGTAGTATGACCACGGGACTTTAACCATGGGTACTGTCTCTTATGAAAAACAGCACAATGCGGTGCTGTCTTACCACAGCATGGTAGAAAGCCCAACAGCAAAGATGGAAGAAGGAACTCAATGTTCTTTTGTTACTGGTATAATAAGCAAAAGCTGTTTTGAATCAAAATTGTGTTGGATATTAAAAAGGCTTTTTTTTTTTTTTCAAGCCAGATTGTGTCTTATAACAAATTATGTACGATATGTATTGATCGTGGTGGTATATTTGCTTACATAAACAAAATACATTACTAAATCATCCCTTGGGAAGTATTGCATAGCAGCCTGAACTGATTCCTCAGTTACAGGCTGCCTTCCTTCTTCTACTCTGAAAATACTAAAGCATCTGTTTAATATCACAGTGGAAATTATATTACATATAATTGAAATAAAAGCTTTTGACTGCTTAAGTGGTGAGAAATTTCAGTGTCTACACCATCAGTTGCAGAGCTCTGCAATTACAGCCTCTTGAATTGTCATATTTAATCTCAAAATAGATGCCCCATCTTTTAAGCATTAAGCCTGAATACTCAGGTGTGAGTATTTGCCTTCACACATATGTGGAGTTACCCTTCAGCCATGTCACATGCACAGAGCAACATTAATGTGACTACAAGTAATACGACTCCTCCTTCAATACTCTTACTTTCTCACCAGGCCTAAACACATTTTCTTCCTTACTCTAAGAGCCCTTAAGCAGGAGTTATGGTAAGGCCACTCCAGATGGAGGTGGCAGAGTTTTTATATGTTCCTGTTCTTGGCTCTTCCCACAGTGTCCTGGGTTGATGCTGACTTGTATCCCCATTCGTCTGTTTAGCCCAGAAATAAGTTTTACACCTTTCAAACTGGATCTGAAAGTGAAGAGGGGAGAAGAGGCGGAATATCTGAGGCAGTTGTTTTCAAAACATAAAGATAAGAGTGTTCAGCTTTCCTTTACACACAGCCTGTGTTATCAGTGGTGCCGATGGTAGATGGCAGCTGGGAGCTCTCCTTTGCTTTCTGTTAGTTTTTGACTAGCTGAGGCAGATAAGTTCTCTGAAATGTGATTTTTTTCCTTTTTCCTGGAACTGTTAAAAGCTGCTGTGGAATGAAAATCCAGAAGAACACTGGGAGCTCACAGCTGTGGCCCACTGGGTCCTGGCCTGGGCCATGGCATTTTCCAGCACCAGAGGGACTGATAAAGATTGAGTGAGCCGAGCTACAGCCCATGAAGAGGACTCTGGATTAGTCACCTCTTGAAGCAGTGAGAGGTTTTGTTCTTTATTATTGTTCATTTTTTGTGCAGGGAAGTGCTTTGCCTTTCTTTGCTTTTTTCCACTTTTCTCTGAGGAGGTCTTGTTCCCGAACCAGTTGTGAGAGGGAACCACTTGGGTCTGCTTTCCAGAGAGATCCCATTCAGAGTTTTTCTCACAAGTTTTCCCTAAACCAGGACAAATTACTTAATATATATTAATTACTTAATTTACAATACTTAACAGATTCCTACCTTGTACTTGATGTCAGATTAGTCTTTGCAGTCTTAAGAATAGGGAAAGCTCTGTCTCACCCTCTGTATACCAGGATCATCACAAGACTAGCAGAATAGCACCTCCTTCCCATTTTAGATTTTATTGAAAAGTTTTCTATTTTTATTATTTTTCATTAGCACACAGATTTTATTGCATGTCCTGCTTACAATTCATATGCTAATTGGCTTTCAAATTACCTGTTGTTTAGGAATCCCCTTTGCCAGAATTGTTAATTTGAATTCAGTTTAAGGCCAGTACTTCTCTGTACTGTGTTTATAAGATTGTTTTCCGTAACCTCTTCCCCCCAATTTCCCTGAAAAGCGCTCAGATTTGCAGATGCATTTGATCCTTCAGATATTTTGATAGTTTTAATTAGTGTATATCTTTGACATTATGCAATTGTCTTCAATTATCCATTTCAATTTTAAAAGTTTTTTTTTTAATTGCCCCTATGAAAATGCACTGTCAACAGAGACTAGTAATAAAGGTAATCCTGAGAATAGTAGAACTCAAAAATGCAAGGTGATGAGGTTTGTTAATTACTGAAGTGGAATTAGAGTGTATAATTAAGATTAAATTATCCAGTTCATAGACTGAGAATGTCAGAATATGGCCCTTCAAATACATCACTCATCTATTCTGCAATTATTTTCCTCTAATTTTATAGCATATTAGTTGTCTCAGTAAATGTCACCTGTGAGCCGAAAACATACTTACCTGAAGAAATAGCTTATAAAAACAGAAGTGGTTTCTGTTACAGTAGTTAAATTCCCCAGAAGTAATCTGAAAATTGCTTGCTAATGCTGAGAACACCTGAAAGGTTTCAGGCATTTAGAGACATTAGCGATATTGCCTTATTAACTACCTTACCTCACACAGGTGTGAATGAATGATGTTATACATTAGCTTTGAAATATTGTGCATTCTGAAACTTTGCTCAATATTGGAGAGAAAAAAGGTTTTTCTAATTACATATTATTGCAACATTTATCTTGTGATTTTTTTGATAGCCCAGATTATGAGAATGGACCATCATAGTCTGTTTGGCATGCAAAAACATTGCTGCCCTCTATCACTGGAAACTGACTTTGTTAATGTGGTGGGATGACCTTAGCCATCTGCAAGACACCACTCAGCTGCCTTCTCAGTACCCCTCCTCTAGGGAGAACCAGCAAAGTGGAAAAGCTTGTTGGTCAAGATACATCACTGGCCAGTTATTTTGATGGGACAAACAGACTCAACTTGGGGAAAAGTAATTCAATATATTGTCCATTTAAAGACAGTTGGATGTTTCACAAAAAACTTCACAGCTATTCTTTGCTGAAAAAGGAGAGAGGTTAGGATGTGAAGTGTAATACTACAACAGTGTGGGAGTATGCAGTTGCTTCAGAACCAGGATTGAAATGCAGGAGACAGCTTTTCATGTTTGGACTTAGATATTTATTCTTTTTATCAGTGCTACAAGGGAGTGAGTTCTCAGCACTTGAGCTTCTAGGTAGAAATGGCAAAGACAGCTTCTAACTACAAGGTCTTTTAAGAGTAAACTTAACCAATGAATAATTGCCAGCTAGATTATTTTTCCTTTTAACCCAATAACTAGACAGCTGTGGTCCACAATGCAGAGTTTTGTACCCAATCACTCAATATCACTCAAATCCATGAAGAAGGTGGAAAAAACAAAGACAGCCAACACCCTAAAACCTCCATCTAAAACTATGAATTTCCACTCTGTGACATTACACACTTCTATTCAAACAACACACCCATAATACCAGTTCTATCACTCAATTTTGGAAGGCTTCTGCATGGCCTTGTGTCAAAAGTAGTGCTCTGTTGAGGGTCTGCACCTGTCAGCACAGGAAGCTTAAATTCCTCTGTGCCCAGGGTTCTAATAAAAGAGTAATTTGGTTCATGTACATGAGGTGTCCTATTCATATTGGATATTAGGTAGCACCAAAGCCTTCTCTTTTGCAGTGAAAAATCACCGTTTTCTTGGCCTTTCCTCATAGGACATACGCTCCATCCATTTAATCACCTTGGTGGGCCCTCATTTGGACTTGCTCCAATAGGTCAATGTCTCTCCTGTACTGGGATCCCAGAGCTGGATGCAGCACTGCAGGTGAGGTGTCACCAGAGCAAAGTGGAGGGAGAATCCCCTCCCTTGCCCTGTTGCCCACACTGCTTTTGTGGACGTATTTGCCTTTCTGAGTTTGGGGTGCACATTGTTGTCTCATGTCTCACTCACCAGCACCCTGCAGTCCTTAGCAGGACTGCTCTTTATCTGTTCATCCCCCAGCCTGTGTTGATTCCATGAGGGGATTGGGTACAATACGGTTTACCTTTTTTTTCTTACCATGTGCTTATATAATTCCTTCTTGTTATTTTTCATATCCATTTCCAAGTTCCATCAGTGTCTTGGCTTCCCTGATCCCATTACTACACATCCAAACTCTATTCTTGTATTTCCCACAGGTAACCTGTTCTTGTTTTCACTGACATATCTTTCTTTCTTACATCTCAGTTCGAGCAGCATTTCAATTTCCTTCCTACCTTGTTTGATTTCTTATGCATGGGGAAGGACAGCTCTTGTACTCTGAGTGTCCTTAACTTTAGTTAATGTCCTTATTTGTAATGAAAGTTATGTAACGTAATATATTTTGCACATTAATAAATTTCCTTTTCATTGTTTATGTGTACATCCTTTTCCTCTTTGCATATTGGTAGGTAAGACTAAGCTCACCACATGCTATGTATGAAGTTCATTATACATGTGTGAACAGCCTTACTGATTTTAGTGGAACAGCCTATCTCTGTAAAATACACTATATGCATAAACTTTTAAGATTTAAGTCCAGGTATTTATATTCTACATAGGAAGGAAATGAACCAAAGGAAAATTCTTTGTTTAATATTTTCCACAGTTTGATGGAAAATATTGGTTGTTTTGGGGTTTTTTTTTTTTTTTTTTTTTGCAAAGTATACAATTAAATCATGGTAACAGTAGTTCCTTAGGTATATAAATCCTCATGTCTCCTGAAACTTACACTGTGTTTTTGCCATAATTTTAAAATAAACTTGGCCAAGGATTCCTGTATATAATCAATAAATTGAACTACAATACTATGATTTATCACATGATTGATGCTTTAGGAGAGATTTTTGCAAGTGGAAATAAAAACACTAGGATATATAAAACTAGTCTGTATGATCAGATCTCTCATTTATTTGTGTCAGATCTTAGTGAAGATTGCAGATACCTTCCTCAGAAACATAGTCTGTAACATTTTTGCCTGAAAATGAAAAATTAAAACTTTACAGAGGTCTCAACTGAGTTTTTTAAAAGTCTCACTAAGTGGATGGTTATACACTTTGGGATTGTATCTTTCCTGATGGATTGCAAACAGAACTAATCATCCTAAGAAATGCTTCAAGTATCTGTAGTAATTTTCATCAGTTGAAAGATTCAGAGGTACTCCATGGATAAACTTGTTTCCCTTCTGTATTTTCATTGTGCACTAATAATGTGTTAGTTTATAATCTAGGGATAATTTCCATAATTGATTTTTTAGAGTTCCAACCATTCCATATCCAAAACATCAAATGCTTTTAGTAAAAAAAAAAAAAAATCCAATTACAAAAAGAATCTTCTACACCATACTTGACTTTTCTTAAACAATCAAATTATAATCAGATAATGTTTAAGCCTTAGTGAGTGATTTTCTTCCCCAGTAATCTTTCAGTGCTCATCAACAGTAACTTATGAAGAAAATGCTATTTGGATTGATAGTGGTTTTAATCCTTATTTTGTAAGCGAAATTACTAATTTTACATTTTTGCACTAAGCAATACACTTGAAAACGTAGAAATCTCTATAATTTACTAAGTTAATGGCTTTCTCAACTCTAATCCACATGATTTTCTGCAGGAAATAGCAGACCTTTAGTATGGCATCTGATGATGCTAGCTTAATTTGCAGATAGCCTCCTTTCAAACATGAATTTTTGAAGATCCATTACATCCTCTTCTTTAAATCATCCTGCACAACATGACTAACCTCATATATATATTCATTTTCCTGTGGAAAACTGTGTAAGGAAAATAATATCCCGTTTAAATATCTGTCTGATTTTGAGCCATTAGTCAGCTATACAAGCACAGATAATGTTTGAGGAGTATGAAATGCTGAACAATTAAAAGAAGCATATAAACATCAGTTATGACATTCAGCATTTTTCCACAATCCAGTGTTTTCCAGTTGTCCTACTCTTTGGGAACCATATGAATTCTGTGACAGTCATCATAAAAAGAAACAATGTCCTTGTATACCCTAGCCCAGGGGTTTTTATTCGCAGAAGATGGTACTGGGAAGTGATGGTTGGTTGGCCTAACAGATAAAGCCTTTTCTACAACACTGCCTAGATGCTGCAAAAAACATGGAGCCAAAACATGGGCATTCTGAAGAAAAATGTGAGAAGAAATTCTGTGAAGAGAGAAGCAAAACAATAAAAACAACAAAAATAAAACAACAAAACAAGAAAAAAAGATAAACAAAGCCATTAAAAAACCTCACTTTCAATGCAAAGTTTTAAATACAACTGCCCAAAGACTAAGAAAATTGCATGGCAATTGCTACTTTCAGCTTGGCTGGAACACATCACTCTTAAAGATTACCTAAACAGTTAAATAACTGTAATAGTCAGTCAGATGTAGACACAGAATTGCTTGCAGCAGTATTCCAATACTACTCCAGATGGAATTTTTGAGAGGAGGGGGGTTGGTTTTGCCCTGGATTTTATTTCATTGTTAAATTTTAATTTCAAAGGAAAGCAATTCCAGAAATACAGTTTGTAAAGGATGCTAACCTTTTTATTTCTAGATATGTAGCAATGTAGGAATGTGACAACATATATCTATTTCGGTAATATATTTAAGTATACAAATCTACCCAAATTAATATCTAGTTATTGTATCTCATGAGAAGAACATTGACCTTTGTCTTCCTGTGTCTTACTGGAAGAAAAGTAAATATTGACCCCCACAGTTAATGCCCATAAGCCAGTAAATGCTCCATAGAATACTATATCAATGCTTCTAGCATTGATATAGAGCTAAACTAGCAGTACAGAATCTTGGACAAACATCTGCATGACCAGTTTCAAAATTTATTTCATGCTGAGCAACTTATTTTTGTGTATATGAAGGTCCATAGTCAATATTTCAACTACCTGTTTGAGAAGTCCATTTAAGTGGCAAAAATTCTATCTGCTGTTTTTGATAAAAAAAACTTTTTTTTTTTTCCCCTGAAAATTAGTGGTTTTTTTAAAGGTATATGTGTGACAGAATTAAACTTTCCTGACTTCTAAGTTGCTTCCAAATGCAGTTTCAGTTAAATTCTCTGGTTTAAGTATATAATTCTTTTAAAATCACAGGAGAAATCTGTCATTTTAATCTTTGTCTGTAACTGTTGAATATAAACAAAGAAACAAACAAACCAGCTTGAAAATGGTGATCATGACCTGAACTGTAGGGAAGTTGAACAATAACAGGTGTCCTTGCATTTGGAAGTAAGTTTAGATTTAGAACAAATTATCTCATAAATTCACACCTGCAAGAGACCCCAGCCAAAATCCTGAACCATTTTTTTTTCTGAAGCCTAAGTTAATAAACAACTGCATCCTGAGATTAAATAGACTAGGCACATTTCCAGCTTCACCCAAATCTAAAAGGTTTACAGAACTGAATCCGGGTCTGTGATAGCTACACCTCACGGAAGTTCTATAATCTCTAAAAAGTAAATTTTTTCATCATAACTGTTTTAATGCTTTTACTTCTGAAAAAGACAGTATGTGCACTTTGAAATATGTTTTCAACTGCATTTTTGCTATTGCAAATTTGATGAGACACGTTTCTTCAAATTGGCAGAACCCTAAATAGCTGATTTCTGTACAGCAGTGCCCTGACTAGATTATGTCAATGTGATTCCTGCTTTTCTTTGACATATTTTTATGGTAGTTATTTTTGGCTAGTAATCCACTCTTAAACCGCTTTCCAGAAACACTGCTCTTATATAAAGTTCAATTTTTCAAATCTCCATAATGTATGGCTTTATTTCCAAAAGAAATTAAAGATTCTTTTTGATTTCATAGTTACTATGAATTTTTTTTATTATTATTTTTCCATTAATTTTATAGTGCTCACATTTGCTTTCCACCTTTAATTAGCCCTACCCTGTTGTCAGAGCAGTTTTCCTGTCATTTCCAGTATCATTTGGCACCTCAGGATAAATAAACAATTTTATTGGGGTTTTACAGACTGCATGTGGTTGGGAGCTTATAAATGGAACACCCTGAATTGTGAAATGCATTCTTTAAGCATGGCTTCTTGAAGACTACTCAGAGTTCGGTATCATTTTATTATGATTGAATAGATATCTTTGTCAGTGAGCTGAGTGTTGTAGCCAGCATTATTGACACGGGGCTATGCATATAACAAATTGCAAATGACAGCAATTGTTCCTTGCTGTTAAGTGGTGGAAAATGAATATTAGATTTCCTCATGAAACAGAATGGGAGAATGAAGAAGATGCAAGAGTTAAAAGTAACTCTTCTAAGAATGAAGAGTTCCTTTGAGGACAGTCACTTGTCAAAGAAACTGCAGTAATGTGGGTATTGCATTGTGCAGCTGTGGCATTTTGGTGGTTCTTTTCTTTTAATAGGACAGGCTAGAGTTTTTGTTAATGACTTGGGCTTGATTCTGTGTTGAGTGTTGTACCACATAACATTTTTTTGGACAGAGTTAATCAGCATAAAGATGGAAAAATAAAATCTATGAGCATTATTTTTCCTTCTGGTTCACTTGGGAGATATTTTTACCAGAAATTAGGCAAATAATATGTTTTCATTCTACATATGTCACTTTGAAGTTACTCCTACTGACTCACTTGGGAGGAAAAGACTGGTCTATACTGAAGACTGCATTCTTTTTGAAAAATCATGCCTTTTTTTTTTTTTTTTTTTTAATACAG
>VWZN01016971.1:54458-64803 GCA_013396955.1 Regulus satrapa | reverse complement strand
AACAAACAATGTAGTTGAAGTTTGGCAAGAAAATACACAAACCATAAACTTTTCAAGGCATAATTATATATTTCTCCTTTAGACTTTTAAAAAGCCTTTTTAAACAAACAAACAAACCAACCAACAAACAAACCCCTCTTATATTAATTGCAAGAGAAGTTTTTATAATAAAAGAGTGTTCTTACCCAGACTGAGTTTTTTTTTTTATGACACACTGAAGTTCTAAGTAATTTTTTAGGCAAGTTGAAGTCCCTTGAAAATATTTTCATTGTTGAAGTGCTGAAATAATCTTAAATATAGCAGTGTGATGATAAAATAATTTTTTTAAAAAGATTGTTCTTAACAAAACAAACAAACAACAACAAAAAAACCAAACAAAAAAAAAAAAAAAAAAAGAAAAAAAAAAACCAAAAAAACAGTTAAATGTATGTATCTATACTTGCATCTCCTGAAGGGATATCTAAGTTTTTGGCACATCCAGAGTGCCATATTTTCCTTGAGATCTACTCTTCATAAAGGAAACTNTTTTTTCTTAAATACAACAAACAATGTAGTTGAAGTTTGGCAAGAAAATACACAAACCATAAACTTTTCAAGGCATAATTATATATTTCTCCTTTAGACTTTTAAAAAGCCTTNATTTTTTTGTTTGTTTGTTTCCAGTAATGGTGCTCAATATCTACTAAGAGCATTGCATATTAGCCTGTCACAAAAAACATCACCTAGCAACTCGAGGTACCTTTCTAAGTTTCTTGTATAAGTTTCTACCAATGTATATATGCCATTAAGACAGACCATTCTGATGTAGTCATGTCTGTCTGCCTGTGCACTGCACAATTATGTTGCTGAGTGTACATCAGATTTTTGATTTCATGAGTAGCATAGAAATTTACATATAAAGTGACTTCTTTCCTTCTCACCTTGGTGATAAGTGTTGCATTTTTAACACATAGCAGTTTGTTTAAATTTTGTTTCCAGTTCTCAGGACACATTTTCCTGCAAGGTATCATATTTCTTCAGATGAAGAAGGACAAGACTTAATGTGTGCTGAGTATTTTAGAACTACTTTTTCTAAGTAATGGATTTTGTTTACCATTATGCTCTTCCCTATTTCAGTTTGGAGCTGAAAGAATCCTCCTTTATATTCTGACATAAGGATATATAATTTTGAAGTAGAATAACCAGATCTCAGGCAAGAACCACGCAGTTGCAAACATGGGAGTATCTAAAGACACAGTGGTTTGAACTGTGCAGAAATATACTGTAGGTAATCACAGTGGAAAGATTAAACTGAAATCTACAGTTTCCTCAGGAGGATGTCTAGGGTGTAATATGGACCCACTCACTCCCAGATCAGCAGAATTGAAAAGAGATTAGAAGGGTGAACCTGGAGAACTCAAGGGTTGAGATAAAGAATGTTTAAGAAGGAAAGCAAAATTGTGCACACAAGTAAGGCGAAATAAGGAATTAATTCACTGATTCCCAAGGGCAGGCAGGTGTTCAGCCATCTCCAGGGCATCAGGGCCCCGTCACATGTAACAGGGACTTGGACCATCACTCCAAATGTCCCTCCATTCCTCCTACTTTCCCCCATTTTATATAATGAGCATGAGTTCATATGGTCTGGAACATCCCTTTGGTCAGTTTGCTCTGGCTGTGTTTCCTCCCACCTCCTAAGCATCCAAAAATTCCTCACCAGTATGGCAGTGCAAAAAGCAGAAAAGGCCTTGGCTTGTGTGAGCCCTGCCCAGCAATAACAAAAACACCTCTGTATTATCAACCTAGTGTTCAACCCCATACTAGCTACTGTGAAGATAGTTAACTCTCCCCCACCCAAAATCAGCACACGCATGTGTTTCCTCTAATAATCACTGGTTCTTCATCTTCTGTTGTTTCTCTTTGAATTCTGATGTCTGGCTCTGTATTTTTTCTTTATACTTGTGGAGAGTGTGCCAGAATACATAGTACTGAATAGGTACTTTGTAAATATTCCTGCACAATGAGACAAGAAAAAATACTAAGAAAAGAAGAAAAGAAGGAATTACACAGGAAGAGCAATTAATCTGTGGGGTATTATCTGCTAATTAGAAAGGAAAAGAATTACCACTGCAATGGAAATCAGCATCATGAAATGTTTGTATCTTAAGCTTGTGGTATAAGCCTGGTATAAATTAGAGTCTGCTGTAATCCTGAAGATTCAGCCTGAGCTGAGTGTTCAAGCTGTTATTTAATGATCATGTCTTCTTTCTAATGCCTGGGGTTGAATCTCTAATAAATAGGAATAGAAGCAAAATTTCTATCAAATAAATGATAAAAATGTATAGCCTTTATGAAAAAAAAAAAAAAATCCAGATGTGAAGTCAACACATTTCCTTTCCCTGAGATAGTCCCTGGCTAGCTATGTTGTGGAGGGGAGTTTCTGCAGCACAATAGTTCACACTGTAATTTCCAAGCCTGTGTACCTCCAAGGTGGCATCCTTTGAACTTTGTCCTCCTGCAGTTGGAATCCAGCAGAGGTTAAAACTTTAACCACTAGGTCAAGTATATTTTGCAGTACGGTGTTATTGAGGCACACACCAGGACATTGTCCATGTAATGAAGGATAACGGTGTCTTTGCTTTGGCACGCACTGGAGATAATAGCAATGCTACAAAATATTGGCATATTGGAGGACTGAATTTAAGGCCTTTGGGAAGTACTCTCCAGTGATAGAGCTTCATGGGAGCTTCCCTATTTATAGTGGANACTGGCCATCTGTTCATCAGGACCCTTGATTTGCACTACGTTCTTAAGAGATTTTCGTCAATCTCACACCCCTGACATCCTGGATTTTGCCTGCCATGGGTTGTAACTCCAATGTGACAGCCACATCTCCTCTCGTATGATGGTTACATCTGCCTCTGTGTCCACCAGCCCTGTTACATGGTGGCTATCTGATCCATAGGTCAGGTTGCAACTCATGATAGGTTTGTCCTCAACAACCACTTCTGCCCAGTAAACAGCAGGGGTTTTGTCATTAACTGGGATTATTCCACTGGAACCAGGATTGTCTGGGCTATTATCTTTCTCTCAGCAAAGTAGAATGGTGCTTAGGGGCAGTGAGATAGGAGATGAGTTTTGTGATATCTTCTTTAATGGTCATAGGAGCCACCTCAGTCTCCAAAGGTGTGTGTGCTGTGACCCCAGTAACAAAGTATTTATTGTCTACTTCTTTGAGCTGTGCTGTCAAATCAGGTCAGGCAGGTCCACTGCAATAACTGTGCAATGGGTAGACCTGGAAATAAAGGCTTTAGTGGTTACTAATCGGAATCTACCAAGAGGCTTACAAGATTTAAAATACAAGCCCTTCCCATTAGAGCCTTGTTGTCCCGCAGGCCCCCTCCCTAGCTTCCCCTTTTTTGTTAAAAGAAAGAGAGAGTTTGTTTTTCGAGGAGCCTGCTTCATTTGTGTCATCACGCAGGGCGGGGAAGCGCTGGGAGCCCCATTTTTTTGTATGATGGTATTTATCTTTTGCTGTTGGCTTAGAGGACAGTTTCTGGCATAATGTCCTGGCTCTTTGCACTGGAAACAGATGATGCGCTGCAGCTGGTCAGGTGCCACCTGTTGCCTCCTTGCTCTGGGTGTTACAGCAGCTGCACTTCTTTGGTTGGTCCAAGCAGGCTTTTTCTCCTGTGTGAACATCTCTGCTTTCTTTGTACGTGCTTCTATCATCTGGGCAAGGGTGGCTGGAGGATCAATGGGCAGACCCATTATGACTCCATGGCAGGATTCGTTGGCATTTCTCTGAGCTATTTCCTGGGTCAGCTCTACCTGAATGCTGGGGTCCTCCACCTGGTGTGAAATCTGTTCTCAGAGGGAGTCTAAAAACTGCAAAAAACCCTCCAAAGGGAGCAGTTTAATGGTAACATAACTATCTTTGGTTTCAGTTGTAAGTAGCTGATTGAAAGCTGCAGCTGCAGCACAGATTTTAGCTAGCATGGCTTTTGGTAGAACCCTCATCTGGTTTTCAGGTTTGGCCCGTTCTCCTTCACTACATAAGTGATCAAAGGTAGGGTCATTATACAACAGATCTGTATTTAGGTCAGTGACTTTTAATAGTTCGACAAGTAGACCTTTGCGAAAGTGTTTCCAGGTTTTTTCCCAAACATCATATTCTGAGGGAGTAAGGAGACTCCTAAAAAGGTCTCAGACATCTACAGGGACTAACTCATTAGATGCAAAGGTGGTTTTAACCATGCTTTTAAAAAAATTGCTATTGCAAAAAAATTCCCACCGTATTTTGCATATCTCTTTTTTTTATCTCGATATGTGAAAGCCCTATAATGCCTATTTTGAGGTCTTGTTCCTGCAAAAAACACAGGAGCTGCAGTGGGAATAAAACCTGGATCCAAGGTTCCTTGGTCCCCTTCACCAGGATCTGAGCTGAGGTGGGAGGGTAGAAGGGTCTGTCCTGCATTGGAGCCGGAAGGGGTGGCAATCCCCAACCCCCCTTGAGGACTGTGGAATGCACTGCCTTGTCACCCTCCATTGGAATCAGGCAGGGGAGACCTACCCTGCTGCCCACCCCCAGGGCCGCCTAGGGGCCATGGTAAGCAAGGGGGGCTCCACCCTGCCCCCAGCCCAGCCCCATGGGAAGCAGGCAGCGGGGAGGGGTTGTGGTCACAGGGTGATGACAACACTGCGCAGGCACATAGAGAAGGGGGAAGGTGTGCCCCAGGAAAGGAAGGGGTTGTTGGAAAGCAGAAGGGTAGGGAGGTGGGGAAAGCACATGGCCGCCGCCATTTTGCAGCTGGGCCATGTGCTCTCCACCCTCTTGGGTCTCAGCCCCATGACCTCCATGCAGTGTGGGGGGTTTGTCTTTCAAACCCCAATTTTTAGAAATTTCTATTGGAAGGGAAGGGTATAAAGGGATACGTCTGTTGGCCTGTGCACAGCCAACAGAGCTTTAGGGCTGAGGGGGAAGATAAGGGATCAGGGGGGCAGCTTTTCTGAACCCCCTGTGAGGCAGTGTGTGTCCCAGACATTTCCCCCAGCCCAGGTGCAGAAGAAAGGGAAGAAGGGAAAAGGACTGGGGCTTGCTCTGGTTTTTCCTCACTTTGTTTTAGCAGCATTTCTTTCCAGATTAAAAGGAATAGTGGAAGAAATCTGGAAGCTGTATTTTGTCCCTGTTTCACCTGTATTGTAAATTCTTGCCAGACAATATCCCATGCGGACAGGGATTGAGTGTTTAGCTGAGGGAAATGCACTAATAACCAACAGAAAAAAAAATATTTCAGCGTACTCTTAGAGAAAACAATATTTCCAGCACTTAAAACGTCCTTATTTGGGAGTGTATTGTCTGTCCTTTGTTGTGCAGAAAGTTGAGAGCCCATAACAGTGGTAAGACTCTGCACAAACAAGCCTACCCTCTTGCAACTGAGAGAGAAAAAAAAAACCCAACAAACCCACAACTAAACTGACAGCATTTCCACAAACCACATGGGGGGAGGAGGGTGTTTTTGAGAGAGAAACTAGAGCCCCACCGGGGACCTGGGTCACACCACATGAAGGTTCACCACATGCTGAAGGTTGCAGCAATCTTGGTTGGATGGTGGTCAGTTGCTGAAGAGGTACCTGGTCTAGAGGTGACTCGCACGGGTCTGGGTGACCTCCCAGCTCTATCTCCACCAGCAGAAGTTGGTAGAGTAGCTGATGCTCTGAAGGCTTATTGCCACCCTTGGGTGTTTTCCAGCCATTTCATAGGGCTATAAATCCATGCGTCTGGGTGCCAACTGAAGTTGACACAGTTCTTCTCCCTGAGAGAGTCCTTGGCTAGCTAAGTTATGAAGGGGAGAGAGTGCGCCCCTTCAGGACTAGGATAAAACACCAAAGGGCTACTTCTCCCCTGGGATAAATTCAGGAGTTTATTCTGTCTGGGATCCAAGGGGAGAAAGAAGAAGAAGGAAGGTTGCACAAGCTTTTTGAACCCAGGGAAAGGGGCTGGGAAATGACAGGGTCTTAGCCTATGAGAAGACATTTGAGGGACGGAGCGAAAGAGGGAAGGAGTTACACAAGTCACAAACCTGGGAGAGATAGATAACACGGATGGTTTTCTGCGCTTACAGATACTAGCAACTTGTGAGACAAAAATGTAATGCCATACAGATGAACAATCTGAAAATGCTGAGAAAAGCTATTAGAAGAACTGGGTTCTGCGTGCTGACATTTGTCCATACACAGAGAATATTTTAAGTGTTTAATGCTTTCAGGTGGAAGAGAAGAAAAACAAGGGAACTGTATGCTGAAGCAAAACATCAGTGATTCTTTTATTCATTGTACACGTATGCATGGATAATTACTTTTTGTGCAGTCTGCTTGAGGAGTGAGCTGTATATGAACCAGTGTAAATTTTCACAACTGAAGTCTAATCTCCAAAACCTAAATATGTAAAAGTCTTTCTAGGCTGATAAAAATTTGAGGCTATATTTAAGGAGCTGTAGTCTTATATATATATAGTAGAAAACATATGTTAAAATGAATTCTGGAACAGTTTTCTGGAAAATAACAGAAACAAAATGCAGAGGAAAGTTTTTATGGCATATTTTTGGAAACCTTGTCTGTATGCCAATTTAAATAATTGTAGAAATAGATATAGAAGTGGTTTCATTTGCTGAAAATAGCATTTTAATATGAATATACTGATTTCATTTTGTCCACTTTCCAAATAGTCAAATTCCTATCAGAATGTTCCCTTGTGCAGTAAGCTTCTTGGGCAAACTTGGGCAAACTTCTGATAACTTTGGCAGCCATACAACCTGTTCAGATATATAATTTTTTGAAAATTAAAATTACCATATACTTGGAATAAACCTCCTATAACCCGAAATTTTGAGAAACTACCATGTGGTCAGTTCAGATCTCAGTGGGAATGATGAAAAGTCTGTCTTTGATGTGTAACTAATTCAGATCTCTGAATAGATGGCTGAAGAAAACAGAATCTTCTGCTTATATTTCTCTTTGAGTAATCACCAGATGGAATCAACGTCATTCAATAAAAGCAAATCAAATGGCTGGCATGGTAATTAGCCCTGTGATCCTACTGCTGTAAAGTGTCACTCCACATTTAGTACTGATATCACATATCACAAGACGGTAAAGTAACCTAGTACATCCCTCAAAAATATGTATTCAAAGGAGAAAAAATAGAATATCTGTACTTCAATCTTTTTTTTTTTCCTATTCAGCACTGTGATTGATAAAATTCCCATTTTCTGAAATGCAAATTCCACTCTATCTAGAACAGAAATTCAAGCAGAGTATAGACTTTAGAAATATAGCATTAGAGCTAAAATTAGTAACTAATGCTACCTTTTTGTCAGCTCACATAATGGGAATTTAATAGCTGAATTGTATTATCACCTTCTAGCCCAGTCATGTTATATCCTGCATCTTTCCCTAAAAGTACTGATAATTCTGAAAAAGCTTTTGCATTTCCTGAAAACAATATCTGTACACTTTACAGGACAGAAAAGGCTTTTGCTGTTCAAGTGGAAAGTATATTACATTGTTTTCTAAAAGTTTAAAATACCTATGTTTTAATGTAACTATAACTTCTGGCTAGAAGCTTGAAGAATAGAACTCAAAATTAAGTTTATTTCCAAAGAATTTCAGCCAAAGACTATCTTGAAGCCTTATGTACTTAAAGAACACTAGCAGAGAACTATGCCACTTTTTTCTGCTCAGTTGTCTGGAAAATGTATTGGAGGCATGTAAGAAATGCAAAAAAAAAGAGCATGACAGACTGGGATTTGTAACAACTGATGACTTTCATCCACAAAAATAACCCTAAAGTAATAAGTAAAGGAATCAAAAAGAGAATCACAAAAGAGAAAAAAAAACATTAATAATAAAGTCTCTACTGCCAGGTTTCATGGTTTGTTTTTTTCCAAAATATTACAGTTCAAAAGCTAACTTGAATTGTCCTTCTTGATATTTGAAACCACAACTTCATCTTTAACATTATGAAACATCTTCTAGGCAGAACCCTTGCTACATTCAATATATTAAAATAATCTGGTTTACACTGTTTGACATTTACTTTTTGTGTCACTTAATTTTCAGAGAGAAATGTGACAAAGAAACAAGATGAAGGGACTGAAATGTCTAGCCAGACATGATGTCCCTGACATACAACAGCAGAGTTGTGGAAGGACCATAGTCTGTCATTTTTGCACTAAAACACATATACACAAAAAAATCACAGTAAGCCGTTTTAGTCACAAACTAGTAGTGTAAGTTAAAGACAGCTAGAATAAAATAAAATCAAATAACTATCCTAGCAAGTAATGCAGATTCTGCATGCAGTGAGGCTTCAGACATTTATTATTATGCCAAGACACATAAAGAGGCAGAAAGAGAAATTAAAGCATGGTGGGGGACAGCACTTTCTCCCTTTCCCTTTTCTTCTGCTATGAATATGTGTCAAATGTAACACAAGGATGCAATTCAGTGGAAAAAGTTTTAAATGTGCTGATTATTTGTTCAGCAGAACAGCTGCATGAGGAGCCTGCAAGAGGAGGTGCCATCTGTGATTTGGCGCCAAGCAGTGTCCAGGGTTTGGGTGAAGATTTTATTGATGAGGAGTAACTGTTTAAACAATGAATGTCATTATATTTAGCATCGTCACAGGACTTACAAAAGCTAGTATGTCCATTGAAAACTAGCTTGTGTGAAAATAAAGAAACATTTGAGGTAGAAACTGAAGAGAAAAGCTGATGGGATTAAATCCTTATAGGGTTTGCGGCCATTATTGAAGGACACCTTCCAAAAAGTGCAGCATTGATGAATATATATATATTAAAAAAGTTGTTTTAGCCAAAAGGTAAGAAAAATCATTAGACACAAGAAAATATCTCCTATCTCAAAAAGATGAAGAGAGCTTTTTCAGAAATAAAGTAGAAAATATGAGGAACCTTGGGGAAAAAAAAATAAATTAAATTAATCCAAAATATTTTGAAAATCAATTGACATAGGAATCAACATAAACAATACCTTTTTTCAGACAGGAAAATAAAATAAATAAAAAATATCTAATAAGTCTGCTTATTTAGTTGCAGATCAGGTTGCTAAAGAGTGCTTAGAGAAGGAAAGACCTGCACAGAAAGTTCAAATAGTTCAAGAGGTTACACTCACGTGTTAGAACTCATCATAGCAGATGTGTCAGTAGAGGATAAGTCTGAAATTGAGGAGGATATGGAACAAGTTGATAGCATGAACACTTACAAGTCAGCAGGACTGGGATGGTGTTTACTTTCTGAGAGAAGTTAGGGGTAGAGCAGATAAACTACTTATAGTATTTTTAAGTAGGATTTTATTGGTTTCCTTGCTACCAAGCTAGGGTAGAAAATGTACCACTGACTTTAAAAAAAAGCAGTTCTAGAAAGAGACATACTAACGTACAGATCTGTCAGCCTGACATCAGTATTAAATCAGTTAAATAATTATGTTAATTAGTCAGCATCTGCATCTGCATAGTCTGTTTGAGAATGGACTTTTTTAACACATCCTGATCTCCTGTTCTTAAAAGTTTTCTGAAGGAATTAGCAAAAATGAAGGTAGGATTGACTCATACATCCCCCAAGAGACTTTTCAAACAGTTTTATAAAATACCTCCCAAAACCAGTTTAGCCACTTCTGCTTTATAACACCATTGTTTTTAAAAATAATCCTAAAAAGTTACAGCTAAAGTAAGGATACTTCAAAATGATCTCAACAAACGTAATAAAAAATTTTAAATCTAGAGAAAATAAACTAAGAGGAATATTCAGTTCTTTAATTTTTTCATGATGCATTTCAAAGATTTAGTGTTATGACCTCCAAATTTTCAGACATGAAGAACATTAGAACTTAAACCTCTTTCTCTTCTGGATTACATCTTGGGTTTTATTCTGAGTTTTTCTTTTTCCCCCAATGTAATTTATGTTTCTGCATATTTCTTAAATGGAAATATCAAGTTTTATTTGGATGTATTATTATACAAAAACACTAATATCTGAAAAAAGTCTACTTCCTTCTGACAAGAAAATTCTTCTGACAATCAAAACTTTCAAGTATGGCAACTATAAGTATACCGACAATTACTGCAGTCTTAATAGGGGATATCATTACAAAATACATACTCAAAATTAGGAGCTTGGATATTATTTATATGGAAAATTGCGGTAACTCAGTGGAAAAATATGAATGTGAAATAGTGTGCTTGACATATTCGGTTTGATGGTTTGGTTTTTCTTGGGGGGGTGGGAGAGGTTTATTTGTTTTGGTTTTTCTTTTAGAAAATGTGTAAAATAAATGGCTTTTTTTTTTT
>VWZN01016970.1:8437-21000 GCA_013396955.1 Regulus satrapa | reverse complement strand
AAAGATGAAGTGCTTTTCTCATTAATGCAATATTGTCTGACTATGAAGTAATCTTAAATTTTAAAAAAATATCCAAAAAACCTTTCTAAAAGCAGTAGCTGCATCTATGGGAGGCAAATGTGAGAGCAGGTGAAATATGGAATGATACAGAGCAACTGCTACCTCCCTGTGAGGCTCAAAAAACCACTCAAAATGAAGCAACGCTCATACAGGACTCACTTCATCAGATGGTGATTAATTTTAGTGTTAAAAATAATCAATTTTTAAATTTCTTCTTTTTTCTGTTATTGCAGGAAGCAAATCTAGCACTTTCTTCTCTTTTGTTTTCATGTTCTGTGTTTTCAGGACAACAAGGAAGGACTGTTGCAATTAAATTTGTGTATTGATAATTTTATTTCAGTGATTACAAGAGCTCTAAGTTGGAGTCCCATACACCTGACGTGTGTTCACACAGCAGGTAGCATGACTGAAAATTACTAACAGGAAGCAATAGTAAGAAAGTGGAAAAAATAATTTAGAAAGGCCAAAATTTTCTCAGTGATTTTCAGCCTCACTCAAAGGTTTATCTGATCCCAAAATTAGCTAAGTGTTAAGTTACCAGTGTATTTGTACTTATTCTTTCTCTACATTCGTTACAGTTTAACTGAGCCAAACATTTCTCTTCCATGGCTAGACTTTGTTGGAAAACTAGGCTAAACAGCCTGGTAATGGTGACAGTATAAAATAGTTACTGATTTATTTGTTAAAACTTAGACACCTTAAACTAGTCATTAGTCAAGCCAAAACAATAAACCCAATGCTGCAATCCCTCTTTGAAATAAGGTTTATTAGCAAGCACAATACACTATGTGAGAAATCCCCTGTTTTTTTGTTTGGAAGTAGCCTTATTGGCTTATTCATTCAGTGAGTACAAACACTCCTCTGACTGCAAGACTGGGTTGTTTTTTTTCCATCCCCAAGATATTTCTTACAGCACTTTAATGTGCTTAATGTACATATGTATACATTCTTGTATAAAAATTAGGAATATGCTGCTGGGGTCTGTTAGTCCATCTGTTTATTTTACATGTATGTATTTATATGAGGAATATTTTAGTCACTACACTTTACATCAGTGAAAAATTAACGTCCCAGTGCATTTTTATACAGTTGATCTTCTATTATTGTTACAGTCAGAGAAGGGGGTTGTAAAAATGGCTTTGTTTATGAGCATACCAATTCCTGTGTGTCTTCAAGTCAGTGAGAAGTTACAGTAATGACTCTGTATTTAAGGATTATATTTTACAGTCCTTCCCCATGGGACACCAGGGCCTATTTTTCCAGTTCCTAAAATGCCATATCTTGAAATAATTCCATAAACTCATGCCTCAGTTTATTAGGAGCGCTCTAATCATCAATAAAAGACACTTCGGACTCTGGGAATCATGATTCCAAGACAGTGAGGGTCACTCCGTCTGTCAGCTAAGGCGGGGTGTGAAGTCCAGGACCTTTCTTGCTGTGGAGCACTCAACGAGGCATGTGTGAGAGACACTGGCAGAACAGCACACAGAGAGACACTTGCCCCATCTGCAGGCCTTGATTTGAGGCAAAGAAATTGTTAAAGAATTCAAATCAAATCAGAGTTCATCTGGAACAACTGCTGTAGATAAGGGTCACACATTTCTACAGTTCTTTTACTGTGGGTTTTGTGTTGTCCTTGTTACTGCTCCCTTTTGGACTCTCTTGGAAATGAGAGAAATTGGAGGTTTTCTCTTGCTTAATTCTTGGAGTATTTTTTTCACGTTGCTTTCTTTCTTTTGGAAAATACCACTACATAACTTTGGGGCACAGTTAGCAAAATCTCTGAACACACACCCTGTGCACCATCAGGAGCTGCAGGTGTTTTGAAAGTGATCACAAAGCAGAAGTGACATTTTTCTCAACGTACAGATATAGAATATATCTATACAAAGATCTGTGTGCAGCTCTTTTGAGTCAAAACACCATGTCAGAAATTACAGCTGGGGAAACTTTTAGGAGAATTTTTTTTTGGACTCACCTACTGAAGGATATAAAGGGTCAACAATCTGATCAGGTGAATATCCCCTCTGGAGATCTTACTTACAGCAAAGTAATTAATTCTCTGTCCCTCACTGTGCCTTTTGTAGCTCTCCCTCACTGTCTACTGTTTCTTGTCACGATGCTTGAGATGAAAAGAGTTCCCCCTGATTTCTCTGAATGTCCTTTCTGCAGAGCACAGATACAAATAGGTTTAAGTAGCTGCTGAAAAAAATCAACAATGGCAAAACTAAAAGTGAGAGATGTTAGAGCACTTATAAACACAGAAACTGCAGAATCAAAGGGGAAGAGGGAAAAAAGAACACAAAAGAACTAACACACCAAATAAAACAACAACAACAACAAAAAACCAACCAAAAAAAAACCCAAACCAACAACCAAACCAAAACAGTGGGAAGAACTGCTCTTTTAATAAAGGAAAATCTAATGACAAAATCTAATGACAAAAGTCAACCCCTCAGCCTCCAGGCCAGGAAAACACCTCAGTCCTCAGATTTTATCAGAGCACAGTTTCTCCTCCTCTCTGCATCACCACCTCCCTGCCTCCTTGGGACAGGATTATGTACTTCAGCAGTCTGATTTCCCTTGAAAATGTCATCAGGAGCCAGAATACTCAGTATGAAATTTCTCTGCACCTCATTAATCAGTACTTTAATGAAAATTCTTGTAGAGATGAATGTTCCCAAATGACTTGGTAAGTGACAGAAGTATTTCCTGGGTAATCTTCGTGTAAGATGCTTATTAATCTCTCAGCATTTGTGATACCTCTTCCCAAAGCTTAGCCACTTTGTCCCATTCATGAAGCAAATACACTGTTTTTCAAACTGCTCTTCAAATGAAATTCTTATCTCTCCTATTTATTTTCTCTATTGTCTTTATTTTACAGCCCTAGAGATGGAAGGCTTGTAAATGAGATCTATTCTATGCAACTGCATAAAATTATGGCCCTTCGGGCAATTTTAAGTGTACATAGGAAGTGGTTATATTATTAATTATATTATTAATTACAAAATTCCTCCAGAACCCAGTAAAAATCCTGCAGGATATTATATTTTTTCAATTCAAGGTGAGGTGGGTGAAGTTATTATTTTTAGTAAGCGAAACGGAAAATGTGCTCATCACATGTAAAACTGATTATATCATGCTCTGGAAGCTAAAGAGAGAACGTTCTGAGGGCTTCACACAAAACTTTGTCAGAACAAATGAAATGCTGCCCTCTTCTGATTAAATGTGATCTTATAAGTAGCTGCACTTGCAACAGAAGAAGAGGTCTGAGGAGAAGACTAAAATTTGAAGTTAAAAATAAATTAAAAGTTAAAAATAGGCCTTTGCAGGTGGACATACCCCCTCTGCAGAGAATGTGGTAGAGAACTTCCACAATTTCTTTGTGGCAAATAACATCCCACATCAAAGCAGGAGACATGGGGAATCTGAGTGAAAGCAGCTTGCACTGTACCTGTGCGTTTTGGGGCAATTCCGTGGTGTGGTGCTGTGCAATGCAAGCAGCAGATGGATGAATTAGAGCACACCTGGCAGGGGTTTCCCCTAATTTACACACAGAGCTTCTTGCTTGTCCAGTTTTGTGCACCTGAAGCTTTTTAATGTCCCAAACAAATCCAAACCCCAGAAAAGCAAGCGCACTGGAGACCTGTCAAACACCAGCAGCCACCTGAGCTGCACACTGCTCAGTGTGAGTGTGCTGCAAAAATCACATACCTTCGTTTGATGCCCTCTCCCAAAAAATATTTGGGAGAGTCTCTGGTAACTACCACTGACTAATTTCTGGCATTTTCAATTATTTTTATTTATAAAGTATTTCTCTAACTGCAAAATCTGAGTGGGACACTGGTCTTAAGTTAAAGCTTTTTGCAGACCTACAAGCATAATGAGACTCTAAAATCAGATCATAGAGAATATTTAGAAAGAAAAAAGAATAAAGCTATTGTGGTGTGGCTTAGTTACCAGAAATACATTTTACCCCTAAAGCTTTTTGT
Source organism: Regulus satrapa (assembly GCA_013396955.1). NCBI lineage: Eukaryota > Metazoa > Chordata > Aves > Passeriformes > Regulidae > Regulus > Regulus satrapa. The sequence continues at coordinate 16,948 of VWZN01016970.1, read as the reverse complement.
CACATTCTAATTCTGCAGCACTTCCCACCTGCTCCAACTTCTACCAGAAGAGTCCAGCAGCAGTTTTAATCACCAGATCTGTTTTGGAACAGCACTGGAGATGGGAAGCAGGAGGAAAACCAGCACTGGAGTGCAACATTTGTACCTGCAGGCAGTTTTTGCGGGATGCTGCAGCCTGAGAAGGGCTCAGAGCCAAGGGATCCATGGTACAGGAGATATTCCTGCTACATTCCATTTGTCTGCCTCTCTGACCTTACTGCAAAAGCAAAAATCAGCTTTGAAAAATTCAGCATAATATCCTTATATGAAACTCTAAATACAATTGTTTCTATCTGCATAACTTGCTTAAACATAATTTTTCTTCAGTCACAGAAATATTTTGATTCAGATCTATCAGGAGAAGGTCATCTCTGAATACTTGCTTTACTTTTAAAGTAAGTTTATATCACAACTACAACTGACAGAAAATCCACTTTCATATCCATTTTCCCCTGCTAATAAGGAAGAGCATTTATGTATTTTAGGAAAATTAACATCTTGACTTGTGCTGGAATGAACATGTAAATTTTCTTCAGTGGCATGCTGCTCCAAACCAATCCATGACCATGCACATTCCCAGAAACCTCGGATGATCATAATGTCAAAAACTAAGCATCTTTAACAGGCCAGACCAAGCAATTCTCCAATAATAAACCAAGATGTCAGGTTTTAATTCAGAAAACAGCGACAACAATAATCAACTGGGAAACCTTTTATTCAGGTAACAGGAAAAAAGTAAAGCCTATTTTGCACCAAGCAGATTTTTTGCAGCACAAGTCAAACAGCCAGCGAGAAAAGTAGCAGAATTAAGTAAAGTTGTAACAAATACCAATCTTCTCCAAACTTGTTACAAATTTGTGAAAGTATCTGCCAAACTAGCAACTAGAAAACCCTAAGAAATCTGCCAATATCCAGTGCAAAGCCGTTTCCGTTAATTAAAGTCATTCCCCAGCACTCACAGTACAGGTTAGAATCATGCACCTCTCTCACCTACCTGGCAGGCTTGCACAGAAGCACCACTACCAGCCTACATCAAAAAGAGAACCATTTCAGCATTAATCCCTTGCAGGCAAAAGCCACAGCCCGTGGAGCTGTCCCGCAGGACTTCTGACACGGGTGAAGCGCTGCTCTGAGTTACACAGTAACTTCCCTCTGCTTCACGTCTCTTACTACAGCATGCACTTCGTGGGGAATGTCATGCCAGAGTTTAGGAAAGGAACACCCCCTTGCTCTCCAGGGTACCCAGAAATGTACTGAGCCCAGAGGTGTCTACATCTTCCCCTTCCTGCTGTGTCTGAAGCCCCGGGAGATCTTTACACAGAATATTTCCGAGTGAGCGGTGCTCTAAATCTGCGTCAGAATTCTCACAAGCACAGATGCACAAACGGTGCAGCCTTGACACTGGGCACATTTGTGGTCCCAGTGGCATCAACAGTGTAATTACTGCTCCTTGTACCAGAACAAGGTTGATAAACTATTGCTGATCAACACACTGGTATCAGAAAGCACAAGCAGTAGTATCCCCTTGGATTAAAATTACTTGACAGGCATTCCTGTGGAGAAGCAGAGGGTTACAGCCTGTGAGCCATCCCAGAAGGAGTCTCCCCTGACCTCCTTCCCTTTTCAAGTTATATTTTTATTGTTTCCTTTGAGGTTGAGGAAAACACAAATGTCCAGCTGATGTTGTTTCATAAGGTGGATTTTGAGCTACTTTAGTCATACATGTGAACCACATACAGGATTTTATTTCATTAGAGAATGCACCTCCACAAGGTGTGTACATGAAAAGTGTCTTCTCTGGAAAGTTCTCTAAGAATGCAACGTTAATGGACAAAAGCATAATCCAAAACAGGAAGAGAACTGGCTCTGGTGGAAGCCAAATTGCTGTGGATAAAAGCCCACTGACCAGAAAGCACAGAACAGCCTACAAGCATTCCAGGAGGCACCAACAGTCTGCACCCAAGGGAAACAATCAGTAAAACCCTACAGGTCTTTAGAAGCCTCTGGACCCAATCCTCAGTAATCTGCTTAGGCAGGGAGGTTGGGTTAGATGGCATTGTGTCATCCCGCCCCAACCTCACCCAGTCTGATTCTGTGAGAATTACTAGCAAGTCCAAATCCCCTCTCACAGCTCCTGACACATAATTTTCCTGCTGACTTTCAAGCTCCGTTGTTAACAGTGCTCTCATGCATGTAACTGCACAGGAAGAGCTGAAAGAGGGAGGAAGACANCAGGAAGATCTGAAAGAGGGAGGAAGACACAGCAAAATGCAGTGACCAACTTCTCTGAGGCATCTCCTCAGTGTTTATTACCCTGCACACTCTCATGTGCTTTCTGGACACTGAGGCCTTTATTCACTGTGCAAATTAATCAACTCCTTCCCTAGTTTTTCTCCCTTGTGGAGCTATCCCCAGCTATCCTAAAAAGGGATGACTATTTTACACTTGGTATTCAGCAGGAGTCACTGGTTACAGGTCTTTAACAAGGTCAGGGGGCTCACAGGTTTGTTTTTAACATTACATTTTATTTTTAACATAACTCCTGCAGCTGCACCAAGTATGGGGCTCTCCTAGCAACGTGGGCAGTATTTGGCTTAAGCAGCAAGTTACTTTACAAGGTTTCTCATAATGTTTAAAGAAGACCCTCTGTATCCTGAACCAAAATGATTCCAGTGGTTCATGTAGTGGAACAGCTGATAAAGCTTCAGGCGTTTCTCAAACCCCGCGGCTTTGGGAATTTTACTGTGATAAGCAGAATAAAAAGAACTGCTGAAGCCACCAAACATCCCAGCTATTGCAAGCTCATACTCTGAATGGCCGTAGAAAGAAGCTGGATCAAAGATAATCGGACCAGAATCATCCTCAGCTACATTTCCTCCCCAGAGATCCCCGTGCAGGAGAGCAGGAACAATCTCCACATCACAGAACAAACTGGGTATCTTCAGCTGCAGGGGGAGAGAAGAAAGACATTTAAATTACACAACCGTCCACTTTAAAATGCAGAGGTTTATCTGCGCACTTGAGGCATCTTAAAACCCATCATTTGAAACACCATAGGGCCTGGTCAACAGAGGAGCTGAGTACATCCAGAGGATTCTTACTGTTCATGAAAGGCAGCAGCAGAATAGTCATCTAATAGAATAGACGTCTTTTAGCAAGAAAAAAAAAAGCCTTGAAACACAGATATTGACCAGAGTTAGCAACAGCAACCACCAACACTTCATCATTAGAAAGCTCACCAAATTTCCAAACAAGTAGGACCCAAAGAGCCAGTAGTGCAGTCACTTACTCAGGTGGAAACAGCAAATGAACAGACAGTGAGCAGGACAGAACTGCTTATGCACATTTCTCATCATGAACGAGTTACAGGGAATGAGAATATGAGCTCCAACCAGTGTTTCCCAAACAGGAAGGCGAGGCAGTATCTGGCACTCTGGAATCACACTGGAACGTTAGCACAGGGTGATGTGGCACATGACACGAGACCTTGGAACAAGGATATTTTAATCCCTAAAAAGGGAGTCTCTTACCCACAGAACCTGGGGCAAACCCACAAACAGAAACTCGGGTTTAGGAAAATAAAATGTAAGTACACCCAGCTCTCTCAGTAATGAGAACTGAGGGAATTGCTCCTACCTGAAGCTGTGCCCAAAGTTCCCTTGCTTCTCTGTCGCCTGATTTCTTCTCGACCATGTCCATCTGGGGCTGGATCCTCTGTCTGGCAAAGAAGGTGACCCAGTCACTCTGCCAGTCGTTCACCTGAGGGAAAAGCACGGCAGATGTCAGCCCTACACCACACGAAAGGCAGATTTTCTCCTCTGCCAAATTCTGAGGTTCACACAGCCTTTGTGCTGATACCATTCAGGACAGTAAATGCTATCATTTAATCTAATGTTATCTAAAACAGTAAATTAGGGGAATCATTTTCTTTCAGTGATTGAAGTCCAAGAAACTGAAAAGCTCTCGGTGTCCAAAGAAGCTGTCCAGCCTTAACCACCTTCCTCAGCAGGCTGAACCATGATTTTTACTCTCATGGCACCACATGGTAATTTTGACCCTCTGTGTCACTGAAGAGAAAACAAGACAGATTTAAAATTCTATCAGTCTGATGGGGTACAACCTACCTGTGGAAGATAACCACAGCAGGTAACTGTATGAAAGCCAAACTGATCCACAAACTGGACTTCTGTTTGCCCTTGACCTTTACCTTTCAAACCAAAGACAAAAATTCAGCAACAGTGACAAAATACTGAGCATCCATGACACAAATGAACCTTTAAAACTATGCAAGAGTACAATGCTGCTTCTACTAGAATTTTAAAAAAAGGCACTTGAATGTTCTTTTCATGGTTACAATGCAGCTGTTTTTTAAATTTAAAGTTCTACGTAAAGCAGCTATAGCCTACTCTTCAAAATTGTATTTTGAGGTTCTTAATCTCCCCTGGTACCAGGTCCTTGTACAAACTGTGGCTTGGGCTGCCAGGGCTCCAAAACTGAGTATGTGTTTTGCTTACACTGACCCAAACAGAGCAAAAAAAGCAAAAAGAATCCCTGCCTGGGTCTGTCTCATCCAAACCTATTTCATGCCATCTTCAGGGGAGATGAACTTGTTCTGAAGAGGCAAAAGTAATTTTAACTGTTTCGTAGATTATTATCACATGGGTTTAATTTGCAAACAGCTGTGTACTGTACCAACTGTGCTCCCTTCTTTCTTCATCTTCTCTCTAAGCTGCTGGTTATGAAGGTGAAGATCGGCCAGCTGAGTTCCAAGCAGTGCTGAATGTCTAAGAAACAGAAAAGTCATCTGAGTACCACTGACACATGAACAGAACCAGGTCTTGATATTGCAGGAGTTACCTGAACAGATTTATCAAGTAAGTTGTACTACAGCTTTAACAATATATTTTTTCAGTGTATTCCAGTTATTAACACTTTTTCTTCCTATCAAGACAGCATGTTAACACGAAATATACTTACTTGGCTGTTTCTGATGCCGCTGCTGAAAGTGAGAGTGAGCAGCACCCACAAATTTACTAACAACAAGAAACTATCAATTGTGATTTCTGTCTGGTACTTTCACTAAGGTATGGGTAAGAAATCATGCACAACATGTTACACCTTATTTTTTTTTAACTCTGGTAAACTGTGTTTGGGAAATAGAACCAAGCAAGGCTGATCCTTTTCTTTCTACTGCTGCTTCCAGCTGCTTTTCTCTAACGTGCCTAGATGATGAGAGTGCCACAGGGGCCTAGTTTATTATCTGTTTTTAATAAAACCTCATCCTCTGTACAGTTCAGAAAAGTCAGGTGGTAATTACAGATATTACACCCCATTGCCTCCAGTGTTAACAAAATTATGTTCCTTTTACTGCCTCTGACCTTTCCCAGCTTTCCCTGTTCTCAAGGCACTGTCATTGAAGGCAAAGTCAGTTGTTCAATTTGTTTCTGCTCAGACAGGAAATCTGCATGCCAAAGGTACCACGTTTGAACCCAACCCAGCAGCATCTCTGCCCTTTCTCTTGGGACTCACTGAGAGCTCTCCACGAACCAGAAACTCTGCCAACAAGCAGGATGAGGGACAAGACTGCAAACCGACTGCAGGAGCTCTGAGAGGGAGAGGAGAAATTGGTCCTGATCCCCTCCCTAACAGAATCACAGATTAATTCATCACAGTAAGTGCTCGTCACAGAGAAGGGTCAAAATCTGAAACTATCAAAACGAAGGTAAGAGCTGAAAATACTGAAATCCAGATTAATTGATTTGGGGAAGTGCCTCTGCACCATCATGCCAAGCAATAAAGCACTGGCTCTTGTGTGGAGGGCAAGTACAAAAAACAGGGGATCGGGCTGGTCATTTTCCTTTCTGTGAAAATAAACCTCACTGTAAAAATCACTAATCACCTAAGCAGACAACCCCCAAACGACCCAAACAGGTCCCAAACTCACTTTGGGACCTGTGATCGGTTCGCTAGGTGAAGTATTTTGTGAAGTACTTTACACAGCTCTCTGCAGTGTGATTTCCCATATTGTCTTGAGGTGCTTTAGGAAGAAATTAAACAAGTTTCCCCTAGGAAAACAAGTGATTTAACTGTCATAACAGCCAAAATTTCTGGTCAAAGGAGGCAAAGATAACACTGCTGTACCTGTTCAAGCCCCTCATTTCCAAGTGTTCCATGACAAAGGCAGTACTGCCCCCAGGCAGGTCGGCAACTTTGATGGGTTTAGGCACTTTTATGGTCTGTGTTTTCAGGATGGCTTCCAGACTTGCCATTTCTCCCTCAAACATTCTTCTGGCCTGCCAGGTATTAAGGGAAAGCGTTAGTGTGCCTACAAGCATCAGTCACAGGTAAACAAAGCACTGCCACAAAATCAACTGATTTTGTTAAACTTACGTAGAAAGGCTGGAGGGAATGTTTGTTCACACACAGAACCACGCCGTCACATCTGACAGCAGTTTCACAATTGCAGTAATTTCACTTCGTAGAACAAGCGAATGAAAATTGCTTAGGCTCTAGAATTCTCCACAGTTCAGAAGGTCTGTTTGCAACGGAAGGAGTGCAAACTGCTCGCAGATAAAGTAAGAGCTCCTTCAGCTGAGCCACATCCGACTGGTGCTCCAATGCTTTCACCGGAATGGCTTCCCAAGGGGCTTTCCTTTACCCCAGGGGCGAAGGGCGGGGGTGAAATCAACGGCAGCAGCCAAAGGCCCCTTATCACACTTGCACAACCCAAGCCACCACCAGCTGCGTTTGCTTGGAAGACTCTCTGAATCTGGGACCTATTTCTGCACCTGCTACCCACACCGAGGAAAACCCACTCTCCCAAGTTCCTCCTCCGAGACCAGGGACATTCACCACATGAGAAATGCCTCTCTACAAGAGTCAGGCAGGGGTTGTGGAAAGACCGCAAGGGAAATTTAAGCCAAATTTTTATCTGGCAAGAGCAAAAGCAGGGAAGTAGAACGAACAAAAGAGAACGAGAATGCTCGTCCTTCAGTAATGATCACAACACAGCCACAGGACAATTTGCAGTAGGCATCAAATAAAAATACCAAAGCCTAGAATGTTTTGTGCTGGAAGGGACCTTAGGACATCCATAAACATCACCTTGTCCCACTCCCAGCCAGGGCAGGGCCCCCTCCCAGTGTCCAGCCCCAGTGTCCAGCCTGGCCTGGGGCACTGCCAGGGATCCAGGGGCAGCCCCAGCTGCTCTGGGCACCCTGGGCCAGGGCTTCACCACTCTCAGAGTGAGGGATTTCTTCCTAATATCTAACCTAAACCTACTCTCTGTCCATCTGAAGCCATCCCCCCTTCCCTGTCACTGCAGGGCCTTGTGAGGAGTCTCTCCCCATCTTCCCCGCGGGCTCCCTGCAGGTGCTGGAAGGTGCAGTCAAGTTTCCACAGAGCCCTCTCTTCGGCAGGCTGAGAGCTCCCGGCTCTCCCAGCCTTTCCTCGCGGTGCTCCAGCCCTGTGGCCATCTCCAGGAGACATCTCTGCCTCAGGAGCAAAGACCCCACCGAGGCAGGAGTCAGCTGTGTCCACGGGAAGCCAGGAGACACGGCCGTGCCTGTGCCTAAAGCATCACACCTGGCTGCAGCCAGCTGCCCAGACAGAGCAAGGATTGCTGGCACACAGCACTGCTGCCCACACGGCACCGACAGCGCTCCTGTGCTCGCTGGAATCAGCACCCACACGCCGGGCAGAAGCGCACAGAATGAAAATGCTGAATGGAAAATCCTAAGGCCTCGGGATTCAGCAATTCGAACTCTCTTCTGTAAATTATCCTGTATTACCCCATGTTATCACCCCCAACCTGACCTGAAACTGTGAAGAAATTAATTTGGAGTAGATACAGTGGTATGCACACTTTCAAACACATTTGCTTGCTACGAAGAGCGAATACGAGTTTTGACTCCTGTCACTGAAGCTGTTGATGTGACAAACACAAGTAAGCAGTATCTTTAAAGTAAATTCCGCCCGATCTCTGTTTTCGCAAAGGATAATGAAGAAGTAAGTTGCATTGTACTTATCTCTTCCAAACACCGGCATCTCCCTTCGACAGTACATTCCAGATATTGAAAGGACAAAGCAGAAAAGCCTGAACAATTGTGGGAAAATATCACTTACTGAGAAAAGCTCTTTCTTGCGTGCAGGGAATGAAAAGTTTTAATTAAAACCACAGAAGGCACACACCCCCTCAGGAGACAGCTTTATAGCTGCTGGGTTGCTTTAGCCACTGTCACGGCACTTGCAGTGTTATAGTAGTGCTACCCTCTGTAAATGACAGCAGCACATCACGGCTGGACAAGCGCAGCACAAACAACACCAACACCACAACAACACCATCCTGCCGCACAATCAGCCACGCTGGGAAAGACCTCCCAGACCATCAAGTCCAACCTTTGACCCGTCTGCACCTTGTCACCCACTCCACAGCACCGAGCGCCAGGTGCTCCTGGGGCACCTCCAGGGATG
>VWZN01016969.1:163469-174522 GCA_013396955.1 Regulus satrapa | reverse complement strand
ACAGGCAGTGTCACACAGGGCAGTGTCACACAGGGACAGTGTCACACACAGCCAGTGTCACACACAGGCAGTGTCACACACAGCCAGTGTCACACAGGGCAGTGTCACACAGGGTCTGTGTCACACAGGGTCTGTGTCACACAGGCAGTGTCACACACAGCCAGTGTCACACAGTCAGTGTCACACAGGGTCTGTGTCACACAGGCAGTGTCACACAGGGTCTGTGTCAGACACAGGCAGTCTCACACACAGCCAGTGTCACACAGGGTCTGTGTCACACAGGGACAGTGTCACACGGGGCAGTGTCACACCATGAGTCCCTGTCCCTCGCTGCCTGGCTGCAGGGTGCTGGCTCTGGGCAGTCTCCCCCGCAGATGCGGAGCTGCCCTGGGTCCTGTTGGCTGTGCTGTCTCTGTGCCAGCGCTCCAGGTGGGCTCGGAATGCCAGGAAGGGCCCTGGGCCCGTTTCCTGCTGCCGTGGCTGCAGAGCCCCTGTGTTTGTGCAGGGCAGGCGCTGAGCTGCCCTCGGCAGGGATGGGCTCACTGAAGGTTTCCTTTCCTTCCTCCCAGCTGCTCTCCCACCTGGCTAAAGCCAACCCTGGCCTCGGGCTGGAAATAGGAGCAAAGAGGTCCGTTGCTCACAAATGTCAATATTAAATACAGCCGTGGAGATAGGCAGGAAATGGGATTGTGTTTTCTAATGGTTGGATGGATGAGAAAATGACCCAGGAATGGCAGAATGGTGCACGAGGAATTGGAGATCCCAGCTGTGATCACAGCCCCTGCTCTCCGGGTGAGGGGCTGCAAAGAGCTCTCTCCTGTGTCCTCCTTGCAAAGAGGCTCAGAGCAAGAACTAACCGGGCTGTTTTAATTAAATAATAATAATAATAAAAGAGGCTCCAATTTCCATGTGACACAAAGCAGCACAGGAAGGTTGCTGTGCTTTCCTCTGGGGAGAGGGAGCAGCAGATCCTAAAACTCCCTGGATTATTTTAAACTGGAGTTGTATTTCACTTGATTGTTTGTATTTCTATTTAAGGGGCAGCAGAAAGCAAGGGGTGTTACTATAAAAGGAGATTGGAGTGTAATTCCTCACTCCTGCCTGGGCTGGGCTCGGTGGGGTGGTACCAGTTGGGGAGAGTAAATAACACACATGGAATGAGATGCAACCTCAGACAAAGCTGTCAGCAGGACACATTCCCACTAATTCCCTCTTTCCTTCCTTCGTCCCTCCCTCCCTGTGCTGCCCTTTCTCTCCCCATGAGCTCAGCAGGATGAGTTTGGGAAGGCTGGGCTCAGCTCTGAGCTGTGTCCCTGCCTGCAGGGATCATGTCAGGAGGCCAGAGCAATTCCCTGGGGCTGTCCCAGGACTCACTGGGATGTTTCCCTCGCTGGAATTTGTGGGGGCAGATGCAAACAACTCCTCAGTTTGGGGCTGGCTTCGCTTTCCCTTCGCTCCTGACCCCTGACCCTGCTCTGTCCCAGCTGGGGCAAAGGAAGGAGAGCACCAGAACCAGGCACAGCTCCTGTCTGTCCCCAACCCCAAAACCAGAGTCAGGGGCTGGCTCCCAGCTCTGCCAGTGAAATGCATTCCTGTTCCAAGCAGGAAATATGCACGGCTCAGCCTACAGCTGGGAGTTTGGAATAATATTTGTTCAGAGCTCTGTTCCTCCGGGGGTTTGCAAACAGCCCGGGCCCAGCAGCCCCCGTCAGCGCGGAGGATTTCACAAGGCGAGCCAGAATCCCTCTTCAGGGAGAGCTGCTGGGAGAGCTCTGCCCTCGGGGGGGTTCCAAGCGGGACGAGACGCTCCTTGCGTTCCAGACTCCGGGCTGGACGCTCAGCCATGGGAAAATCCCTGTGACCGGGAATGCCGAAGGCTCCCCGAGCGGGTACGTGTGGGCAGAGGCGTTCCAAATAAACCCGGCCGGGCTTTGGGGGCCATCGTGGCCACCCCGGCTGCCGCGGGCAGGAGGGGCCGGCTCGGCGGGGACCGGCGGAGCGGGGCCGGGCACAGCGGAGCACAGGGACGGCAGGGCTGGTCTGTCACACACAGCTGGCACTGTGTCACACCGTCACACACAGCTGGCACTGTGTCACGGGTGTCACACACAGCTGGCACCGTGTCACACGGGTGTCACACACAGCTGGCACTGTGTCACACGGGTTCACACTGTCACACACAGCTGGCACTGTGTCACACGGGTGTCACACTGTCGCACACAGCTGGCACTGTGTCACACACAGGTGTCACACGGGTGTCACACTGTCACACACAGCTGGCACTGTGTCACGGGTGTCACACACAGCTGGCACCGTGTCACACGGGTGTCACACACAGCTGGCACTGTGTCACACGGGTTCACACTGTCACACACAGCTGGCACTGTGTCACACGGGTGTCACACTGTCGCACACAGCTGGCACTGTGTCACACACAGGTGTCACACGGGTGTCACACTGTCACACACAGCTGGCACTGTGTCACGGGTGTCACACACAGCTGGCACCGTGTCACACGGGTGTCACACACAGCTGGCACTGTGTCACACGGGTTCACACTGTCACACACAGCTGGCACTGTGTCACACGGGTGTCACACTGTCGCACACAGCTGGCACTGTGTCACACACAGGTGTCACACGGGTGTCACACTGTCACACACAGCTGGCACTGTGTCACGGGTGTCACACACAGCTGGCACCGTGTCACACGGGTGTCACACACAGCTGGCACTGTGTCACAGGTGTCACACTGTCACACACAGCTGGCACTGTGTCACACGGGTGTCACACGGGTGTCACAGGTGTCACACACAGCTGGCACTGTGTCACACGGGTTCACACTGTCACACACAGCTGGCACTGTGTCACACTGTCACACACAGCTGGCACTGTGTCACACGGGTGTCACACGGGTGTCACACACAGCTGGCACTGTGTCACAGGTGTCACACTGTCACACACAGCTGGCACTGTGTCACACGGGTGTCACATGGGTGTCACACACAGGTGTCACTGTCACACACAGGTGTCACACAGGTGTCACACACAGGTGGCACTGTGTCACACATGGGTGTCACACAGGTGTCACTGTCACACACAGGTGTCACTGTCACACACAGGTGTCACTGTGTCACACATGAGTGTCACACAGGTGTCACACTGTCACAAGTGTCACGAACAGGTGTCACTGTGTCACACAGGTGTTACACACAGGTGTCACCATGTCACGCAGGTGTCACATGCAAGTGTCGTGTGCAGGTGTCACACAGATGTCACGTGTCATACATTGGTGACACAGGTGTCACTGTCACACACAGGTGTCACACAGGTGTCACTATCACAGGTGTCCCACACAGGTCACACAGGTGTCCCTGTCCCACACAGGTCACACAGGTGTCCCTGTCCCACACAGGTCACACAGGTGTCCCTGTCCCACACAGGTCACACAGGTGTCCCTGTCCCACACAGGTCACACAGGTGTCCCTGTCCCACACAGGTCACACAGGTGTCCCTGTCCCACACAGGTCACACAGGTGTCCCTGTCCCACACAGGTCACACAGGTGTCCCTGTCCCACACAGGTCACACAGGTGTCCCTGTCCCACACAGGTCACACAGGTGTCCCTGTCCCACACAGGTCACACAGGTGTCCCTGTCCCACACAGGTCACACAGGTGTCCCTGTCCCACACAGGTCACACAGGTGTCCCTGTCCCACACAGGTGTCCCTGTCCCGCACAGATGTGTGTCCCTGTCCCCGCAGGTGTCGCACACCGGGCTGGGTGTGTCCCCGCTCCCTCCCGGGCTCGCAGCGCCCTCCAGCGGCCGCTCCGCCCGCCCCGCCGCAGCTCCGCGCCCCTCCGGGCAAAGCGGATTTTGCTGTGAGCATCGAAAGCTCGGCACCCAGCTCAAACAGCTCCTGCTGGCCCTTCAAGCAGCAGAGACATGTATTTTAACCTGCAGAAATATTTAAAATCATTTAGAATTTGCTTTTCTATCCTTCTCACTGCCTACAAGCACTGATTTACGAAGCCCCAAACCCTCTGCCCCACGGAAGCATCTGAACCACAGCTGGAATTTATCCTAGCCAGGGGAAATCCACAGAGTTTCCACCGTGCCGTTTGATTTTTAGCAAAAGTCCTGCCTTGCTGATGTTTATCTGTCATGAAATCGAGGCAGGAAAAGGCCAAACACGTGGAGTTGGTGACAGCTCTGGATATTTTTGAGTTACCATTGTAACAAATAATCATCAAACCCCCTGAGGGATGAAGGTGCTGCTGTTCTCATCTATCAAAGGAGTTTTGGGTTGTTTTTTTTTTTTTCTTTTGCATTTTAGAGCAAATAAAGAGTGTGGCGGTGCCCAGCAGGGACCCAGGGCTGCGTATGCTGGCAGAGCTGGAACTGAAACTGGTGTAGAGTGGGATTCCCTGGGATCTACTGGGATCACCAGCAGGGCAGGTGGCAGAGAGGGCAAGGCAAGGCTGCAGCTTCAAAGCAGGAGATGACCAGACCTAGGAGCAGCTGGGTCCCTTCTCTGGTGCCCTTAGAGCTTGTGAGCAGATTTAGCACAGAAATAGCCCCTGAATGTGTGATTTACACTCTCTGCCTTGTGTTTGCCTCCAGGAACCAGTGAAGACCTTTTCCAGGACTCTGAGGGGCGGGAGGGATCTGAGCCCATCGAGGAACACCAGTTTTCAGACCTCGAGGAATCTGACGACGATGACGACAATGAGGACGAGGAAGATGAGGAGGAAGAGGAGAGCCAAGACGAGCCAGCGCTGAAGCTGCCAGAAGGCAAACCCAGCACCCTCCTGCTGCACTCTTCGGGGGGCTCCCCGTCTTCTCCAGAGGAAGGCACTGAAACATCCACAGCTCAAGGAGCTGCTTCCAGCACCTTGAAAGCAGGGGAAGGCCAGCGGGCCTCCTCCTCCTCCTCAGGGCTGGACACCAAGCGGTCAGCAGACAGCGGTGACGCTGCTGTGTGCCACAGCTTCTTGAGCCTCCACAGACCAGCTCTGACCTCCACCGAGCACTTGGCTCCTGCTCAGAGGGAGTCTGTCACAAGGCCACAGATGTCCTTGGTCATGGACCTGTCGACCTCCAAAGACACCTCCCCGAGGAAAAGGTGGTCCCCGAGCCAGGACTGTGGCAGAGGGGGTGGCAGCAGCAGACCAATGATAGCAAGGAAGCACTTACTGACCAAAAACGAAACCTCCCCCAAACGCTTCTCCCCCACGGCGGAGCTGTCCTCCCTGAGGTGCCTGTCCCCAGGGAGGGGGCTGTCCCCCTGCCAGCGCCTCTCTCCCAGGAGGGAGGCCTCTCCCCTGAGATGTGTGTCCCCCAGGCTCGAGCTGTCGCCCAGCAGGCACCTGTCCCCCCGGAGGGAGCTGTCCCCGAGGACAGCCCTCCCCCCAGACGGAGAAGTGTCCCCTGCCAGGCACTCGTCGCCCAGCAGAGAGATGGCGTCCCTGAGGTACTTCTCCCTGAAGAAAGTCTTGTCTCCAGGCTGCTTGGAGCTGTCCAGGTACCCACCCCCTGGCAAAGAGGACTTGCCTGGCACTAGCAAATCAGCAGAGGACAAAGTTCCAAGTTCATATCAAGCCCAGCCCGGGATATTCTCTTCGATGCCTCTACCTCACAGGTTCTTTGGCAAAAACTTACAGCTCTACGAGTCCAAGCTGGTAAGTCCAGTGCCCTGCTGCCCTCTGGTCCCCACAGGGTGGTCTCTGATAGGGTTTTTGGTGAAGGCTGTGATGCAGAAGTGCGCAGGGGCTCTATGATCACTGTCACAGGTGACCCAGAGAGTAGGCACAGGGGACAGAAGTGGGCTTTGCACCCATTTGGGTCCTGCCATTCTCGGAGAGATAAAATTATCCCTTCTCCAAGGGGTTATTCCCACTCCTGAGCTGGTCAGTCCTGCTGGGGCAATCAGCAAGGACAACCTCCTAATGATTAATTATCACTAAGAGCCTTTTGTTCCTGGGAATTTCATTCCCATCCCTGAGGTTTCCTCGGCTGGGGTGGAGCTGGGAGCATTTTCCATGGGTCAGTGACCTGAGCCAGCTCTGCAGCAGCCCTGGCTGAGCCCTGTGTCCACCCACAGCCAGCTCTGCTGGATGAGCTGCTGAGAAATGTTTGTTTGGACATCTCTCATTTCATCTTGCTTCTCTCTTCAGCACAGAGAGGGGTTTCCCACTGGGTCCAGAACATCATTTAATCTCTCTGTTGGACAAGTCAAATCCTGTGGGCAAAGGAAAATCGCCTGTTCCTCCCAGTGCTGCAGGCAGATTGATGTGGGCTTTGGTGGAATATTTCCCATTCCTGCTGGAGTGCCTGGCTCTGCTGCCAGTTGTGCTGATGAACGTGAGATCCACTCGCTGTGGGGAGAGACTCCAGCCCTCAGGGACTGCTCTGGGGGGAGAGAGAGGACTTCATAGACCCCCTGCCACCCCAGATGCTGAGCCAGGGCTTCTCCACACCTTTTTCCCATACCTGTGCTAACCTTCTCTCCTGTGGCGCCTCCTTCCTCCTCCTTTCCACTCTGAATCCTTGTCTCACCTTCTCAGAGACTCCTTTATTTTAGGTCCAAACCTTGGCTTCCTTCAGTGCTGTTTCCTGTCAATTCACTTCTTATGGTGAATCTCAGGGCTCTGGGAACCCTCATCCTTCAACTCTTCTGTCAGGATAACTTCCCCCTTCCTCTGCTTGTAGCAAATCCCCTCAGCTCCCAAATCCACATTAGGAGACAATGTTCTGCTTGTCTGCCATTCCCACCTTTCAGCTCCTTTGTTCACGTTTACCTTTTGGCTTTGTTCTGCTGCTCCTTTCTGCACCCAGAGCCACCACTGTTACTTTTCCATGTGCCTCCAAAGCAACAGCAAAAACCTGAATGGAAAAATTTCCCTTTATTGGCACAATGGACAGCTGGGCTTTCATGGCAAAATTAGCGTTCCTGGTAAAGCCACAAGAGACAGAAAGACCAGAGGAGGGTTCATCAGGTCCCAAACAGAGCTTGAAGATTATTTTAGCTCAGTTCCAGTGTCAGGCTCGCTGCCAGGTCTCACCATGACCATCTCTCTTCCCACTGGCCCCTGCTCAGGGCAGTCTCTCTTTGTGATTGTTGCACCGCTGAAATATTTGTTTGGGGTTTTCCAGCATCCCTGAAGTGATTTAGCCAAGGCTTCCTGTGGATAAGTGACATTTAGCAGTGTTTGGGCTTGTCACTGCTGCCCTGGCACACACTACCTTTGGTGGCTCTGCCTTTTTCTCTTTCCTGTTCTCTTTTGCTGCTTTCCTCTGCTGCCTCTCCAGAGATCCAGCTCACAGGATCAGGGAATTATTCCCCATAATCCTATGAAGAAATGTGCCCTCCAGTGGATCCTCTTATTTTATCTCTAACCCCATCTTAATTGAAAGTTGATTTCAGTTTCTGTTGCTTCCTCTTCTTGGGAATCCTGTGCAGGGATTTAGTCATAACCTCATCACTAATTAATCCATTTCTGTTTAGCCACATATCTCTCCATGATGTACGTTAGGAAACTATGGGAAGCACCGAGAGAGAAAGAGGAAAAGGTAAAATGTAGGGTCTGAACCCTTGATTTGCACAGAGCACCCCATGAGGGTGGTGGTGGGGACCCACTGCTGGGAGAGCTGGAGTTGATGCCACCTCTCACTGGAAGCATCCCTGCACTCAGCAGCTGTAAGGATGCAATGCTGCTTTAGGAAAGCAGAGCGAAAATAAATAAATACATAAATAAATAAATAACCTCATTCTGGGCTCTCGGGAACCCCCTGCACTAACAGGGATCCGAAGCAGCTCAGCTGGCAGCAAGCACTGGCAGCTTTGCCAGTGTTTCAGAGGCAGCTCTGAGAGCAGGGATGATGGGTTTAAACTAAAAGAGGGGAGATCCAGACTAGAGCGAAGGAAGAAACGTTTTACTCTGAGGGTGGTGAGGCTCTGGCACAGGGTGCCCAGAGAAGCTGTGGCTGCCCCTGGATCCCTGGAAAGCCCAAGGCCAGGTTGGACGGGGCTGGGGGCAACCTGGTCTAGCTGAAGATGTCCCTGCCCATGGCAGGGGGTTGGACAAGATGGCCTTAAGGTCCCTTCCAACAGAATAATTCTATAATTTTATAATGATCCAGCCGTTATCCAAATCCCTGGATCTGTGCCCCAACACACCGTGGGCATGTCTGTCCCAGAAGGGAAACACTGTGGGTTGTGCTGCTCCTCACCTTCAAGGTTCGGGGCTGGACACATCCCTCAGCTGACAGACCTCCCTCAAACCAGAATAAAGCGCTCGCCCCAGACCTTGCAGTGAGCATTGCTGCTGCCGAGGCCGTCACCTGCGTGTCACACTGACCCAGTTCTTCTTTTCCCCGGCACAGAAGATGGAACCCCGCAGCCCGCCCTGCTCCCCTGGCACCCCCGCGTGCCCCCGGCCCCTGCAGGCCCCTCACGACCTCCACGCTCCCGGCCGAGGGGAGGAGAATGTGTTCAGCCACCTCCCGCTGCACTCGCAGCAGCTCGCCAGGACCCCGTACCCCATGATCCCCATCGGGGGCATCCAGATGGTGCAGGCCAGGCCCAGCTCCCACGCCAGCCTGGTGCCCGGCCCCGCGCTGTCCCTCCCGGCCGGACCCTTCTGCTCCGCGCCCGGCGGCCTGGCCCAGCTCAGCCGCGCTGCCAGGAGGGACGAGGAGCCCCGGAGCCCTCCAGAGCCGTCATCTGCCTCCGTGTCCCCCGTGGCCAAGGTCTCCAAGTACACGCTGTCCCCGGAGCCGGCGGCCGGCGGCTTCTCGGAGGAGAAGATGAGGACTAGCGAGCTTCAGCAGGAGCGGGAGGAGCAGAGGCCCGCGGTGGAGGCCGAGCCCGGCCCGGCGGAGCAGCCGGGGCCCGCGGTGTCCCCGGGCAGCCCCAGCGCCCCCCAGGAGCCCTGCCCGGAGCCCTCGGCCAGCGGGGAGGACCCCTCCAAAGGCACGGGCAAGCAGCCAGCGGGCAGCTCGAGCAGCCCTTCGGAACCAGCCTGCACTTTCATCTCAGCCGTCCCCTCGCTGGCCAGGGACAGCCCCTCAGAAGCGCCCTCCGGGCACCCCCAGCCCTGCTCCCCGCGCCCCAGGAACCTCTCCGGAGAGCCCGGCGGGAGCGGCCCACAGCCAGAGCACCCCGATCTAGGTCAAACTCACAAAAAGGTGGATGAAAACGCGGGAAGTACTTAAACCTCCGCCAGCTGTTCCACCTTTAGGCTTCCTCTGTAAAATCAACAGACATTTTCAACACTATTTCCTTTAGTATAATCATAAGAAGCACTCTAGTGAATGACCAAACCCATGGAAAATTCCTGGTTTTCTTTGTCCCAGTCTGGTATTATCTCCACATGTATGCAGTTACTTGTGCCTTTTTCTATACCTTTTGTTGCTTGAAATGTACAAAACTGTTTGAGGCTGTGAATATTTTTTTAGAGATTTTTGGAAAGGGGGTTTGTTAGACCTTGTCTTTTTTGCCATTTAGGTGTGCGTAATCCTGGGCCTGAGAGATGCAGAAAGGAAAGGGTTAAACATTTTAAAGAGGAAGAAGATGCACTGAAAACAAAAGCAAAACAGAAAAAAACTTTTTTATATTGATTAAATGATTAAAAAAAAAAAAAAAAAAACCAAAAAAACCAAGCACTTTGCAAGAATTAAATAAAGCACGTAATAAATACGAATCATAAAGTTCTGTACACAGGAGCAAGGGTTTGGGGTTTTTTTTTTTTTTTTCCCTCGCATCCCTATGGTTGTGCTTTAAACAGTTGAAACTGCTTTACATTTGAAAAATGTGTTTACCCTGACCTTGTGACTGAAAGTAGCACTTCCTTGAGCAGGGGAGGTTCCTCGTGTGCAGGGAGAGAAATTGTCCCTCGAAAAGAGGAAAACAAACTGCGAGCACTCCTCCCTCCTGCAGAACNTCCCATCCCATCCCAGGCTCTGTCCTGGCTGCTTTGGGAGCTCCAGGGATGCAGGAGGGCTCCGGGCTCTGCTCCTCTGCCGGGACTCTCGGTGACTCTGGCTCTTGTTCTTCGTGTTCTTTATTTATTTATTGACGCGGGATATCCCCAGCTCAGCCCCTCTGGCATGGACGGGCCCGTTTTTGGCTGGTTTTGAGAGATAAAAATCGTGATGCTGAGTGGTGAATGCTTGTAAAATCAGCTTGTTATGCATGCGCAGCAGCTTTTTCCAGAGCAGATTTTTCGGGATGAGCATCCCCGGCAGAGCTAAGACCTTGACTGCCAATAAATCCAATACCAAATCCAGAGTGACCACGACAGAGCCCTTCCTCTGTCACAACTTTTTAAACCACAAAGCTTCAAGTCGTTTGCCCCAGCAGTTTCTTTACTACTTCAGAGGGTTTTCTGGTCTATGGAATCTGTACAAACCTCTTTTATTTTTAGACCACGACAGAGCCCTTCCTCTGTCACAACTTTTTAAACCACAAAGCTTCAAGTCGTTTGCCCCAGCAGTTTCTTTACTACTTCAGAGGGTTTTCTGGTCTATGGAATCTGTACAAACCTCTTTTATTTTTATTTTAGCAAAAAAGAAAAAAAAAAAGAAAAAAAAAAAAGATACAAATATTTAACCAGTGGACCAGTTCTTTCTTCTTTCAGAGCTGCTCCAGTTTATCGGGTATGTAATACACTTTTTTAAAAAACATAAAAATAAATTAAAAAACCAACAAAAAACAACAACAACAAACAAACTCAAACAGAAGGAATCAAATAAAACCCTGAATGCGAACATATTTCCTTGCGAGACTTGATGAGCTACGAACTGTTCCCGTTTTCACGGGCAAAAACCAGAATTTTTTTAAATAACCTTCTGTCTTTTTTTTTTTTTTTTTTTCTCTTCTTGTAAAAGGAATTAAGTTAAAAAAAAAAAAAAAAGAAANCGCTGGACGAGCCTCCTGCTTGCTTTGCTTTAATCCTCCCTCAGCACCCGGCAAAGCCCTGCCTGTGCTTGGGTCCTCCCTGAGCTGGGGGAGCCTCTGCAAACCCTCCCTCGGGGTCGGAGGGGCCGGAAT
>VWZN01016969.1:151732-162030 GCA_013396955.1 Regulus satrapa | reverse complement strand
CGCCGCCACGAAAAAAAAAAAAAAAAAAAAAAAAAAAAAAAAAAAAAAAACAAAACAAAACAGGAAAAAGAGTTTGGGAAAGGGCTGAGGTGCTCCCGGGGACATTCCCTGCCCGGATCCCATCCCCATCCCGGCAGCCACGGAGCGGGGCAGGCAGGCACCGCTGCAAACTCAGGAGATGGGCACAAAAACCGAGTCCCAACCCAGTTTGGCTTCTCTGGCTGGGGTGAAATGGTGCTTCACGCTGTACCCAAGGGGCGGGAAGGCTCCCCCCAAAAATAACTAATTGCTAATTAAGGGCTAATGGTCGCACTGCCAGCTCAGAGCTCCGCGGGAGGGACCCGCAGCCCGCCAGCACCAGCATCTCTGTCTGCGGGCACGGCAGCCCAGCCCCGCCGCTCCCCCTGCTCGGCCGAGGAGCACAGCAATGTCCCTCCCGGGATTTCCATCGGGCTGGTGTTTTTCCCGGCCCTCACCGGTGGTTGCCGTTCCCACCCGGATCCCCTCTGGTCTCCCTGTGTCACCCTCGGGGGAAGCTGATTGTTGCTTTTCCTGTCGCTCTGAATGTCTCTTCTGCCTGCGAAACAGGGATGGGAAATCCCTTTTTTCTTCCCACAAGGGCTGCAAGGGTGGCTCTGTTGCTTTGCAGAGCAATTAGCAGGATTATTTGCCAGAGAATGTATTAATAATGCAAATAGGCAAATAAAAAAGCGGAGCCCGGCCCTTCCTTTTCAGCAGCAGGTGGAAACAAAACCCGCTGTTTTTCTCATGGCAGAGCTTCTCCAATTTATAATCCATGAGGGCGCACGGCCGGGCTGCTCCTCTGTGGTGTGGCTGCTCAGTCAGCCCCAGTCCCACGGGGATATTTCCCTCCCTGCTGAGCTCTTTGGGTGGCTCCATCCACGCCGGTCCTGCCTCACACGCGGATGCTCTGGCAGCCAGGAATGGTCCTGCACGCGCAGGACGTGGCCCAAGCTCTGGAATCACTCCCTGGTCCTGGCTCTTCACACCAGGACTGACACCCAGAGCTCAGAAAGCTCTTGGGCCTCAATCTTGAGCGCCTCTGGAGTTTCGGGAACTCCTTGGTGCCACAGCAGGGATTCAGCTCCTAAGTTGAGCTCAGGGTCTTGCAGGGCCGAGCAGACCATGGTAGGAGCAGAGGGCTCCCCAAAACTGCCCCATCCTCAAGGCAGAGCTCTGCCAGCTCGGATTATTCCCAGGTCCTTGGCTGGATACCCAGGAGCTGCAGCAGGGAACAAATCCATAATGAAAGAGCTGTGAATTTCCAGCTTTTGACGGGGACATGTGGTTCCTCAGCTGCCCCCAAGGGCTGTCCCCAGTGTCCCACCAGGCCCTGCTCTGATCCCAAATCCAGCCCAGCCCCGGAGCAGAGCAGGTAATTCCCACCTGAGTCCACCCAGAGCATCCCAAATCCTTCCTGCCAGGGTTGGGGTTCTGCCTCTCCCTCCCCAACAAATCTGCAGCTTTCCCTGCCCCCATATCACAGGGATGGCACCTTAACAAGCAATATCCTCGGAAAAGTCATTCAAAGGATGCCAATGTCCATGCAAAATCCTCCAGGATTTGATCTAGCCCTTCCCTGCTCTTCTTGCTTTTCCTCTGTTCATCATCTGCTTTTTTTTTTTTTTTTTTTTACTTTCCTTCTAACATTTCTGTCTATTGCACAGTATTTACAAATAAAACCGTATTGTAAGTTATTTACAAAAAAAAAAAGAAAAAAAAGAAAAAAAATCAAAAACAACAGTCCTGATGGCATAAAAACCAATCTGTTTTCATTACTGAGATATGATGGCACTTACGATCACTTTAGTAAATGTAATGTAAAAATAATAATAATAATAATTAATAATAATAACGTGTACGCAAATTTAATATACATGGTCTCATGTAAGATAAATATTTGCCTTTTTTTCTAAAAGGTGTATGTATTCTGTAAGTGGAATAGTCTGTAGAAAGTTTCTATATGTTCTTAAAATGGCAATACATTCCAAAAAAATGGTACTGTAAATATGTACAGCGTCCAATGGAATTTGGTAGTTTTGCCTGTAATTTTATTTGAACTCCAGTTTCTACACTTGCATCTTGCAATGTCTGTATGGTTATATCAGTGCAAAAAAAAAAAAAAAATGCAGGTAAAAAGCACACTCTAATGTAAAAACAACAACAACAAAAAAGAACAAAAAACACACAAAAAACCAAGAAAAAAAAAAAAAAGAAAGAAAAACACTCAGTATTTGATGTTTGTGACCCTTATTGTAAATGACATCTGTACTGTGAATGAGAAGTTTTTACAAGTATAATATTGCCTTTACTACAGCTCAGATTGTCTGCTCGGTCTGGGCATATTTTTAAAAAAACAGCATGTTGGAATAAATTTTAAAGTCCCAACATACCACTAAGTGTATGAGTGGCACTCTTTAATTCCTGTTTTATTTCCCAGGCCCCTGGAAAATAATAAATAAATCCTGGTTCTGCTGCAGCCCCCTCACCCCTGCAGAGCCCCCACTGCAGGGGAGTCCTGCCCTCATAAAAATGCCACAACTGTTGGGGTTTTTTCCAGTTTTTCCTCCTTTTTTCCCCAGTTTTTCCTCCTCACAGAGCTGAGGCCATGAGCAAAGGATGCTCTGAGGGGGCTCTGCAGAGGCCAGGCTAAGTTCCCACAATCCCAGACTGGTTTGGGTTGGACCTTAAAGATCATCCAGCTCCAAGCCCTGTGGGCAGGGACAGATCTCACTGGAGCAGAGTGCTCAGAGCCTTGTCCAGCCTGGCCTTGGACACAAACTTTAGGGGGAAAAAAATAGGGAAATTATGAAAAAGCCTGGAATTTCTCCCTGCCACTGTTCTTCCCAAGGAACTGAGCTGCCCTCAGCTCATAAATTCCCTTTATTCACCTGGAAACGCTTCTGGGCAGCTCCTGCCCTGCTCCCCTTTGCCCCATCAGCCCCAGGAACTCAAAAACCAGGGCAGGGCAGGAGATCCCTGTGGGATTTCTCCCTGGGCTGTTCTATCTGGGGCTGCAGAACCTGCAGCAGCTGTGGCCTGAATATTGGAGTTCTCCAGGTCTGAATTCTGAGCTGAGGGCAGGGCTGGAGGAGCTTGGTTGGTCTCCATTAATCTCAGAAAAGCCACATCTGTGTGTGGAGAGGAGGGAGAGGCGCTGGGTACCAACCTCTGCCTCTCCCTTCGTTGAGATCTGCTGGGATTCAGCAGTTACTGCTTTTCAACTTCACCCAGTTCCCAGGCCTCAGCTGCTCCTTGCCTCAGTTTCCCCAGCTATGAACCATGCTCCTGGGCTGCCCACAAGGCCAGGAGCAAATTCCAGCCCAGCAGGGTCAGCAGTGCAGAGCTTTGGGTGCCACCAGGGCTTTTCCTGGGCTGCCACGGCTGACAAAGCCCTGGGTGCTGTGCTCTGCACCCCCTTGCTGCAGGGCCTTCCACTCCTGCTGTCCCTGCACAGGAGAATCCAGAAAAGGATGCAGGAGCAACCAGAAAAAACTGGAGAGATGTGTGAGATGTGTGAAGATTCCCAAATAACCCCTTGGATTTTCCTTTTTGGGGGTGGAATGCAGCAAGCCCTGGCTGGAGGCAGCAGGATGGTGGCATCTGTTCTCCTGCCACTGAGTAGGGGAATAATTTTTCCTTTAAAAGAAAAATAAATCACTCCTGCTATGCTTAAAACTGCTGGAGGCAGCCAGAGCTGCCTGAGAATGCTGCAGATAAACCCCGCTGAGCTCCCAAACCTGGAGCCAATTTGGGTCACACCGATCTCCAGAATGGCCCCAATTAATCAGCTGTCCCAAGAAATTCCTTCCCCCTGAAGAGCCTTTGTTTTCCCGACACAGAAGGCAGACATTTCCTGCCCTGGGGAGCCAAATGTGGGATCAAACTGCTCAGAATCCCCTGGCTGAGGTTCCAGGCTAGCTCCCCTGGGAAGTGCAGCCGTGTGGAGAAGTGAAGGTGGTGAAAACGCTCTGAGAAGTTCAAACCAGTGCCTCCCTCTCTCTGGGAGTTTGAAATTCCTGCTGCTCTTTGGAAATCCCTGAATCCCACATTGAAATGGCTGGTCCTTCTGCCCTGGTTCAGCCTCCCAGCAGCTCAGGAGCTTCAGCCAAGAGCCTGAATGAGGATTCCTTTCATAACCAGGTGCTGATGTGCATTGCAGCTATAAAAAACACCTTCAGAAATCTTCAGTCTTTGACCTTTCATGGGACTGTCAGGTGAGGAATCCCAGAATGGGCTGGGTTGGAACAGACATTAAGGATCATCTTGTTCCACCTCTGCCATGGCAGGGACACCTCCCACTGTCCCAGCCTGGCCTCGGGCACTGCCAGGGATCCAGGGGCAGCCACAGGTGCTCTGAAAAAAAGCTGCTCCTGAGGGGCTTCAATCCATTGCCAGCCACGGGAGAAATTTCAATGAGACCTGGGATTTGATGGATTTTCTGAAGCACAGCCCAGCGCCCCCAGTGTCTTCAGGAGCAGCTCTGGCTGTGCCTGCAGACCTGGTTCCCCTTGGAGAAGCCTGTGCTAATCCCACCCCTGGAACCCCCTGATCTGCACCTGCTGCTCCGCTCTGACCCCACCTGTGCCTGGGGATGCTGCATGTTGGGGAGGGCTGAGAGCATCAGGGACCTGACTCAGGGGTTTGGGGCTGCACTGAGGAGAGGGCTGAGAGCAGCGGGGATTTGGCCCCAGGGATCTGGGTCCCCAGGAGCTGGGAGGAGGAGGAGGGATGTGCTGCACAGAGCAGCCAGGGACAGCTCCTCCTGTGCCCCGTGTCCAACCCCCCACGCTGGGGACAGTGTGTGAGAGAGGTGACACACCCCTGTCCCTCTGCCTGGGGCTGCCCTGGGCTCCTCCCCACTTCGGCCAGATGGTCTGGGGCTGTCGCTCTCTCCCAGGAGGAGCTGTTTGAGCTGGAAGGGCTGGCACGGCCACCCGGGCTGGTGCTCGTTGTTATGACAACAGGAGGAATCTGAGAGCAGAGAACAGGGAGGGAGGGAAGGAAAAGTGATCAGAGAATCCAAGAATCAGAGAATTGTAGAATCATTAAAGCTGGAAAAGACCTCCAAGAGCATCAAGTCCAACCTTTGACCAAATTCCACCATGGCCAGTGAACCAGCTCACAAAGTGCAGGGTCCTGTGGGGCAGAAGGGGTCAGGAGGGGCAGGGAGGGGCAGGCTGAGGGAGGGCTGAGCACGGGGCAGGGAGGGAGGGCAGCCCCAGGACTGGGGCTCTGCCTTCCTCTGGCATTGCTGGACACAAGAATGGCGTGGCCATGCCATGCCTGAAGGGCTGAGTCCCAGCAGCGCAAAGATCACCAGGGGTGGGATCTGCTGTCCGGGCCTGCAGCGCAGGCTGTGCCCGGGCTGGGGGCTCTGTCCCAGCTCTGAACCAGCTGGGGCCCTGCTCTTGATCTCTCCCACACCCACCCTTGCCCAGGCACAGATCTTCTGTCCATGGGCCAGGCAGGGACTGATCCAATTCCATCATCCCATGGGAAATGCTGCACCCAGGGAGCAGCCAGGCATTCCCAGCTGGATCCATCTGGGATCCAGAAGAGCCCCAGCAGCCTTTCCCAGGGGATGGCCAGAGGAAGAGCAGCCCTTGGCCAGCAGCCCTGGATCTTGGGAGGAGGACTGCGCCCTTCTGCAGGATCCTGCTCCAGCAGAGCCACGTTTGGCACTGCAGGAGGGCTGCAGGCACCATGGAATGACTGCTGCCAGCCCCGACTGACAGGGCCAGCCTGGATCCTGACTCTGCCCCTGCTTTTGTACTGCTGCATTTTACTGTGATTTTCCTGATAAGCTGTAGTTGGTTTTTCCTTGCCAGTAAAGAACTGTTATTCCTATCCTTATATCTTTGCCTGGGAGCCTCTTAATTTCCAGATTATAATAATTAGGAGGGAGGGGTTTACATTTTCCATTCCAAGGGAGGCTCCTGCCTTCCTTAGCAGACACCTTTGTCTTTTAAAACCAAGATATGTGTACAGTGGGCAAAACCTGGTGGAATAATGCCCAAACCAGCAGCTTGAGGGTTATCGCAGCAGATCCCTCCTGGGGAGGAGCCATGACCTCATCTTCCTCCTAACAGGCATTGCTTGGACAAGCAGCAAAACAAACAAACAAACAAAAAAAATCACCTGATAACAAACCCTGTGTGCTGCTGGGGTCAGCAGTGCTGCCTGCCAGCCTCAAAAGGGGCACAAAAAACAAAGTGCAGAAGTTGCCAGGGGATGCCCGAGGTGTCAGCCTGTGCTTTTCATTTCAAGCTGGTGTCTCCTAAGGTGTCCTTCTCCACACAGCCACAGCTTCTGTGCCCAGAGGGTGAAGTGGAAAGCTTGGCTTTCATCACCGGCAGGATGAAAGCCGCTGTATCCTCTGGTTTATGGGGGAAATCCTGGCAGTGTGTCACTGTGTGTGTGCCAGGAGGGATTAACCCCCTGGGAAATACAGGAGTCTCCACTGCCTTCCCAGGGGACCCACTCACATCCCTCAGGAACGTGGCCCTGACCCTTCCAAAGGGAAATAACCAAAGTTTTCAAACCCAGATGAGATAAAGGCCAGAGTAACATGGCCTGGCTCCCTGCCAGGATTATCCTGTGATCCCAAGTGATCCATCACAGAGTGAGGGGTGGGTTAAAGCCTCCCAGGTGCTCAAGAAGAGGCAACACCAGCCTGATTTTGCTTCTGTGCTCAGGAGCTGGGGGTCTGGGAGTCAAACACATCCCAGACTGAAAGCATTCCTTGACCCACCCTCGGGACTCCCCTTAACCAGGAAACCAGCACCCACTTTAAACCCAAAGAAGTCCTGTGTGATGAATTTGCTTCATTCTTCCTGGAATTCCAGCTCAACTGCACAAAGGGCATGGTTTCAGCAAGAGATGGCAGTGGGTGATTCGTTGTATTATTTATCTCAGCAGGTCTTTCCCCATTTTTGCTGCAAATTGCAGTTTAGGCCACAGCTCTGCCCAAGTTGTTCACTGCTGAAGGAATGCAGCATTCCAACTGGAATATTTGGTTTAGGAGATGAAATCCTAAACTCCCAGAAGGAGGGTTGGCTCTGTGGTCCCAACATTTGGTTAAACCTTTGGCCCTGGAAGTGTGTGAGCCCTGGGAACTCCCAGCACTGCCATGCCACTGCTGGCTCCAGATTGTTCACTGCCACAGCACTGGTCCCTCACAGCTTTCTGCTCCTGGAATCAGCTCGTTCACTGAGAATCCAAAATTCTTGTTATAAAAATAGATATTCAAGTACCGTGGCTGCAAAGAGAGCTGGAAACCGTGACCTTATCTTTCCTAACATATGGGAAAAATGAAGGCTGCACAATGTGTTATTCCTTTAACCTTGTAACTTTGGAGACACGAGGCCAACAGGGCCCTGTGTGACACTGAGCTCCAGCAGAGATCTCTGGTTTTAAGATCTCTGTAACCCATTAGGGTGCAAATTTATGGAAGGAGTCAGGCTAGATAAAAACCAGGTGGTGTTTTAAGGTGAGTATTGTGCTCAGGGAAGGGATTCTCTTTTTTTTTTTTTAACAAGCTCTGTGCCCATGGCTTTTGGCCTGAGATGTGGATGCTGCTGGGCTGTCACTCCATGCCAGCTGGCAGGGGATGAGTGTGGGGAGATGAGGAGATGAGAGTTAGGGGAAGGATGGATGGATGGATGGATGGATGGATGGATGGATGGATGGATGGATGGATGGATGGATGGATGGATCAGGGATGGATGGATGGATGGATGGATGGATGGATGGATGGATGGATGGATGGATGATGGATGGATGGATGGATCAGGGATGGATGGATGGATGGATGGATGAGGGTATGGGGAGAAGTCTCTGTGATCCAGCTTTGTGTAGCTCAGTGGAAGAGCCCAAGTTCTTGGGGTGGACACTGCAGTGGTGGCCGAGGTTGTGTGAAATCCCAGCTGATCCTGCTCTGATAATCCCCTGCCATCCCATTTTCCACTCGTTCCTGACTCTCTGTGAACATTTCTGCCCTTGTCACCCCCTTTCTGAGCTCTGCCTTCAGGGCCAAACCCCACAACTCCCAAACTCTTACAGGGCACCAGGAGCTGGGGCTTTAAACCCTTCTCTCCCAGCCCAGCCAGCAGAGGAGCCTCACCGGCTGCCCAGAGCAGCAGCAGTGCTAACAGCAACCCCATCTTCCAGGCCTTTATATCTCTGGCTGGAGACCTAATAAGTGCTGAATTGGTGTGTGATTTAATGAGGCGAACTTCAAAGCTGCTGTTTCCACACCTAATTCACTCATCAGGACTAATAACTGCAATGGGTGGCGTTTTGGTTTAGGTTTTTTTTGTTTGGTTGTTTTTTTGTTTTGTTGGGTTTGTTGGGTTTTTTTTTTCCTCCTAGCAATTTATTATTTATCCAGTTGCTTTACAGCTCCTAATTTAATAAGTGCAATAACCCAGGGGTAGTGCTTCAGTAAGGAGGAGAAGCTGTGAAATCCAACAGTCTCTGCTTTGCTGGACACCAGAGGTCCCATTATAACGCTTTAAGCCCTTTACGGCATTGGCAAGGGAGAGATGTGGAGCTCTGTGCCTCGCCAGCTCCATTCCCAAAATGTGCTGGCAGCTGCTGGAAGGGGAGGATGGCAGCACTGGGTCTCCTGTGGATTTGTGTCCTGCAGCCTGGCCAGGTTTGAGCCTGGCTGACCGTGCAGTGGACATGGACGGAGCTGAAGGGGATGGCAGAGCACAACCACTCTGGGGAGGAGGCTCATTTTTGGGCTCTCCTCACTCTGCCTTCCCCCTCCAGGGATGTGCATGAGGGAGCAGTGACCTCACCCCAGCCCAGCTTCGTCCTGGGGGTTGCAGTGATGGCCACAAACCCCACTCTGCCCTCCAGGGGGAACTTTGAGGGTCTAGAAGAATTTTTCTGGAGGGGACAGAAGTTTCTGGGATCCTTTCAGGGATGTGCAGACAGCTCTGGGGTGAGGGAAGACGTCCAAAGTATCCATGGGCCCAGCACCAGGATAAATAAGAGCTCACTCTGCCCTGGCACTGCCCTGACATCTTGGATCATCAAGAATCCCCCTTCGCCTTTTTCTCACCTGAAGCAGCTTTGAGGTCCTGCAGCTCCCTGGATCTCCCTGGATATTTTCCAGCTGTGTCCTGGGGAGGAACCTGAGCTGAGCTGTGCCCCTGAGCTCCTCCTCAGGAGTGATTTCTCTGAGCTATTGCATTCAGAGCTGCTTGGAGCCCCATCCCTGTTCCCAGCAACCCCATCCTTCCTGTTCCCCATTTCCCACTGCCGGCTTTCAGAGCACTTTTGCAGACATTAAAGAGCTGTTCCCCAGAACCCCAGAGGCTGCGGCTGAGCCGAGCCTGCTCTGAAATGTTCCTGCTGTTGCTGTGATACCGGCTGGAGCTCGCTACAGCCGCCAGCCTTTTTATTACAGCCTCAGCTCTCTCCGAGGTTAGGTCATCCCGCAGATAAAAACCCAGCCAGGGATGTGGCCGAGCTGGGATCTCGCTGGGAGCACCTGGCAGAACCAGGGATGCTGCTTGGCATTCATCAGCCCTGCAGGCAAACTCACATCCCCCTTTCCTGCCCTCGCAACATCCTTTCCCCCTGATTTATTCATCCTTGGGGCACTGGCCGTGCTCTTTGTGCAGGGTTGAAAGAACTCCGGGTGTTTCACAGCCTTGCTGCTAATCAGGCACTTCTGGAGAAGGGGAAAATCCTAATAAACCTGCAGCGAGTTCCCCTGCTGCTAATTAGCAGCTGATCCATTTTCCTCTGGATTTAAGTGGGAAAATAGCAACGGTTGGGGAGAGCCACATTCCTGGCCCATGAGCTATTCCCAAACAGGCAGCCCTGGGAGCATCCAAGGCGAAATCATGGCTCGGCGCACGAGCAAAAGGGGCTGTGTTTCCCATTTTGGGGCTGCTGCTGCTCAGAGCCAGCAGAAATTCCAGCCAAATTTGGGGGGTNTCACTCGCGTCACAGGGAGAAGAGCTCGGTGTGGACAGGACCACATCTGGTTCTGGCCTCACCACGGCAGCCTCGGGCTGTGCTGGAGCCAGAGGAATCTGGAATTCTCCTTCCTGATCTTCCAGTCCCCAGCAGAGTGACAGAGCGNCGGCCACAGGGCTGGGCTCAGCCAGGGAGCAGCACAAGCCACCTCCAGGCTGGGCTCAGCCAGGGGCTCCAGACCCAAACAGGGGCTCCAGATCCACACAGACACTCCAGCTTCAGCCCCCCCTGCACAGGGAAGAAGGGGAGAGGAGTGATCAGCACAGGGGGGGGGGGGG
>VWZN01016969.1:126526-142233 GCA_013396955.1 Regulus satrapa | reverse complement strand
TGAGGGCTATTTCACTCACCTGTGAGGTGCTGCACTCACCTGAGGGGCTCCCCTGGCCTCTGGAATGCAAATCCTGGGGTACAAATCAGCTCTGATGCCTGCCAGTGGAGTAGGGTGAGGGGAATCCTTTGGAGGATGAGAAGGGACCCACTCCAGCCTGAGCCTCCCAGGGTAATGAGAAGCTCGGAGGAGCTGAAGGAATCCCAGGAAGATCGATATCAGTCCCCAGGGGATGGCCAAGGAGGCAGAAGCCCCCTGGGGGGTCTCATAAATGCTGTTCAGTGTTTGCTTTGCTCCAGCCTGGGACAGTCCTGCCCTGGAATCTGCTCCTGCTTTGTTCCTGCAGCCTGGCCGGGTTCCCAGCCTGGCCAGCTGGGTGTGGGATGTGAGGGGCCAGGAGAGAGGGCACCTGGAACCCTGAATTCTCTGCCAGGATGTGGGAAATGTTCTGGCCAAAGGGTTCAGCCCTCCTGGGAGCGGCCCCAGCCCCGCACCTCGGGGCTCAGGGCAGCCCTGGGCTTTGTCTCTGCCAGCCCTGCCCTCAGCCCGTCCCTGCTGAGTCCCCTCACAGCTGTCCCTGGGCTGGCACCACCTCAGCCATCCCTAACTCAGCACTGCCCAGGAATTTTGGCCAAGCAAGGCCCAGGGCTGCCCGATGGAGCTCAGCCACTCTTGAGCAGGGAAAGGGGGACTTGCCACCACCTGCCACCCACAAATGCAGCCCGGGTGGCTTTTTGGGGTGACACAGTGCCATGAACCGCTGGAAAAGCCAGTAGGGACAAGATTTCAGCCCCACACAGAGCACCCCCGAGCCCAGCTGCCTCCCAGGGGTCCAACCACGACTGCAGCTGCACAGATCCTCTTGCCTTGCCTTCCCACGGAGGGCTGGAAAGAGAGCTCTGAGCACATTAGATGGGATATTAGGAAGAGTTTCTTCACACAAAAATATTGTCCAGCCCTGGCACAGCTGCCCAGGGCAGTGATGGGATCAGCATCCCTGGGAGGGTTCAAAGAACAGGGAAATGTGGCACCTGGGGGTGTGGGTGGCTTTGAAATCTTGGGGGAATGCTTGGACTGGATGGTCTGAGAGGGCTTTTCCTGCCTCAATGATTCCATTATTCCATGATTAATCATCCCAGGAGATGCCAGGGCACCTGCCCTGTGCCCAACCCAGCTCTGCCTGTCCTGCAGGTGCTGGCAGCCACAGCACAGCTGTGACAGGATTTAGCACAGGGACAGCAGAGTCGGCCTGTCCCTGCCTGGTCACTCCAGGCTGTGTCTCTCCTGAGAACCCCTGGGGAGGGCAGTGGAATTTCCAGAGGGGAGAGCTTGAATCAGACACCAAAATCAGCAAACTTCCAGGTTGGGAGAGCTGGAGGAGCTCTCCTGGAGAGGAGAAGGCTCCAGGGAGAGCTCAGAGCCCCTGGCAGGGCCTGGAGGGGCTCCAGGAGAGCTGGAGAGGGACTGGGGACAAGGCCCGGAGGGACAGGAGCCAGGGAATGGCTCCCAGTGCCAGAGGGCAGGGCTGGGTGGGACCTTGGGATCCAGGAATTGTTCCCTGGGAGGGTGGGCAGGGGCTGGGCTGGGATTGCCAGAGCAGCTGGGGCTGCCCTGGATCCCTGGCAGTGCCCAGGGCCAGGCTGGGGCACCCTGGGATGTCCCTGGATGACTTTTAGGGTCGTTCCCAACACAAGCCACTCCATGTTCCCGTGATCTCTTCACCATCGGTGTGACCTCCTCGTGCTGTGACCCAGCCACCTCCAGCAGTGACACTGTCCCTGTGGCTCCTGCTCCAATCCCCTGGAACACCAACCCAGGGAGCAGCTGGGAGCGGCAGGTCCTGCTCTGCCAGGGCAGCTCCGTGGTGCCTCGGGGTCGCTCTGGGGGCTGGCTGGGGAACGCTCTGGCTGCAGGAGTGTGAGCCCCCCATGAGCTGTCACCCGAGGAGCTGCTGCTCCCAGTGCCGAGGTCAGGGTTTCATCATCTCCCTGCAGCACACAACCCCTTCCTTAGCTGGCATCTGTCACCAGGCAGATAAATCAGCTGCCTCCCTGGGCTGCCAGGACTCATTTTCACACCTCTCTCATTATGTCATTAACCCAGGGCAGATCCTCCCTCCTCCCGAGCTCATCCCTCCGACATCCCCGGCCCAGGCACTGCTGCTTCATGTCCAGGCAGCCACAGCACAGCAGGCATTTGCTGCTGCCTGCAACTCCCTGTGCAGAGCAGCCCCGATGGCTGCCTCTGAATTCCACAGGTTAGAGCCCCAAAACCACGGGGATTTGAACACAAAGCTGGCCAGGGGATGTCTGAGACAGAGCTGAGCACCCAAAGCATTCACAGCCTCTCTTGGGTCCTAACTCCTGTCCCAGGAGCAACCTGGGGTAGTGGAAGGTGTCCCTGCAGGTGGCACAGGTGGGATTGGAGGATTTTAAAGGTTCCTCCCAACTTGGCAGGGCAGATGTGAACAGTGAGGTCCAAAGCTGTTCCTCGTGGAGCCCTTTCCCTCTTGCTGTGCTCAGAGAACACCTGGAATCCCTCCAGGAGCGTCGGGAGAGCTCCCAGACTGTGCTGGAGCTTCCAGGGCACTCACAGAAAGGGAAAGTTGACTTTCCACAGTGAGTCACATCACAGCAGGGTTTGGAAAGGCTGTTTTGAAATTACCTTTGTGCAGTGGACAGTCCTTCACAGGCCACCAACAGCTCCAAAGGTTCTGATTCTCACCTCCAACACTTGAGAGGAATCTGGGTTTGGAGTGCCCTGATAGACCCTCTAAAGGCACATCCCTCTAGGTCCCCACCTCTGCATGCTCAACCCCCTGTCAGACACACCTTGGTCATTTTCTTTGCTGTGGTCTTTTGGACATATCTCTCTTGGGCCCTCCTTGATGGTGGCTCCTGAAAAAGTCCTGGGTTCTCAAGAGCAGTAACTGCCCCTGCCAGTGGGAGCCATTCCCTGGCTCCTGCTCCTCCGGGCCTTGTCCCCAGTCCCTCTCCAGCTCTCCTGGAGCCCCTTCAGGCCCTGCCAGGGGCTCTGAGCTCTCCCTGGAGCCTTTTCTTCTAAGACCTCTCTTCTCTATATTCAATTTTCCTCCTTTCTTTTATGGACAATGAAGATCCCAGAACGAGGTCTCCTGCACAGGGCTCTCCTGTGGAAACCTTGGCTTTAATTCCAACACTCTCCCACTCTGGTGGGGCTGCAAAGAGGAGGATGTGCTCCTGTTTCCCTCGATAGGATGGGGGGAAATGGCTTTGAACTGAAAGAGGGTGGGATTAAATATCAGGGAGAAATTCTCCTCTGTGAGGGTGGGCAGGCCCTGGCACAGATTCCCAGCGCAGCTGTGGCTGCCCCTGGATCCCTGGCAGTGTCCCACGCTGGGCTGGATGGAGCTGGGAGCAACCTGGGACAGTGGGAGGTGTCCCTAGTATGGCAGGGTTGGCACTGGATGGGATTTAAATGATCCTTCCAACCCAACCCGTTCCATGATTCCATGAATCTCCACCATAAATCAACTCCAAGGAATGGCAACACCCAATTCCTTTAATTTGCAGCCTGATCATGCAAGGCCTTCCCCAGACCTCACCTTCAGCTCAAGCCTCCCCTCACCAGCCTGACTTCTCCTCGCTGCCTCCAACCCTGCGGGACCAGTTCGCAGCCAGGCACCCTCCCAGCCTTGCACTGCACCTGCAGACACCTTCTGCCACCTCGCTGGGATTTCTGTGGGGATCTGGAGGCAGAGGAGTTTTCCCAGGGTTTCTGTGTGTGTGATGAGTGTCCGTGTCTCCAGCAGTGCTGGATTTCAGCTCAGGCAGCCAAGCCCCGCTCCTTTCCCTGCAGATTGGGGAGCACACACACACTCACACACTCACTCGCACGCTCCTCTCATGAAAACTACTTCTGTTCTGTCTTGTTTTGTTCTCTTACACAATAAAAACCCCTGCTGGCTCAAAGCCCCCTCTGCTCAGCCTGCAGAGAGAAGCACAGGCTGGGCCAACCCCTGTGCTGGAGAGACAGCCTGCAGGGATATCCTGTCTGCGCCCTTCCTATCTCTGGGCAGGGGCTGGCAGGCAGCTTTTGGGGATCCATCCAACCCCCACCCTGCTTGCCAGCGTTCCCAGGGCTTTGCCCCTGCCCTGTGCCGCTGAACTCCTTCCCAGGATGTCCCCAGCTGACAGGGACAGCTCTGCCGTGCCAGGAGAGCAGCCCGAGCCCAGGGCGCTGCCGGGCCATGAGGACGTGCACGTACCCCGTGTAGGGTGTCTGCCTGCGTGCAGCGGGACAGCGGCGTGGGGAGGAATGTCAGCACTGCCAGCCCTGGGCACCTCAGTGGTAGGTGGCACCTCAGGTTTTAGGTTTCTCAGGGATGCCTCATGCAGGGCTTGAGCTCTTAATCCCCTCTGGATCGAGCTCTGTGGACACGGGAGCTGCTTGTGCACAAGCCCTGCGGAGCCTCGCACGCCGGGCGTGCCCCTCTCGCTGTTTTTTTGGCAAGGCCTGGCCCATTAGGCATGTGCAGGGCTTGCCAAACCCACACAAAAGAGGCAGAGCCGAGCCCTCAGACGTGTGTGAGTGCAGCAGCCCCAAAGCCCGGTGGTTACAGCGCTTCCCTGGGCCGAGGGAGAGGCCAGGTGGGAATTACCTCACCTGCTCTGTGCCCTGGCTCTTCCAGAGCCCCCTGGGAAGGAGAAACGAGATTTTCTGGGGTGGAATTTCTGTCTTTCCTTGCAGTTTGCACAGGTAACTAAACACCAGCTAAAAGAGAAGTTTAGGAGTAAATGGGCTGCTGGGTAGGATGAGAAGAGACCTTGAGCCCTCCTCTTCCAGTTCCTCATTTACTCTGGGGTAAAGGAGCAGTTCTGGTGTTGAACCTCCGGAGAACATTCCCAGTTCACACTCCCCTGGTGTGTAAGCCCATCCTTTGCATTTCCCACAGATTTAGGCAGCTCTCTGCCCCGCCTGGGCCTTCTCTGAGCCCTGACCTGTAGATTTAGCCTCCAAGACAAAAGCACCTCTGAAAATCCATGTTTCTAAAGCATCCTCATCTTGCCATGCTGGCAGGAGAAGCCTAAAATTGAAAAATCTCTGTTTGGGCCTTTCCCAGGGCTCAGGAGAAGGAGCAGCAGAAAGAAATGGGGCCGAAGCTCAGTTTTGCAGTGTGGTGGATTTTCAGCAGTGGGTGACCATCAGTTTAGAAAGGTGAACAGTTTCTGTGGCAGAGGAGGGAGGGTTATTGAGGAGAGAGAAGTGGAGTGGGTATTTGTCTGCGGGGAGAGCGGTGAGAGGAACATCTGAGCTGCAGATGTCCCCAAGCCCAGGGGACCAAGGGACACAGGCGTGGAGCTGGGGCCGTGTAGGGCAGAGGGGATGCTCTGGGGGGAAGGGGGAGCCGTGCTGGGAGCAGGGTGGGGGCAGCTCTGGGGCACTGGAGGAGCAGAGCTCAGCACTGCGGACTGCAGAAGGGCTGGGGGTTATTTAGGAATATTGAAATTATCCAGAAATTCCTTAGGAAGAGCCTGAAAAAAGGAGGCAGGGGCCACTCCAAGGATGGTTGAACTTCCTGATACCTCCTCTGGCTGCTTGACAATGCAATTTAAAGATGCTGTTTTAAAGATGCAGATTTAAAGAGGCTGTTCCCTGCTTCCAGCACTCAAAGCTACACTTGGGTTCTGTGTTTCCATCAGGATTGGATGCCAGGAGCCCCCTGGACTTCTTGGATGGGCTGGGACTGGGCCTGTCAGCCACCCTAGGGCTTGTCCTGCACCCTACTCAGAGAATCAGAACTGGCAAGGTTGGAAAAGCCCTGTAACATCCACTACAACCATCAGCTCCTGGCCCCATGAGACATGTCCTGAGGTGTCCCTGACATGTCTGGGACACTTCCAGGGCTGGTGACCCCACCAGGGGTGGCAGCTGGGATCTGTGTTGGGGGCTGAGCTTTGCCCTCTCCACTCAGTTGGGCCCCGGGGGATGAACCCAGCTGGGGAAGGTTTGGCTTTGCCCCAGGCTGACAGTGGATGTGGCCTCAGTGCTCCAAGGGAGGAGTCTGGGGGGGATTGAGAGGATTTTGGGGGTTTCAGCTCCCTCAGGGCCAAGCTTGTCCTTCAGCAGGTGAGACCCTGGGATGTGAAGGGAATGCTGAGCAACAGGAATGTGCATCCCCACATGATTCATGCCAGAGAAAACAACGCTGCCAGCACAGCCAGGGCTATTTTGAGGAACCCCTGAGGTTATAAATAGTAAAAACTCCGTGGGGAGCTGAGTCCTCTCACCTCCTCTGTTCTCATCTTGTTTTCTCCCTGCTTTCCTTTATCTCTAGTGACAAAGGAGGGGGTTTGTGGCATCCAGGGGATGTCAGACTAAACTAAATCATAACTAAAATGTGGCCTTCAGAGCAGAACCTCCCTGGGCAGACCCAGGCTCCTGCCCAGCAGCTCCTGATGGAAAACTGCTCCATCAGCTGCGGCCAGAGAGCTCAGAACCACCACAGTAGCCAGGGAGTAGATGCAAAGAAAATCTCTTCTCTTCTCTTCTCTTCTCTTCTCTTCTCTTCTCTTCTCTTCTCTTCTCTTCTCTTCTCTTCTCTTCTCTTCTCTTCTCTTCTCTTCTCTTCTCTTCTCTTCTCTCCTCTCCTCTCCTCTCCTCTCCTCTCCTCTCCTCTCCTCTCCCCTATTGGGAAATCAGGACAGTGAATATTAAAATGCAGTGCCTTGGGCTGAATCACAACCACAGCCAGTGTTGATAAACATCCTTTACAAATCAATCCTTCACAATCCTCTCCAAACAATCCTCTTGATTGTTCTGACACCACCAAACCAGCAGCAGAGGTCACAAAATCAGCCCTTGTTATGGATTTTGCAACACCTCATATCAGCTTTGGAACGGGCTGTGCCGCTGCTAGGTTTAAATTTAGATTTCAAACTGCAACACTTGTTTTAATACGCTAAAATATTGTTTAGGATAGGAAAAAAAAAGCAATTTTTGCTCACGATAAGACATTCCTGTGACCTGAGATAAAATTGCTTCTGAAATTTTTTTAAAGAGTTTTGTTTTGTTTTTTTTAAAATATGAAACTCCAAATAGTTTGACGTCATTTTAGATCGGAATAAAAAATCACAGAATTTCCAGCAGAGCAGAAAATCGGGTTGCTCCTCTCGGCTTTGATCCCTCTGGACTTGGAGTTGAATCCCCAGAGTTCCAGGCTGGAATAATGGAATTTCATGGCAAACTGGTTAACCAGTAACCGAAATTACGGCTCCACCTGGCCAAGGGCAGAGACATCCAGCAAGAAGACACTGCCCAGACTGATCCCATGCCAAGTCCTTGGGATTCCTCAGCACCTAATTACTCCCACTTTAATTAAACTTTCTCGTACAACTTTCCATGTTTCCTTCCCTAACTGATCTGCTGCTGCAGCCTCTCATCTCCTCCCAAAAAGAGCTGGATGGAAATTGTTACCATCTTGGAGATGTTTTTGCAGTTTTGTTGGGTTTTTTTCCCCTCCAAATTGAGTGTTTCTGACTTGTTTTAAAACCAAGATGTTTTGGAAAGTTGCAAGTCTGAATAAAATATGGTATTTTGACAGGATTTTTTTTTCCCCCGCTACAATTTTGAGTCCCTGAGTAAAGAAAATAAAACAAATTCAATACTTTTGCAACAAATTGCAAGACTGTGAGCTAGAATAACTTTACTGAAGGTAAAATTAATTTAAAAACTCAGGAGTTAATTTCTTCTCTAGCCCTAATTTAGGAGAAAAAGTGAGATATTCTGTGTTCATAATTTTAATTGTTTCAGCATCAGCACTTTTTCTGGAAAACCTTTGTAACCCCTCTGGGTGCTTCCATGGATCTGCACATTGTTCAGAACAATGGGATCCGTCCTGCAGGCGGCACAATCAATGCCCCAATGCACCAATAAACCATATCAATAATTAATAATTAACCCCCTATTAAAGTGCTGAGGTGTAAAGGGCAGACACTTGCATTTTGTTTGTTTTCCTCGCTTTTCTCCAAGCTTTATGTCATCATCCAGAGGGACTTTGGCAGGCTGGGGAGGAGGGCCTGGGAGAACCTTGTGGGGTTCACAAAGGCCAAGTGCAAGGTCCTGCACCTGGGGAACCCCAAGGGAGAGCAGGAGCTGGGGGAATGGATCAATACCAGCCCTGGCGGGAAGAAATTGGGGATTTTGTGGGGTCAAAAGCTCAGCAGTGAAGGTTTGCAGCTCCAAAACCACCCCCGTGTCCTGGGCTGCATTGCAGGAACCCTGAGCAGCAGGGGAGGGAGGGGATTCTCCCTCTCTGCCCCGCTCAGGTGATTCCCACCTGCAGAGCTCAGCATTCCAACATCAGCAGCACCTGGAGCTGCTGGAGAGAGCCCAGAGGAGCCCAGGGAGCTGCTGCAGGGCTGGAGCCCCTCTGGAGCCAGGCTGGGAGAGCTGGGGGAGCTCCCCTGGAGAGGAGAAGGCTCCAGGGAGAGCTCAGAGCCCCTGGCAGGGCCTGCAGGGGCTCCAGGAGAGCTGGAGAGGGACTGGGGACAAGGCCCGGAGGGACAGGAGCCAGGGAATGGCTCCCAGTGCCAGAGGGCAGGGCTGGGTGGGATCTTGGGATCCAGGAATTGTTCCCTGGGAGGGTGGGCAGGGGCTGGGCTGGGATTGCCAGAGCAGCTGGGGCTGCCCCTGGATCCCTGGCACTGTCCAAGGCCAGGCTGGACAGGGTTTGGAGCTGCCTGGGACAGCGGGAGGTGTCCCTGCCCATGAGCTTTAGGGTCCCTTCCCACCCAAACCATTCTGGCATTCTCTGTTTCACGTCTGCCTTATTCTCTCCATGAATTTCTGTCCCTGACTGATTTCTGCAGCTGTCTTACCCCAGCTCGCCCCACACATTTCCCCTAGAAAAGTACAACCTAGAAGGAGAATTCAGGAATGGATTTAAGCTGGTGAACATTTCCAAACTGATTGCTTGAAGTCCCTTTGTGTGCTGGCACCTGACCTGGTTCCCACTGCTGTGCCTGAGCCTGGAGCACCTCGAGGAGGGGGATTTGTGCCTGACCAGGTGGCAGAAGCCCCACCAGGCTTGTCCCAGCTGGAACCAGCCCTGTTGCACAAGCTGCTCTCCTGCACTTGCTGTAGAGGCTGGGGCCCACAAAGCCCCGAGACAGCTCTCAGGTGGTGATTAATTGCATGACACCTATTGTAATTATAAATTCCAGGTCACTCATCGTGCTGGAAAGCTGAAAGGGTTCAGCCATCAGGGTGGAGTAAAGGCAGACATCCCTGTTAAAGTGTTCCAATGAACACTCAACACACGAGGAATGTCTCCACAGGGCTGTTTAAACACACTCTGCACTTTGCTTTTCTTGCCTTTTGGGCACAAAAATGTGTGATCAGGCAGGCACACGGGACTGGCTGTAATTGTCATTCACTTTATTTTAAAAACCCTTTATTGACTGTAAATATTCCCCTTTCCATCCCCAGAGAGAGGGTGAAACACTCTGCTTCCCAGCTGGTGAGGAATGGAGCAGGAGCTGGGAGCCTCTGGGGTCCTGACATTTTCAAAAATCCTCAGCAGATGTCTTGATGTGGGAGAGCTGCAAATTTTTTTCAGTGTTTCTCTTTTCAAGAACTCCCAGAGCAGGATGGAAAGGTGTCATCAGGAGGACATTTATTATGATTTTAAAGTAATTGAAAACCAGGTCTGTGGTCTGTGACAGTCACCAGCAGAAGGTAGTGCCATCAGGGGCCAGGTTTGGTGCTCCTGAAGGTTTTATCCAGGTCTAATGGAATGGGAGAGCCCTGCATGAAGCTGAATGTGCAGATCACCTATCCGTACATTCCCAATATTCCCAGTTTATCTAGCCCTTCCCTGGATTTAATCCAGCCTCGTGTCCCAGAGGTACATCTTGCCTTCCCCTGTTTTTATCTGACTCAAAGCCTGGCTACTTCGTGTAAATTTAATGACATTTGTGTTCCAGGGTCAGGATCACCTCAGACTGCAGACAGAGAGCTCAGGACATTTCACAGGTTTCAGAGATGTTCCCTTTGCTTTCTCCCTCTGAGACCCCTCATACCACACCTCTCTCCCTGCCCTAGAGTTCCCTGTCTGACAGACATCCCTGTCAGTGCCAGAATCCTGGGATCACCAAACAGGTCCTGATCAGTGGCTTCTGAGAGCTCCAGTTAAAGGGAAAAGCCCTGCAGAAAGGGAGCAGGACTTGCTTCCATTCCTGTCCTTCCACTTTGCTGTCCCACAGCCACTGGTGGCCACTGGAATTCAAATTCTCAGGCAGGAAAGAGTCACCAGGTCCTTCAGGACAGCACCTCTGGCTCTGTCTCCCCTGCCTGAAGAGAAGAACCGGATAATCCATCCCTGGATAACGGAACTGGATAATCCGTCCCTGGATAATGGAACTGGATAATCCATCCCTGGGGAATGGAACTGGATAATCCATCCCTGCAGAACTGGATAATCCATCCCTGGGACTAGAACTGGATAATCCATCCCTCCAGTGCAGAACTGGATAATCTGTCCCTGCAGAAGGAAACTGGATAATCCATCCCTGGGACTAGAACCGGATAATCCATCCCTGGATAACGGAACTGGATAATCCGTCCCTGGAAAGCAGAACTGGATAATCCATCCCTGGGGAACAGAACTGGATAATCCATCCCTGGAAAGCAGAACTGGATAATCCATCCCTGGGACTAGAACTGGATAATCCACCAGGATGCCAGGCAGTATCAGCCTCGTTCCACAGGCTGGCCCTTGGCACAGGGCAGTGCCCTGCCACGGGAGCAGGCACTGCCTAGGTCACAGCCTGGCTCTCTAGGATGTCACAGGTGGTCCTTGCCCAGGCCACCTGCCCCTTCCCACCTCCCTGGGAAGGATGGAGCCAGCACATCCCAGGATCTTCCCCTCCTGTGTGACCCCACCTCTGTCCTGGCCTTCAGCCGTGCAGCAGAGCCCTCTGGTGTGGGCAGAGGCAGCAACGCCAATGCCTGGGGCCAGGCTGCCTCTGCCCACCTCTGGAGGAACACTGGTGGTCCCTGGGAGCCTCAGGATAGGCAAAACACGTGAAAGTCCCCACTGTGAGCATGGCAAACAGCCCTTAGGGCTGTGTTCAGGCAGAGCACAAACACTGAGCAGGACTCATCTGTTATCAGCAAACCACACACGTGTTCATGGCTTTGTGTTTCTCTCTTCAGGGCTGCGTTTCAGGACTGGCTGGAACTCACTGGGGTCCTTTTTGTGGCTGAAATTCCACGTCCAGCTCCAGCAAGTGTCACCTCACCTGGGACTGCACAGAAGGGACAGCCCAGAGGCTGTGGGGAAACCAGCTGGGACCTTGTAGAGAAAATCTTGGAGAGGTGAGTCTGGATTTTCAGTAACAGCCCAAAAACAAAGTAACCCCAAGCCCTGAGGGCTGCCTAGCTCTCCCAGTCCTCCCATGCCACCAGTCCTCATCAACAGAAAGAAACCAAAAGGGAATTCAAGAGCTGCCTCAGGAGAGGCCTGGATGCCACAAATGAACTTCAGGATATTCTCCACAGAGCTGACTTTAAGCCAAAATAAGGAGAAATGTGGATCTGGAGGATGCCTTTGTATTGTTCATATTATTTAGTAGTCTTAACAAAAAAAAAATGTTGAAATTATTGAAAAAAAATTGTTGAAATTCCCCAACCACCACCATTTGTTGCAGGACTCTCTCCTGAGCCCCTGGAGTACCTTTGGAACCCCATGGGCAATGCTCCAGATTCCCTCTGTGCCAGCTCAAAGCCCCACAGAGCTGAGGAAACTGCCCCCTTTCCTTCCAAGTATCCAGACTGTGGTGCTCACCCTTTTTCACTGTGTGAAACATCTCCTTCAGCCTCCCTGCACCTCACGGAGATCCTCCCCGTCAGCAGAAAGCTGGGATTTATTACAGCTGATGTGCTGAGCTGGGGAGGGCAGGGGGGGCAGCGAAAATCCCAAAGGAAGCCTCACTTGACAATGTCTCTTTCCTACACTTCCTCACAGCGGCTCCGTGGGGGATGACCAACGGTGGAAAAATGTTGCTCATGTCCCGGGACAAGAATTATGATTATTTGCTGGGCTGCCATCCACCGTGGGGAATTCTGGCTCGTGACATCACCCCATTGTTCCTGCTGGTGCCAAGAGCACGCCGGGATCCCGACTGCTCAATGGTTAAAGGCCTTTCCTGTTTGCTCACTCCTTGTTTCCAAACAGTGCCGCTCGTGAGGGCCGCACGGGATGTCTCCCGTCTTGGGCTGCTTCGTCCCTTTCGTCATGTCTGCCTGGAACTCCTCACAGTGACATGAACAATGTACTCCCGCGGCCAGAAACAAAAGGGAAAAAATAACTGCAGGAGGCAAAGCCCATCTTTGGCGTTTGGGACCCCGTGCACGCCTTTGTTCCTTCTTTGGGAGCTGTGTTTGTGCAGCACGGCCCAGCCCTCCTCCAGCCCTGTTGTTTTTCTTTGTGATTTTAGTGTGGTGATAGTGCCAGGAGGGTTGGCCTTGGGAAGCTGGCTTCTGATCCTTATCAGGGAACAACGGGGACAGTGGCAGGAGCTGTGCAGGTTCTCTGTGCTCCGGAGGTCAAGGAGAACCAGAGCTCCCAGTGCGGGGAAAGGAAATCCCCCAGCCCACAGCATGAGGGGATCCAGCACCTGTGGGTTTGGGGCACCAAAATATGAGATCTGAAGGTGCTTGAGGGTACCCAAAGGTGGTGAAGGGTCTGGAGGGGCCACAGGAGGAGCAGCTGAGGGCACCTGGAGTGTCCAGCTGGAGCAGAGCACCCTGAGGGCAGAGCTCAGGGATCTGCAGCTCCTCCCGAGGGGCAGCTCCCATCCCTGCTCTGGGACAGGGACAGCAGCCAGGGCACGGCTGGAGCTGGGCAGGGCAGGCTCAGGCTGCAGAACAGGGAAAGGTTATTCCCCCAGAGGGTGCTGGCACTGCCCAGGCTCCCCAGGGAATGGGCCCGGCCCCGAGGCTGCCAGAGCTCCAGGAGCCTTTGGGCAGCGCCCAGGGATGGACAGGGTGGGGATTGGTGGGGCTCTGGGCAGGGACAGGGGCTGGGCTGGATGGTCCTGGTGGCTTCCATTTCAGGATATTCCATGATTTAAGCTAAACTAAGCAGGTACTCTTGGAACCACCACAGACAGCAGAATAATCACTGACCCAGGGAATCACTAAGGTTGGAGAAGGCCTCCAAGATGGTTGAGTCCCACCCGCTCTGTGTGATGTGTTTGGTGCTGAAGCAGCTGCTTCACCTTCTGTCTGGGCATTCTCCCACACAAGCCCTAAAGGAAAAGAAACTTTTAAAAGTATTGTTTTTCTACAGGAACTGTTTAGCTCTGGACAAAGCTCTCAGAGCTGGGTCAGTTCAAAGCCAGTTCAGCGCCAACCCCAGCTCGTCTCTGTGGGGTTCCCACATCCCTGCAAGGAATAGCAGCATTCATTCCTAGCCCCACGTCCTTTGGGATCTTTGACGCTCTGTTTGGTGCCGAACAGCCCAAGGTGTGCTGCGC
The DNA here is from genome assembly GCA_013396955.1 of Regulus satrapa. Classification (NCBI taxonomy): domain Eukaryota; kingdom Metazoa; phylum Chordata; class Aves; order Passeriformes; family Regulidae; genus Regulus; species Regulus satrapa. The sequence continues at coordinate 128,713 of VWZN01016969.1, read as the reverse complement.
AGGTTGGTGCCCGCTCAGCACAGGAGCTCTTTTCCTGGAGAAAGAAGGAATTCAGGCTCCCTTCCACAGACACGGATGAACATGAGGGTGTAACATTTGCTCCATTTTCAGTCTGGTGGGATTTATGGGAAATGAAGACAACAATTGAGAAATCTTTGGATGAAAGAAGGTTGTGAAGATGTTTTTGCACCTGGCCTGAGAGGCAGATAGCAGCAGACATCCAGGCACTTCCAGCCACAGGCTCCAGATTGCAGACAGGTACGTGGAGCTCCAGGTGCTCCTTGGAAATGTGAGCTGGGTGACAGAGCCCCAGCCACAAAAGGTGGAGGAAATTCCTTGAACCCAGATGCCCAAATCCCAGGGTTAGCTTGAGACTGTCGTTCCTTGCCCGAAGCACAAGGTCTGTATGTGACAAGGCTGATCTCTTCAGCAAACCAACCCCAGCGCCGTGGCTCTGTCCCAGCCCTCACCGGCAGCACCCCTTCAAAGAGAGCGCCCTTTTTTCTGTAAAATGATGTCATTTACTCACCTCGGGGTGAGCAAACACGGCTGCGTTGCCTTCCCCACGTCGAGGGGATCGTCTTTCAGCCCGCAGTGACCAGGATGAGGAGCGCAGGAACAGGAGCCAAGGCAGATTTATTGTATCACTGGGCTGGCATCTGGAATGTCACACAGAACTCTGACATAACTCTGAAACTTGGCACAGCTGGAATGTGGGCACTAACAGGTAATGCTGCTTTTGTGTTTCCCTGTTTTCTTTAGAATAATTGTAGCATTGGTGCAGAGGTTAAACACTTCCCTCTGCTTTGTTTTATTAGTTCTGTCTTTACTTTCCTATTAATTTATCATTTGCACTCTTCCTGATTTTCTCTGCCTGACACATCCTCTACTCTGTTAATTTCATGGCATGCCCATACATACATTTTTCATCCCCTCTGGCCTCTGTGCCCTCTCACTCCATGCCCTCTCTAAATATCAGTGCTCTCCTGTGCAGTTTCTTTGCTCCCACTTCCCACTGTTTTTTGTTTTTTTTCCTGCACACACCTGCTGTGTGCATTTTGCATGAGCACAGAGAGGAATTCCCACTGCTGCTTGGACCAAGGGAATGTCAGATCCTCCAGACTTTGCCTGCAGGGCTGCAGTCACCACCTGCTTTACTTCCATGAGCTGCTGTGAGCAGAAGCTCTGGCTCATGTGCTGTTTTCCTCACTCTCCCTGCCTGCACTTTTCCTTATTTCCCTTTCCTTTCCCGCACGCACGTGTTCCTGTGCATGAGACCTCACTGTGGCTGTAATTGCCACCACCTTGCATCTGCCCATGACAACAGGGCCATAAAAAGCTGAACTGCTCATGGTAAACAAATAAAATACCCTCCCTTTCATAATAAGCTTTTGAGAACCTCTTGCAAACGGCAAACACGGTGATTTCGCTTTTCTAAACCGCTCGCAGGATTTGCCATGACTGGAACTGCCATTCCAAGCTGGATCGGTGGTCCCAAGGAATTCAGGGTGTCTGGAAGCTGTGATCCATCCCTGGCATGGTCAGGACCCAACGCTTCCCCGGAGGAATTTCCTGCTTCTGCCTGACACACCACGGACAAGGTGAAGAGCTTTGACTCCTCCTCGTGCATGCCAGGAGGTGACTGTGCTTCACATGATTTGCATCCTAAAAATGTGCAGATAATGCCGAATGCGCCACATGAATGCTGGAGTGAAATTAGACAGTGTTCGGGCAGATTTATTGCAAGAAATTTTAACTGCTCAACGTAGCAAAAGTCGTGAAGTTGATTTAGAGGAAAAAAAATAGAAGAGAGAGAGAAAGAAAGCCGAGACTGTCACTGCACGAACTGAGCAGAAATTTCAAGTGAGTTATCAATTTACATTTCTGTTAAAATAAAGTAAGTCAAATTAAGACATTTCAAGTGAAAACTTGACTTTGACCTTGAATTCCGCCCAGTTTGCGCAGTTTAAAGCAACCCCCGGGGCTGGGGTAAGTGCGGGAGGGCTCCCAGGGGGGACACTGCCTGCAGACCCCCCTGTGCTCGCTGCCTTCCCCCTCGGGGCACACTCCGCACACGGTCCCCCCTCACCGCATCCCCGGAGACTCTTCCCGGCACTTTCTCCGCGGAGCTCCCGGGGCAGAGGAGCCCGAGCAGCCCCGCAGGGAGGAGCGGGGGGTCCGCGCCCG
>VWZN01016969.1:107227-118999 GCA_013396955.1 Regulus satrapa | reverse complement strand
TCCAACTGGGAGTTGGGAGAGCCCAGACAGAGGCTGGAAAGTCCAACTGGGAGTTGGGAGAGCCCAGACAGAGGCTGGAAAATCCAACTGGGAGTTGGGAGAGCCCAAACAGAGGCTGGAAAATCCAACTGGGAGTTGGGAGAGCCCAAACAGAGGCTGGAAAATCCAACTGGGAATTCTTAGAGACCCCACAGAGGCCAGAAAATCCTCCCCCATCCCCTCCAAAGACAGGGATGCCCCCTTGGCACATCCTCATTCTGGCCATTATCTGCAGCATGTGGTGCCCAGTAAGTCACAGCTTTTTTAGTTTTCATCCATGGAATTCTCCACGCCTTCGTTCCAGCAGCGAGACCGTAACAGCTGAGAGAGGATCTGGGCTGGGGAATGATCCTCTCCCCAGGGGTCTGATGGCAAAGCCGAGGTGCTGCTCTGTGACTTTGTTGTTAAAAGGGAATAATTTTCCCTCCAGCTCCGTTGCAGGGGAAGGAGGAGGGAGCACACACGGAGCAATTAAGAAAAATGTCTTTGACCTTCAGCAACTTAATCAGTTGCCAGTGTTCTTCCTAATAGTGTGCTAATGGTTAAGTTCTTCTGGCTGCCATAAAAAGTGCTATAACTGGAGGCTACAATAAAGTGCTGATCAACCCATCAAGTGAGTCAATCCAAAAGTAATATCTGTCTTTGTAATGACTGTAATAAAAGCCATGCCAAAGCCAGGAGATGACGTGAATAAGAATGCTGCTTAATTATGCTGGGCTGCTCTGCTGGGTGCTTGTGCCACATTTCCAACCTGCTCTTGGGTGACATTGCCACCCCTGCCTGGGGAAGCCAAACCTTGTATTTGTGTGGACGGGGCTGAGGGGTTTGGACAGATCTTTGGACAGCCAAGCGGAGTTTTGGTGCAGGAAAAGGGGATGAATTTGGGTTGGGGCTGTTCATGCTGACAGAATGCAGGAGGGAGGCATCACTGTGATTCCCTTTGTGAGAGATTGGGGCTGAGAAATGGGTTTATAAATTTTGGGTATCCTGGTGTTAAAGGTGAAGCAGGTGAAGGTTCCCTGTGCTAGAAAGGGACTGATGAGAGGGAGCAGAAAGAGGGGAAAGCCAGGATCAATCAGGGAGCCCCTTGCAGGCACTGGGGTGGATCTGAGGGGCTGGCAGAGGTTGAACCCCGTCCCTGAGTGCTTGCCGTGGAAGGCAGTGACCAAGAGCCCTTCAGAGGTCACTCACAGGTAGAGGAGCAGAGGGGCTGGAGGATCTTTCCCTGCCTGATGCCTTGTCTGGGTTTTACTGGGAGCTCTCGGCTCCCCCAGATGCTGCCCAGGGCAGGATGGAGCAAACCCTCTCCAAGTTTAGTCTGTGCTGCCCTTTGCAAAGGCACAGGTGAATAACAGAGCAACCCCCCTGGAATCTGGACTCTCCCGCTTGGGGAATTGTCCTGCTGTGCACGGGGGAGCTGGATGGAGCACAAAGGGAGGGCGAGGAACACCTGCTGCTCCCGCTGGAAGGATGGCTGCTGTCTTCCTCCAAAACATCCCGGAGCCCTGGGATCCCTGCGAGCACAAAGGCTGCCGAGGGGCAGGAACCCAGCGTGGAGCTGGTGGCAAACACGCCGCAGCCTTCCAAGGAATGGAGGAGCGGATTCCTCCCCCATCGGCAGGGAAAACAGGATGCAGGCCACATTCCTGCTCGCATAGACAAGGCTCTCCACAGCAGCACAAACACATTGCTCAGTTCCAATTAAACCCTGCCTTTATATCACCTTGCTGCTGATAAGGCTCTGATTAATGGAAGAATTGTCTTTTTTTTTTTTTTTTCTCCCAATAAAGTCCCTGGTGTTAATTGTTTTTTCCCTCTCGCATTTCTTGTTTCAAAGGCGCTTTCGAGGAGGGCTGCTGATTGTGCTGGAAGTTGTGTGGGAACACTTAGTCTCTTCCTGGTTTTGTTTTTTGGGGCTAAGTGCTGCCACTGAGAGCAGCAGGTCCAAGAGACAAATCAGCGCGGCGAAATCCTGCCCTGGTGCCTCCCGATAAACAAGTGCAGATTCGTGTGTTTGTCCATGACACAGAAAGCGCCAGAACAATGATTTGGTGACTTTCGCCAGGGTTGTTTCCTCCGCACAGCCGACTTCCCCGGCGGAGCCTCAGGTGCGTAGCAACAGCTCAGCCAAACAAAAGCCAACCACTGCGAGGCTTTAGGAAAACATTATCCCGGTCCGAAGGGTGGGGCTCCCCTTTCCATCGGAGCTGGGATCGGCTGCCTCCTGAACGCCGGGATCATCAGCCAAGCTCCCGGGAAGAGCTGGGATCGATGGGATGGGCGGCTGCTGCTCCGCGCCCGTGGGTGATGTGCACGTGTGTCACACCTGGGGCACAGGGCTGGAATCTCCTGGCAAAAATGGGGTTTCTTTCAGTCATCCAAGAGCCTCTCCTCTCTGCCCTCCCGAGTCGTGGCAGATGGGAATGGCTCCATCGGCACCTGCGTGCTCCAGCCCCTGAGGGGCACGGCCAGGGGTCCCTGCTCAGGGGGACACACCTGATCCTGCCCCTGCCCTGGTGCAGGTCAGACCGGGAAGAGCTAATCAGGCCCTACAGATCCTGGCTCAGATAGGACTCAGGTAAAAACTCAGGCCCTGCAAACCCTGGCCCAGGTAAGAAGTCAGGCCAGAAGTCAGGCTCTGGAGATGCTGGCTCAGTAAGAACTGCAGACCCCAACCCCAGCAGAGCTGACACCAGACCCAGCCAGGACACACGGCACCCAGCCCCTGAAATGCCCTAGAGCATCCCTCTGGACACGGCCACCACCCCTGGGGACACCCACGAGGTGTTCAAATGCCAGACCCACCCGGAGCTTCTGCCCCAGCCGTGCCAGCCAAGAGCTGCGGGGACAGGCTGTGGAGCCCAGGCAAAGCTGGGCTGGATAAAGCAAGAGGAGATTGAGATCAGGAAAGGGGCCAGCCCGGCGGGGCCAGGGCGTGAAGGTGTCTGAGCTAACGGGGAAATGCCCAGCTCAAAACCCTGCCTGGTGCACGGCAGGAGGTTCTCTGGGCTGGTCTCACCTGCAGGAAACTTCCAGCTCTCTGTGCTCCTCTTTGGTGACCGTGAGCCTGTCCTCACTGTCACACCTGCTCCAGCTGTGCTGTCCTGTCCCACCCACTGCTCCCTGTCTGTGCTCTTGGATGACTGAGCGCCTTCCCTCAGTCAGGGCAGCCTTTTCCTTCCCTCTTCCATTTCCACATTTGAAGCTTTCCACACTCTGCACATCTCTCCCCATCTTCATCCCACTGCTGTGCTCTCCTGCTCCACTTTCCCTTCCCCTTCCTTTATGTCTCTACCTCTTTGTTATGACTACACTGATTAATTCGATTTTCTTCCTTTCACCTTTTCCTCTCCGCTTTTCCTTGCGCTTTCCATGGCAGATGAGTTTTTAGACTTAAGTTAAAAAAAATAGGACAACAGGAAAAGAAAGGGATGGGGCGGAGAGGTCCCATCAAGGAGATGTGGAGCAGTGAAAGGAGCAGCAGGAAAGGGCATCCCAATGTCAGCTCATGGTTCTGGGGTGGGCAGTGAAGTGAGTTGGCCTCATTTATATTAAATATTTATATTAAATATGTTTAAGTTCTATTACTAAAGGCACCCACCCACAGGCAGAGCCCACCTGCAGCCCAGCGGGAATGAGCAGCTCACGTCCCACTGCTCAGGGGGGCTTCTCCAGGGCACAGGGCCTGGGTCCAAGCTCTCTTCTGAGCTTTTCTTGAACTCTCATTGTTTTTGTGGTGGTTTCCCAGGCTCCAGTGGGATAAACCAGCTGGGAATGGCCTTGGACAATGTTCTGGGGAAGAGGCACAAGGGCAGGAGTGCCCTGAGGAGCCAGGGAAGGTGACACCAATTCTGTGCCCAGTTCTGGGTGCTGTGCTGGACCCTCTCACCCCATGAGCGCAGCCTCTGTGGGCTGCGGGTGGGAGATTTGGGCTGCTCGTGAGCCTGGCCAAAGTCTCCTTGAGGTGCAGATCAATGGCAAATGTTTGGTCCAGCAGTGAAAGGAGCATGACAGGGACCAGGGAGAATTCTCCAGCCTGAACAAAGCGTCAGGGCAGACAGGTCCTTCCAACCTCAGCGCCACTGCAAAGGAACGGGAGAATGGAAGAGAAATTTTGGGTATGAGGGAGAGAACTGGCAAAGAAGATCCCTGGGCAGAGGGGTGGATGTTCTGTGGGAATGGCTGGACAGCCAGGTCCTGCCCCTTGAGGGTTGGTTCCTTCTCAGCCTGTTTTATGACGTGTAAAACCTCAGGTGAAAGGTGCTGAGCAAATACTGGGCTCCCACAGTGTCCTAAATACAGAGAGGAATTCTCCCTTTTTGCTGGCATGGGAATGTGGCAGCTCTTGGACACGGAAAAGGGGGCTCAGCAGTGCCTCACACCCCTGCCCTGGAGCTCTGTGGGCACACTCCATGTGCGCCATTCCCTCCCACCCACAGGAGCCCAAGTGCCCAGCACTGCTGCCCCTTTGCACCCTGCTCCTCTTGCCCTTCTCCTCAACTACACCTCTGGAGGGCTGCTCCTGCAGCCTGTCCTCACCCTGGCTGCTGAGAGAGGAGCTGGAGGCTGCCATGGGGGGCAGTTGGAGAGTTCTCAGGGCCGTGACTCATGGCTTTGGGGAAGGCATGAAAATCGGGGGGAAATGAAGTGCAGCTACTTAAATAAAGACACTGCATAAGTTGCAGTTCCTGAGAGCCAGCAGTTCAGCTGCTATTTTATGGGTCATATCCCCAGAGGGCTTTGTAAAGTACTTTTCTCTCTTAGCTCAGAAATGTTAAAGATCACGAATCTGTATGAAAATGACTCCAGTTTAACACTGACTTTAACATCTGGCTGTGTAGAGAATGTCAGTGTGGGTCTATTTAAAAGCTCTTTTTTTGATACTGAGCCAGCAAATGTCATGTTTGAAGTGTGCTTTTCAACAGGGAGTCTGTGGAAAGAGCAGAGTCTCACATCCCACCATCGATCCAGGAGCTGGGATTTAAGGAAGATGTCAAATACAGGTTGTAACTCCAATTGCTACATCCTGGTTTTCGGGAGGGATCCCCTTTCTGGTGAAAAACCTGGAGTTTCAGCCCACCTGGGCACGGTGCCAGGCTCTGTTCAGGGGTGCCCAGGGCACGATGAGGAGCAGTGGCCATATAATAAAAAACAAGTTCCAGCTCAACAGGACAGGGAGCTTCTTTCCATGGAGCATGGAGCTGCCCAGGGAGGGTGTGGAGTTTCCCTTCTGGGGCACCCCAAACCCACCTGGATGTGTTCCTGTGTCACCTGCCCCGGGTGACCCTGCCTGGGCAGAGCTCTGCTGCCAGAGGTCCCGCACAATCCCAATATTCTGTGATTCTGAGATTCTGTGATATCTTGGACAGAAACCCACTTTTCTGCCCTGTGAAGCCCTCCAGCCTCATCTGAGTGTTTTTGGCAGCCTGAGAGCCCAGTTCCCACTGCCTGGGCCGTGCTGGATCTGCCCTCTCGGATCAGGGGGAGCAGGAGAGCCTGGGCAAGCTGGAACAGCACCTCCACATCTGATGCTTTGTTCAAGGGCTGCTCTCTCTGTGTCACCTTTGAATTTTCGCCAATTAGCCTCTAGAGTGTGATTTAAATATTGTTGCTAATGTTAATGGAGGGTGTGCATGTTTTTGTATTTACAGCTCGCCTGCAGGCTTGGAATAACACTTGTCATCCAGACAGGAGAAGGAGCAGCAGGGTCAGAGTGCTGGCGGTGGAGAGGGAAGGTTTGCTGCCCATCAGAGGTGTCCAGTCCACCTCGAGGTGCTTCTCAATCACCAGAATTGATAATCTTGTAGCTCCGTTTCTGCAGAACCCCTTGAAATAGGTGCCAGAACTTCATCCCTGTGTGAGTTTTCAGCTTGCACCAGGAATCCTCTGATGGGGAAGGAGAACAAGAGAGGTCCTGGTGTTCCCTGTTGTCCTGAGTGTGGAAGAAGCCACTTGTGACTGGGACCAGAGCAGATTTGCTCAGATCATCTCATCCTGTGCAGCTCTCAGCCAAAGAATGAACCCCCATTCCCAGCATGTGGGAAACCTCCCATGGCTCGCTGGGGTGCACAGGGGATGGTGCTGGGGCTTGCAGCAGGGTCAGTTAAAGCTTTCTCTGTGGGTCTTGGTGCTGCTCCAGCAGAAGGAACTCATCATTGTGAGGTGCTGAGTGGCACTGCCTAAAAGAGGGGTGGAAATCAGGGACTGAGAGAAGGGGTGGGGAAAGGGTGAAGCCACTGCAGCTGCACAGAGTGGAGGCCCAGGGACACAGCTGGCTGTTGGCTGCTCCCCTAGGGCTGGGAAGAGCTGAGAACGTTGGTGATCACTGGCACAAGCTGTGTGGGGAGAGCTCTGCCTGAATTTCCTGCAGGAAAACTCAAGGGCTGTGACCAAGCAGAGCTCTCTTGGATCACATTCACCATTTCACAGAATCACTGAATCGTTAAGGTCAGAAAAGACCCCCAAGATCACCAAGTGCAAATCAAATCAAGCTTTGATTGAATCCCACCATGTCACTAAACCATGAAGTGCCACCTCTTCCTGGTGTTTGAGCTCTTCCAGGGATGGTCACTCCCCCACTGCCCCGAGCAGCCCCTTCCAATTCCTGACCACTCTTCCAGAGAAGAAATTTTTCCTAAAGTCCAACCTGAACCTCCCTGGTACCTAGCTAGATTTCCCCACCTATTCCCATTAGGTATGGCATTTCCATAACCACACTGTTTCTGAATTTCACCTTCAGCGTGAGAAGCCTGGCTGGTCACAGGGAATCAGGACAGCCTCTCTTCAACCTCACAGATGGACCCAGCAGCTTCGTGCTCCACTTCCTCTCCAGTCTGTGTCTCCAGAGGCACGGGGGGACGCTGTGCTGGAGAAGAGGGATGCTGGTGCTGCAGCCCAGGGATCCTGGTGGCACCATCTTGGAAGCAATTCTGAAACTGATAAGAGAGTTTTGCTTACAGGTGCAATCAGGCAGGAATGGAGGAAAATCTATCCTTCTGTTGACCTACCTGTGACACTGATCTAGAAAATTATTGGGTGTTTAAAGAAGCAATTCTAAAATCAAGGGATGGTGCTTCAAGGAAATCTGTTATGGTTTATTGTCATTGGAACTCTCGTCCTGTACTGGGACTGTGAATGATTAACTCCATGTGCTGTAGCATGAATGAGTTTTATGCATTTTTTTAACTGCATTTGTTACTGGGAAATCCAGGCCCAGCTTCTCAGAGTTGAGCCACCTGCATCTGCTGGATGGACCCCCCCAGCCCACCTCAATAAACGTGGCTGGTGCAAAAGTTCTCAGTCTGAGCATGGTTTGCAAGCAGCAGTGAAGGAATCGTGGTGCAAAGCATGACTCTGACAGCTCCTGGGCACTGCCCAGGCTGACCCAGCCCTTCTTCCCAAAGGAAAAACCACTTCAATGCCACTTCAAAAGTTTCAAGTGTATTTAATGAGTTTCTTTTACTCCCTTAAAACCTGTGCCATCACCAGGCAAGGAGACATTGGAGATGGTTTCCTCTGATGTGTAAAAATGGAGGAGCTTTCATAGGGAGCAGTTGATCAGAGACAGCAGTGTAGAAAACAAAGAAAATGATCCTGATGATGCCCAGTTCTGATCCCAGTCCTTGGGGAACTGTGCTCTTGCTCCAAGAATATCAGATCTGCCCCAGAAGGGGTGGAGGCTGCAAGAAATCAAGAAATGTGGAAGAGTGAGCTTTAATCCTCTCCCAGAATCAAGAAGAAAATGTGTCAGTCATGGAATTGTGACAACAATGCCTGGATTCTGGGAAATCCATTTGGAGGAGGGACATGGAGAAGCCACTTCAATGTTTTATTTTAACTGGGCAGCTACCTGGGAGCTGCTGAACTCTGAAGCACAAGGAGCAGGACAGGCAGTGCTGAGGGCACTGCCTGAGGCAAGCAGGGTTGTTTGGGGTTAAAAAAGAGCTGTAATTTTAGAGCAGAGCCATTTGAGTGGCCAGGCTTGTCTGTAGGAAGGAAATGAGCCTGGCTCTGGAAAAAAAACAAGTTCCCAGACCTGAGGAGCTGTCTTGGTGTCATGAGTAGGTCCCTGAGCACCAGGAGATGTTTGACAGAGCAGTTTTTTGCCCTGGCGTTGGTGCTGGGGGGTTGGGCAGGGAGTGGAATATTCAATCCCTCCTGGAGAAGGGGGCACTTCTTTGATAAAAGAGTGATTCTGCTCTCATCTTGTGCTGCAGGGCTGATCTGGGACTTTGCTGCCTGAATTCTCTTTTACCTCCTTCAGAACACCCCGGATGAGATGGGATTTTGCACCAAAGTGGGACAGAGACCCTCCAGTGCCTCCTTCCATGCCCAGGGCCCCAGGTTATCCCCAGTTTTGGGGTAAGAAAACCTTCCTAAGCTGGTTCACAGCTTTCCTTCACTTATTCTGAAGAATAAGGAGACATCTCTTTATGAAGTATAAGGAGGCAGGGTGTAATATTCAATTCCTCTTGGAGGAAAGGGGTTTCCTCCTTGGTCTCTGATAAATCAGCTCTTCTGAGCTAACCTTGTGCTGCAGGGCTGATCTGGGACTTTGCTGCCTGTGGGTTGTGGATTCAGTTCTACCTCCTCCAGAACACCCCAGATGAGATGGGATTTTGCACCAAGGTGGGACAGAGACCCTCCAGTGCCTCCTTCCATGCCCAGGGCCCCAGGTTATCCCCAGGTTTGGGGTAAGAAATTCCTAAGCTGAATTTGGCAGCTTTCCTTCTCTTATTCTGAAATACAGAGACCCAAGAGTTTCTGGGTTCACCCCTCACCAAGGCACGTCCTGCTGCCGGAGAGACTCCAGGGTTCAGATCTGGCCAGACAGTCAGACGTGCTGAGCACAGAGCTCTGCCCAGCAGCTCCCTGTGCTGCTCTTCCCTAGGAAATGTTGATTTAACCCTCTCAGGAATCATCACTCCTCAGGGGCAGTGCTGCTTTGAAGTGGTTACCAGCCTGGTGAGCAGTAAGTGCAGGGCGTGGTGTCTATCTGCGAGGCAAGGGTGGCATTCTGTTTCCTGGGGACAGAAGCTTTAATAAAGGGAGTTTCCCTCCTTGCAGTGGGCAGGTGCGAGGCAGCTGCTGTTCTGGGGAGCCAGGTGAGATGCAAAATTCGGTGCAAAAACCAGAGTGGAATGCTGCTTTTTGCTAAGGCCACACTTGTTCAGTGGCACAAAACTTGAGGGTCCAACTCGGTAGGACACAACACTGAATGATTTTAGAGGTTTCTGTTGCTGTTCAGGACTGAGTCAGACCTGCGGACACAGCTCTGGTTTGTAGGGGATCTGCAGCGATGCTCACCTTGATCCCAAAAGGGTTAATTCAATTTCTGCTGTGCCTGTGGACATTTAGCAGGGAAACAAAGCACATAGAATTTGGTAACAACCTGGATCTCTGGGCTCTGCAGAGGCGGTGGCAGGAAAACACCTCAGGTGTGGTGCTGGAGCGTGGAGCAGGGGGTGTGCAGGGAATAACTCTGGAATTATGGCTCTTTCCCTGGCTATTTTTTCCCCAGCTTTGCCCCACCAGGGTTGTATTTGGTAAAACAGCTGCCACCAGAGGCAGAGCTCCAGCTCATCGCTGTTGCAAAACACCTGGTGAGGTGTGAGAGATGCTCCCTGCCCGTGCTGCAGCCGGTGCTTACTCATCCCACCGGGTGCAGAGCTGGTCCCTGGGCATTTGTGTTGGCAGCTCTGCTGGAACACCTTCCCTTTTGGCAGTAGTTATGTAAGGAGCTAAAAATGCTGGGGTGACTCACGGGTGTCTGAGCAGAGCTGTTGGAACAGGAATGGAGCAGTGAGTTCCCCCAGCCACGGGTGCACAGCAGTCCCTGGAGACCTCTCCCCGCTTGGTGCTGATCCTGTTGAAGACCCTCTTGCTCCAGGGGGTTTTCTTTCCTCATATTCCCCATTCCTGCTCTCCAAATGATGTTGGAGCCCCTCCAGAGCTTGTCAGCCATGCCTCTGATCCCTCCAGCAACATTCACTGGGGCCATCCCAAGCCCCTCTTATCTCTAGGCCTCCTGCATCCCATCTCTCTTTGTTATCTTTTCTGCCTTTTCATTCTCCTGCTCTCTTCCTAAGGAAAACTTCAATCCAGAAGCCCCTGGAGTTAAGGAAGGCTGGATCCAGGTTATTTTCCTTCTTTACAATCTTGTGCTATATCCACTGGTGGATACCTTGGTGTTTTACACTTCCATCCTTCCCAGACTGAACTGGTCCCACCTGATCCATGCTGGGGAGTCCCTGTCCAAAGGAGACTCAGGGAACACCTCAGATCTTCTTCCAGGAGTGACTTTTCCTGATCTGGGCTCATATTTGAGTTCTCCATCCAAGAGAGATCTCCAGCGAAGAGGCAAATTTGTACTTTTGTGGGCTTGTTGTGCCACTTCAGAGGCTTAATCCCACTGCCTCCAAAGGGAGGTGATTTTTCCATAAATGATGAAGACTCATAATTGTATTTGCCCTGAAGTTTTCAGCCCACTGTGTTTCACAAACTTGGACTCTACATCTACATGACAGGAGGTTGTAGCTAGGTGGGGTTCAGCCTGTTTCCCCAGACCCCTGGTGATACAAGGAGAAACAGCTCCGAGTTATGCCATGGGAGGGTCAGGTTGGACATTGGGAAAAAATCTCCACTGAAAGGGTATTGAAATACTGGCACAGGCTGCCCAGGGCCGCTGAGGTCACCATTCCTGGGAGAGTTTAAAAACCAAGCAGAAGTGGCACTTGGGGATGTGGTTCAGTGGGCACAGAGGAATCCAGTCAAAGGTTGGATTTGGAGGTCTTGGAATTCTTTTCCAACCTTTCTGTGATGACTCATATCTGCTGTGACATAACCCACAGTTCCAGCGGTGCCATTGTCGCAAACAGAAATAGACTGAGGAGCAGGATTGGTCCTTCTGCTGCTGCCTCCTCTCTGAGTGCCCTTGGTTGCTGTCCAGAGATGCCCACCCATTCCAACAAAATGGAAATCTCTCCTCCCTCAGCCCCCATGGAGCCAGGAGGTGGAAGAGTCTCTGTGTCAGCTCTCTGGAGGTGCCTGGGGTGCTGCAGGTGAGAAGCCTCAGCTCCAGAGGCAGCTCCAAACTCTGTCTGCTGGCCTGGGAGAGGCGAATGTCCATGGTCCTCCTCAGCAGCTGGACACTGGAGAGGTCACAGCCAGCTGCCCACTCCCTGTGACATTCCTCTTGGCTGGTACCATGACATGAGGGGATCCCAGTCCCAGTCCCAGTCCCAGTCCCAGTCCCAGTCCCTGCCTACTCCCAGCCCTGGTCCCAGCCCCCATCAGAGTTCCAGTCCCAGGCACAGGCCCCATCTCAGTCCCAGTCCAGTTACAATCCCAGGCCCAGTTCCAATCCCTGTTGCAGTCCCAGTCCCTGTCCCCGTTGTAGTCCCATTTCCATTCCAAATCCCATTTCCACTCCCTGTTCCAGTTCCCATCCAAGTCCCATTCCCAGTTCCAATCCCATTCCCAGTAGTATTCCCAGTTCCAGTCCCTGTCCCATTGGCAATTCCAGTCCCAGAATCCCAGAGTTTCATTCCCATTCCCAGTCCTATTCCATTTCCCCAGTCCCATTCCCAGTCCTATTCCATTTCCCCAGTCCCATTCCCAGTCCCATTTTCCCATTCCCATTCCCATTCCCATTCCCATTTCCCATTTTCCTATTTCCATTTTTCCATTCCCATTTTTCCATTCCCATTTTCCCATTCCCATTCCCATTCCCAG
>VWZN01016969.1:80723-91414 GCA_013396955.1 Regulus satrapa | reverse complement strand
CCAGCAGCCCTGGATCTTGGGAGGAGGACTGCGCCCTTCTGCAGGATCCTGCTCCAGCAGAGCCACGTTTGGCACTGCAGGAGGGCTGCAGGCACCATGGAATGACTGCTGCCAGCCCCGACTGACAGGGCCAGCCTGGATCCTGACTCTGCCCCTGCTTTGGTACTGCTGCATTTTACTGTGATTGTCCTGATAAGCTGTAGTTTGTTCTTGTTTGGGTTGTTTTGGTTTTTTTCCATACTAGTAAAGAACTGTTATTCCTATCCTCATATCTTTGCCTGAGAGCCTCTTAATTTCTTTTCTTAATTAGGAGGGAGGGGATTTACATTTTCCATTCCAAGGGATGTTTCTGCCTTCCTTAGCAGGCACCTTTGTATTTTAAAACCAAGACAGGCAGGTAAATGTGGCTGTGCACCCCTGAGGTGCTGAGACTCAGCAGGGTCTGATTCCAGGGGATGGGAAATGAACCAGGCCCTGGGCCCACCCTGACCCCCTGGACCAGCTGTGTCACTGCTCAGGCTCCAAGGGTTCAACCACGGGTTCAACCTCAGCTCCACGTAAGCACCAGGGGACATTTCAATTCACCTCTTTATCCCATCCAGTCTCCATCTCTCACTGCAGAAAATCAGTTATTCCAGGCTCCCATGATGTATTTATTCCATGTGGATGTTTGGGATCCTCAGGGTGTCTCAAGCTACAGCTGATGTCTCTCTAGAGGACAGCACTGCCCACCCCACGTGTCCATCACCTTTATGGCAGCTCAGAGCTGCAGTGCTCAGGCATGACCTGGATTTCAGGTGTCTCAAAGGCAGAGTGCATCCCACCATTTTTTGGCCTTTGGAATGGCCGAGAACTTCTTCTGCTGAATGCTGTATTAAATTTCAAAATTTTTGAAGAAAGTTCTTTTATGGTTTTGCAGTTGTTCTTCTCTTACTACAAAATCTGTTGTCATTAATGCTTCTATACAGACTATTCCTAGGACAGAGCAGAGACAAACAAACCAGAAGAAAATGCAGCTTTTTGGAATTATATTTAATACAAAAAACCCTGCAAGACAGAGTTACTGTAACTGATTTTTATTCCACCTTTGTTCCTATTCTGAATGCACAGATTTTGGGGTTTAAGAGCTTTTCTTGCCTTGTACAAACCCAGGTTTCAGTTGCTTGGCTGTGGGGGTGTACAACTCCCAAATTCTGATTTCAGGGCTTTTTTTTCCAGCTCACTACAAAAAAACCTTGAGATTTTGGTTCTTTCTGGCCCTGCCCTCAGGAGACTGCTGCACATTCCCTTTGCTCCCATTTGATGCCTAATTCTGGCTGATTATTCCTGATGGTGTTGGTGGTTAATTACCAGTATCAGAACTTGTTTTCCAGCATCATAACACCTTTTCTACTTGGGTTTTTGCATGCAATAAAAACCTTTATCGGGCTAAGAAATGATGTTGTCAGTTGAGGAGGGCCAGGCCCAGGGTGGGGCTGTTGGGGGTGTCTTTGCAGGGCCAGGAGTTGGACTGGATGATCTTTGAGGCTCTCTTCCCACTCTGTGGTTCTTTGATTGTACCTGAGGATATTTTTAATCTATTTTCTGTCTTCTTTGCTGCTTTTTGAATTTTATCTTTGCATAAAGAAAACCAGACAAATAATTTCCTGACTCTCGCATTTGCCAACAGCTTTCACAAATGCTTGAAGCCACTCTGTGTACAGCCAATTATCTCAGGTGACTTTCCCTCCTTCTTCTTGGCTTGATCCCCACGAGAGGAGGCGTTGATGAGGCCACTGATTTAACTTGATTTTTGATTGACACCAGCAGAGTCAGCTCCTGGCCCAACGGGGTGTAAATATGAAAATAAATGAGTTAATTTTCTGTGAAATCTGAGCTGTGATCACTCCTGCTCAAGCCTCTTCCATCAGTCTTCTTGCACAGAGTCATTGAGGAAACGTTCAACCTCAGACAGGTAAGAAAAATCCGCTGCAGGTTCAGGAGGAGAGAGAGCAGGAGGCTCTGGGCTGAGGCAGAATTCTTTGTGTCTTTATATCAAGACAGATATGAGCATCTTTTTTGTTGTCCTTAAAATAACCCCTTATCACGAAGATGTGGCTGGAATGATCGCTGTGAAAAATGGGGCTGTCCTGGGCAGAAATGTGCACTGCATCCTGAGGCTGTGCAGGGAAATTGATCTGCTTCAGGGCAAGGTCACGGGGGGTTCAGGACATTCTCCTGATAAAGCAGAAACCTTGCAGAGAGCAATGGGAGCATTTTCAGCTAACCTCAGCTGATCTTGGCTGGGTGGACACTGCCCTTTCTTACAAACTCTTCAGCCCTTTCCTGCTCCAAGGAGTTCTGGCTTGGTTTGGGCATTGTACAAATCCCAAACCCTGAGTCCCGAGTGCTTCATCTTCTGTCTGTGAGTGCTTGAGAAGTTCTGCTCACCAAAGTCATCACTGGAGGCTTCTCCTGGCTTTCATCACCATCATCTCTGTGGTCCTCTTATTGCAGGTCTCATCCTTTCTGCTGCCCACAGCAACCTCTCCAACCTTGCTCAGATATTCCATGGAGAATCAGATCTCTAGTAATATTTTAATGCTAACACCTAATAAACAAGAGAGCATGACCAGTGAATGGCTTCATCTTTTTGTTCCCTGAACCATCTTAATAATTTGGCATTTTGCAGAGCTGGGAACACAATTTATAGAAAAATCCTTTGAGCCATTTGTCCTTAGACTCATTCTTGTCTTTCTTTTTCCCTGGAAAAAAAGTCCCTCCTGTTGTCCTAAGAGGTGAGGAATCCCCCTAGCGCAGACCCAGGGGATGGTGACAGAGAGAGTTCACTAAGCTGTGACAATGCCCCTGGGCTGGATACAGCACCAGGAAAAGGTGGATCAGGAATGCCCAGGGATGCAGCATTTGGGATAAAGTCACAGATTGTTTCAGCAGGGAGGCAGAGGCAGGTGGTGCAGGGTCCACATAGTACTGCTAGCTGAAAAGAAAGTTTATTCTCAGGGATGAGGCTCAGGAATTCCCTCATGCCCAAGCCAGGGATGCTCTCCCACCCTGCACCTTGCTCTGCTGGACACGGGGAATCACAGAGTGCTTTGGTTTGGGAGGTAAAGCCCATCCCATCCCCACCTCCTGCAGGGCTCCCTCCTGCTGGGAATCAGTCCCTGAGGGAGCAGCAGGCATGGCAGGGGGATATTTTCCAGTTTTTTGGAGTGTGCTGGCTTGGCCTGGAAAATCCACAGAGCCCCTTTGAGCAGGGTGGGAATTCACCTGGAGAGAGGGAGGGAGCCTCAGAAAAAGGTCAGGTAGGGGAAGGCCGAGTCTGGTCCCAATGCTGTGGTGTCCCCAGCAGGTCCTTCCCAAGCTTCTGCCAACTCCAGACACCAGGAGATGCCTGTGCTGGTGTCCCTGGGCCCAGAGGTGCAGGGAAAGGTGCCCTCTGAGCAGCTCTCCAGGGATTGGTTGTGGTGTCCCACTGAGCTGCTTCTCCTGGGCTCTCCCTGCTGCCCCTCCTGCCCTCTGAGCAGCTCTCCAGGGATTGGTTGTGGTGTCCCACTGAGCTGCTTCTCCTGGGCTCTCCCTNACCAGGAGATGCCTGTGCTGGTGTCCCTGGGCCCAGAGGTGCAGGGAAAGGTGCCCTCTGAGCAGCTCTCCAGGGATTGGTTGTGGTGTCCCACTGAGCTGCTTCTCCTGGGCTCTCCCTGCTGCCCCTCCTTTCACCTGAGCAGGCAGAGAACGCAGGCACTGCTCCCAAAGGCCAGGGAATTTTAGGAGCTTTACCACAACTAGGGTATGAAGCAGCGAGCCCAGAACCTGGGATGTCCTGGAACTTCATCCCTTTCATTTCCTTCCTCAAGGAAACATATAAAAAGCAAAAATTCTGCCAGACTTTGGATAATTTCTCTTTTCTGGGGACTTTTTCCTCTCCTGAGGCTTTGAATGACTCATCCAGGAGAGAAATGTAGGAAAAGAGGCACTAACAAACAGAGGTGGAAAAGCACTGACAAAGCTGAAGGGAGGGATGCATTTGCAGGATGCAGAAAGAAAACAAACCACCAGGGAATTGCAGCTTCCCGAGATCAAACCATGCTGATAGGAAATGTGGGTTGGTGCTCCTAAAAAGCCAGGGGTAGGAAATGAAGGAATGAATGACTGAGAGTTTAACTGGGCCGGTGGGGAGAAGCAGGGCTGATAAGGAACTTCTTATCCAGGAGTCTTTGGGTGTTTGGGTGCATCTGTTTGTTTTCCTCAGCAGGACAGATAAGATAACTCCAGGCTGTGTTTGGAGCAGGTTAAAACTGTTTAGTAAACAGATTTGTATGCATGAACACCCTGGCATAGGAACACTCATGTGGTAATTCACAGATCAGCATCCACTTTGGTTCAGGAGGTTTTTCAATCATGATTATGGTCTCTCTCATTAGAGAGGTCTTTTATCACAGAAAGCCAAATTTTCCAGACAAACCACTCTAATTAAAACTGAGAGATAAAATTAAAATTTAAAAATTAAAAATAAATTAGTGGGGTTTGGCCAAAGCAGTTCCCTTCACCTCTGATTCCTCGCTCTGAGAGAATATGGCCAACTTGTGCAGGCTCAAAAGGAATTGGATGGAACCCAAACTACTCCTCTTTGGGCACTGGACAGAGCCTCCTCCGGCAGGAAATCCCAGGATGAGCACGGAGATGGGAGGGCGGGAGGGAGCCAAAGCTGCTGTGCAGGGTCAGCAAGCAGAGAGAAAAGATCCTACAGCTCACCCAGGGTGTGAAAATGGGGTAGAGACTGACTGTGAAGGAACAAAAGTAGTATTGGTGTGGTCGGGCCCCCTCAGTCCCCAGCGAGAGCAGCTCTGGGTGGACTGGGGACACTCAGCCCCCCAGGAGCACGTAGAGAGGATGAGACTGCAGAATTCATCCTCAGTCTGGCTTAGAGAAGGAGGATGTGCATTCCCATGTGGCAGAGGATCGTCCTAGACACGGGCAGGAGACTGCAATGGATAATGAACAAATGGATATGGAAATAAGGGATAAATGAACAAATTTATGATCTGTGTGACTCTCCCATGTGGCAAACTCCTGCTCTGCTCATTGGTGTTCAAGGGAGAAGGCCAGAGGAATATGCCCAGGAGCCCTTCAGTGCCTTCCAGTGCTTCACCACTGATCCTGGAGCTCTGGGGTGACATAAAATCTCTCAAATCTGGGATTTTTGTTCAGCTGCCTCCTATCAATGGTGGCCTGTGTCACACTGCACCAGCCAGAGCACACATCCCACCCTGGAGCACTTCCCCAGCCCTTGGGCACAGCCCGGAGCCCATCCAGGGAGTGCTTCAGCACCTACTCAAGATAAAATTTTATTGTTGTGGCCTTGCTCAGAAAACATTCCCAAACTGGAGCCTGATTTCTCTTCCACAATTGCCCTGGTTTGGGGACAGAGCTTCCATTCAGGATCTTAAAATCATAGAATCATGGAATGGGTTTGGTTGGGAGGAACCTCAGGGCTCTCCTTGTTCCACTCCCAGGGACAGCTTCCACTGTCCCAGACAGCTCCAAGCCCATCTAGCTTGGCCTGGGACACTTCCAGCCACAGTTTCCCTGTTCCAGGGCCTCACCACCTCACAGCAGCCCAACAGAAGATTTTCAGAGCATTTTTATTTCTTTTGGAATAGTAGGTGAGGTTAAAGGAGCCTAGCAGCTCAGCACAGCTGCATTCTCCCTTTCTCTCTTGGGCACTTTGGGTCTGTCTGACCTCCTGCTGGGTCTCCTGCCCTGCAGCCTCATGCCAAGAGAAAAAGCAAAGGAAAAAGCTTCCAACAGCATCTCCTGGCAGAGCCCAGCAGGGCTGAGGAGCAAAGTCATTGACTGCTGGGTGGGTGGGGGGTGATGGTTCCAATATCTGGAGTCCTGGGGCCTGTAGGAGAGTCAGGGACCCCAGAGAAGCCACAGAGCTTCATCAATGGAGGCAACACCTGTCTGTGAGGCTGGCAGAAAAGAGAGAGGAATTCAGATCCCACCATGCCAAAGGCATCTGCAGAGCCAAGTTGTGCTGCTCTGCCCATGCCTGGATTCCCCAGAGGAATGTGCTTGCCGGTGCCTGTGGAGCAGGGAAGGAGATTTACAGGAGCTAAAGCAGAAGCTGAAGTTCCCTGGAAGAGCAGTGAGGGGCAGAGAGGTGAATGGCTGTGGGGGATTTGCATCTGCACAAGCAGCCAGGCCCTGCTCTGCATCCCTGCACTGAGGAAATCCCAGGAGCCCCCACCTGCAGCGCTCCCTGACTCGGAGATGCCCCCACACCCACCTCAGCACAGCAGCCCAGCCCAGGCCTGAGCTCTGCCCGTGCCAGTGCCAAACCTGAGCAGATGCCAGGTTTGGCAGGGACAATCATTAGTGTGTGCAAACCTGGGCATTTCCCCTAATTTTTCTTCCGACCAAAGACTTGTCAAGCTCTGGAATCTCTCTGACTGTGCTTCCCAGGATACACCTGGCTCTTGCTTTCCTGTGTTAAACAGCCAGGAATAAATCACTTGTGGTTTTTGAAGTGCTCTGTCTGAAATATGGGGTGAGCTCAGAGTGGAAATCCACAGCAAAATGAAGATGGTATTGAGGAAGAGACAAATCTGCATTTACAGAAGTCATGGGCACAATCCTGAGTGTGTCACATGTAATTTGGCTGGAGGAGTGGTGAGCTCCTGACTGCTTTTCAAGGCTTTTCCTCAGCTGGTTGTGAGCTGCTCTGAAGTTCTGTGTGTTTGCATCTCCACACACTGACTGCCTTCAGCACTCCTGGTCTAACCTCAGCCTCTTTTCTTTATATTCTTTATTTTTTCTTCCTTTATATTCTTCACTGACACCTTCTGCTGGGAATATTTTCCATCTGATTTTCTCTGAAGAAGCAGAACGAGTTAGCACAGACCCCTTGATCCTGCAGGCCCTTCTGAGGGTAGGGGAGAGGTACTTCTAGTAGACCTCAGCCTGATAGCAGGCCAGGATCTTGAGGCTCTGAAGGGAAAAGTTTGCCCTCACCCTTGTGGGAAGGGAGCTGTAGGTGCAGGTCTTGGGGTACAACTAGAAAGCCAGAAGTCCCCCTGAGTGTGGAAAAGTGGTTTGGAATGGGATGTGTGAGCACCTGGAGCACCCAGAGGTATCACACATGCAGGGCTCTGTGCCGGCTCTCACAGAGTGCCCTCCCTGACCCCGATCCCTCCTGCTGGCAGCAGCAGCCAGGGCCATTCCCAGTGTTTGGGTGACTTTTCCCCACCAGGGCCTGGCAGGCCAGGCTCTGCTGGGGCCTTGTGGGGCTGTTTGTGCCCTGCCCTCATCGCTGCTCCCCAGGGGCTGGCACAGCTCCCTGGGCTCCCTGCGGGCCTCAGGATGTGGCAAAGCCAGCTCCACCTCAGAGCCTGGAGCAAAGGGAAGATGGGAGCTGTCACCTCAGCGCTGTCCTTGGCAGGGAGCAAAGGCCACAGCGCCGTCAGTGCCAGGAAGTGCAGGGAACACACGTATTTCCCTGGACATGGTATCCAGGTCCTGGCAGGGCACAGAAGAAGCATCTTCCTGCTTCTTCCCCGCTGACAGAACATCTTGTTCCCCCTTCTCTGTTTTGCACAGCTCTAGGTTGAGGACTGAGAAGTTTTACCGAGTGGTAGAGATGGGGTGAAGGACTTTGCTCTCGGTGTCTGGTGCCCTGTAACTCTCACAGTCAATGCTCCACAGCCTTTCAAAGGTTTCCTTAATTTCCTGCCTGACAGACAGGAGGAGGACCTGCCAGTGAAGGAGAAAGACATTTTCCTCCAGCACCCCGCTCCAGCTCCATCCACGCTCTCTCCTTCCAACTGTTCCCAGAGCAGCACACAAACCCCCCCATTCACATGAAAACAGGGCAAGTCAAGAAAATGGTTTTCCTGTTTCTATCCCCAGCAGAAGCCAATGAAGAAACTGCTCCTGTGGCTTGGTGCCAGGAGAGGCTTGCACATTTTTTAGCATCACTGCAGAGTGTGTTGGTCAGCACAAGCTGCCACTGGCACCGGGCTGAGCTCAGAGCTCTGTCC
This sequence comes from Regulus satrapa, assembly GCA_013396955.1. Taxonomy (NCBI): domain Eukaryota; kingdom Metazoa; phylum Chordata; class Aves; order Passeriformes; family Regulidae; genus Regulus; species Regulus satrapa. The sequence goes on along the minus strand of VWZN01016969.1, from coordinate 83,375 downwards.
TGAGACAGGTGAAAGGAGGGCTCCCTTCCCGAGCATTCCCCCGGCAGGCTGGAGCACATGGGTCCCCTGGCTGCATCCCTGTCACCTGTGCCCTCCCCAAAACTGGGACAGGAATTCATGGACCAGTCACAGCCACAGCCAGAGCTCGCACGCAGCCACCTCTGTCCTGCCATGCTCAGTCTGTCCCCTCTGGAGCAGGTGCCACAGTTCTTGTCCCCATCTTGCCACCCTCATGATTTGCCTGATGGCAGTGGGCAGCGTGCCTGTCTCCTGGGCATTTCTTCACTCAGGATTCCACTCACGCCTGTCCTGCCAGTACAAGGAATTGATGAGAGCTAAAATAATTGTGTGGATTAAGTCCTAGAAGGAGGCAGCTCTAAAGGCTACTGGTCCTTCAGAGTCCAGGAGAGAATGAGCAGTTGTAAAATATGCAGATTCTGACCATTTTCCCCAGTTAGTTGCTTTCCCTGCACCATTTGCTGCCCTCTCTGCTATGACTTGTTATTTTAAGGAGTTCATCGAGATTTCTCCATTGGCCATCACGTGGGAACACAGCCAAGTGTGAACACCAGACTCCTGATGGAGCCAGGGCTGGCTCAGCTGCCACCCCATCATCCCATCCCATCCCATCCCATCCCATCCCATCCCATCCCATCCCATCCCATCCCATCCCATCCCATCCCATCCCAGAGGGTGAGGGTCATGCAGAGGGGGCAGAGCTGCCCTCTCCCAGTGGGATCTTTGCCATCCTGAAACCCACCCAGGGGTTTGCAGCAGAGCCTGAGCTCAGCCTTGCAAAGCCGCCAGGCACAGCCAGCCCTGCTCCAGCCCCTCTGCCCTGCTCTGCAGGGACGTGCAGGACCCACACACATCAGTACCTTCCACAGGTGGGAAATGGGAAAGGAAGGATGTGCAGGGACTTTCCAGTTTTGCAAGTTTGGGTGGAATCTGCTTCTTCCAGCTCATGGATTCAGATCTGAGCAAGGCCTGGGGGCAGGCAGTGCAGCTTCCCAGATGAGGGCTTTGGGAAGCAGCGCTGCAGCACACCCAGCTGCCCCACACACTGAGGGCAGCACACAAACATCCCTGCCCAGGGATGCAAGCCCTGTGCTTGTGCCTCGTACACACAGCCCAGGAGGAGCATTCCCTCTGCCAGACTACCAGCCCTTTGGAAAAAAGAACCCAACAAAAACCAAAAAACAAACAAACAAACAAAAAAAAACCCCAAAAAACCCACATTCAAACAATAGCCCCGTGTTTTCTTTGGAGCTCTCAGCCCCAGCACAGTCAGCAGCACAGCCACGGCTGGCAGCGAGCACTGCCCGCTCACCCTTCTGCCCTCCCAGCCACAGCCTGAGTCATGGCTGCGGCCACAGACAGTGACACAAGGCCATTGTCATCCCAGGAATGCAGCATTTTCCTGCTCTGCACAAATATTTTGTACAGTGCATTTTCCGTGCTCGGCCCGGATTCCTGCTGGAAGTGCCCCCTGGAGCGCTGCTGACTAACGCTGCCGTCGCTCCTGGCGCTGCCCGGGCTCCCAAACTCTGCTCTGCACGAAGGACACCCAGTCAGGGCTGCAGAAGTGCATTTCCCCCGAGCAGCACATGCACTGAGAGGGAGGAAATGGTGGATTAAACCCTCCAGGTGCAATTCCCTGGGTGCCTCACTGGAGCCTGGGGAGAGGTTTGGCACGGAGAGGCAGAGCAGGCTCACAGCTTGTCCAGCCACAGGGCCACTGGAGATGCCTCTCTGAGCATTGCCTCCCAAGGGAATGGGACTGGAGCTCACACAGGAGCGCTGAAAAGGCCTCCTTTAATCCTGTCCTGGGCACGCCTCAGGGCACTGCAGCTCCTGCCCTCTGCTGATCCATCTGCTCCACTCTGCTCAGAGATAAAATCCCAATTACTTCCCCCACTGAAGCCCTTCTGCCTCCTCACATTTCTCAGCAGACACCAAGGACAGAACTTGTGTTTTCTACCTCTGCCAGGTTGTTATCAGGGTGATTTAAAATCAAATTTCTGGGAATATATAGGATAAATAAATTTAAAAGCAAATCTCAGGATGTGGCAAAGACTCCATTCCCCCAAATATCTTCATTTTATGGAGCTGAAGGACAGATGGTGAGGCTGCATCACCTGAGCTCAACTGTGGTGAGCTGCTCAATGAACACCAGGGGCTGGTGAGGTGCTGGTGAGGGTGTCACACATCCCCTAGGGGACAAAGCTGTCTTCATTGTGACAGCACAGTGCTGTGCTGGAACAGGGCAGCACACTGGGATCATGGAATCACAGAGCATGGAATGATTTGGGTTGGGAAGGACCTCAAAGCCCTCCCATCCCACTCCTGCCATGGCAGCGACACCTCCCAGGCTGCTCCAAGCCCTCTCCAGCCTAGCCTTGAGCACTTCCAGGGAGGCAGGGGCAGCCACAGCTGCTCTGGGATGTAGCACGGCCATGGTGCTTCAGAGCGTTTCAGGATGCAGCAGTTTTGGAGCGATGAATGTGCCCAGCGGGATGTGCCAGATGCTCTGGAACATGGCCACCTCCTCTGAGTTTGTGCGCACATAGGACTGGTGACAGTGGCCATCACATGGTGGTCATTGCCTTTGCTCCCCTCTAAGTAGATGTGAGCTGACTTCTGTGGGAAAAA
>VWZN01016969.1:56258-71092 GCA_013396955.1 Regulus satrapa | reverse complement strand
AATAATTATTTATTATAATTAATTTCATTAATATTGTTTATTCATATGATTTATTTATAATGAATTGTGTTTCTTGTTTATTTATAATAAATTTATATTCTTTCATTATAAAAAAAATATATTTATTATAATAAATAATATAAATAAATAAATACGCACAGGTATTTACCCTGGATAATCCCCTTGGGATGGAGACAGCAGGGAGAGCCTGATGCTGCTACAAGGAAATGCTTTGTGTGTCTGACACTGCTCCTCATCACAGCAGCTCCTTCACAGACCACAGTGCCTTAAAATGCAGCCAGGGCAGGCTCTCCCTGCAGAGCCCACAGTCCCTCAGCCCCTGGAGTTACTGCATTAAAACAAACCCAGCTGAGATGTGCCAGCAGCAAACTCATCCCAGGGACTTCCAGCCAGGGCCTGGCAAACACTGCCTGGGGATGCTGGAGCAGAGAAAAATCCCTCAAGGGCAGGAGGGACACAGGCTCCAGGTGCCTTTGCCATCAAAGGCAAGTGGGATGGGAAGGGCTGGGAAGAGGGAATAATGTGGGAACAGGTGATGGAGGGTCCTGCAGAGGAGAAGGAGCTCAGTGAGGAGAGGATGGATCCCGAGTGCCCCATCCTGTGTGGGGCGGGAGTGAGGAGCTGGGGCAATCAGTCACCCACTGTGGGGGCAAGGCCAGCCCTGGAGGTGCCACCACCCATCTTCAAGAACTCACCTGTAAAAGCACCAGGCAGGCTTTGGGCAGGGATGGAATTCTGACAATGAGGGCTGGTAAACCCCTGTGTGGGAGGAGAGAACAGCATTGTAAAGAACAATCAATGTGTGCATCTACAGGTGGAGAAACTGAGGCACAGACAGGCAGCAACAACTGCACAGAGTCACAGAATCTCCTGGGATGAAGGAACCCACAGGGATCATGGATTCCAGCTCCAGGCCCTGCCCAGAGCCCCCACCAGCCCCACCCTGTCCATCCCTGGGCGCTGCCCAAAGGCTCCTGGAGCTCTGGCAGCCTCGGGGCCGGGCCCATTCCCTGGGGAGCCTGGGCAGTGCCAGCACCCTCTGGGGGAAGAACCTTTCCCTGCTCTGCAGCCTGAGCCTGCCCGGCCCAGCTGCAGCCGTGCCCTGGCTGCTGTCCCTGTCCCAGAGCAGGGATGGGAGCTGCCCTCGGGAGGAGCTGCAGACCCCACTGAGGTTCCCACAGAGAAACAACGCAAAATGCAGAACCCAAAAATCCTCTCTGCCATTTTCAACTCTGCTTCTGCAGGAGGAAGAAGAGAAGAAGGGTGAGAAGAAGGAGTGGAAGGAAAAGGAGAAGGAGAAGGAGAAGGAGAAGGAGAAGGAGAAGGAGAAGGAGAAGGAGAAGGAGAAGGAGAAGGAGAAGGAGAAGGAGAAGGAGAAGGAGAAGGAGAAGGAGGAAGAGGAAGGTTGAATTTCTTCAACAGCCAAAGCCCTTTGCACTACTTCTGCACAGGACAAGGAGAAGAGCCCTGGGAGCCGGGGTGGATCTCTGGGAGAGGCTGCAGTCGCTACCTGGGCACGCTCCGCCCGTGGGGGCATCTCGACACAGATTCCACAGGAGGCTGTGGATTCTGCAGCTACTTGCACCCAGCCATTGTCAGAGCAGGGAGCGCTCAGGCTCCTGGCTGGTACCTGAGCTGATAATTGCTCAGAAAAATTAAGGGTTGGGTAATTCCTCCTGAAATTAATTGCCTTGCTGAGCTGCCGCGGGGCATGCACCACAAGAAGGTTTGAAGATGATACAACCACTTCCCTCTTCAGGATTAAACCAGGTGGCAAAAGTCCACCTTTGTCACAAAGAGCCTTTGGCTTTGAGGATTCCTTTTCTCTCTCTTTTTTTTTTTTTTTTTTTTAACTTTTCTTTTTATTTTCTGCTGTTTCTGACATGGCTTTAAGGGTCCTGAGGAGCTGCAAGAATTTATGGGCAGTGCTTTTGTCAGCCTCACCTGACACTGGCAGCTCAGTCCTCTGCAGCAGCTTGCTTTGCTCATTTTAACACTTCTTTTATAAGCAGACACTACTCCTCACAAAATGTTTATAAACAGAGGCAGGAAATAAGAAGAGACTCGGGATATGCACAGGCTGATCTGAAGTCAGCTTTCCTCCCCTTCACACGGGCTGCTCTCAGCTACCTCCTCTCTCTCAGACTGTGCAGCTGACTCGGGGTGAAAATCCTTATTTCCCCAGAATGTCTGGATTTTGGTGAACATTTCTCATTCTCCCTTCCTCTGGGAAATGGCTGTGCTGCCTCCTTTCTTTGCCTCATTATGGAAAGAATATAATTTTACAGGAAAAGAAACCACAGGCCCATGGATTCCTAAAGAGATGGAGCTGGCACTCCTTGCCCAAATTTATTTGGGTCTCTGCCCTTCTTAAACACTCCCAATGAAGGAGCTTTTACCACCGTCCAGGGAAAATATTCCCATAAACCACTTTTTCACCCATGGAGATTTTTTTTTTCCCCTTCACTTTATTACCAGCCCAAACCGTAGAGATTTTTTACTCAAGTCACACCTTCCAGACATCCTGCTCCATGGGGATGATCTCCAAGTGGTCCAGAGCTCTCGTGGAGGGTCCTGGCCTTTGCCACAAAGGGACCTGCAGGTCCTTGCAGCTCCTCTTCCATTTATGAGAACCCAAACAGGACATTTGCCTTTTCCACTGTGGGACCAAACACTGACCTGGGGATCTGCTGCAGCTTCCAGAGCCTTTCCATATCCCTGAAGGTGTTTGTCACAGAGTGTGAGTGGAATTCCTGTCTCAACATCCACTGGTGGGATGCAGTTCTGAGTCAGTCACTCTTTGGGTGCCTCCAGTTGCTTGGGAGATAAAAACATCTCAAGATAACAGTTCACATCCTCCAGGAGAGGTGTCTAAAAGCAAATGCCCCTCTGGAGACACCTTCCCCTGTAGAACAGCTTTTGAGGGGGTTTTTGTTGTTGTTTTCCTTAGCTGGTAGAGTTTTTTCCCCAAACATTTCTTGAGTGTTTTGACTTTTGCTTAAATCTTCCAAGAGGTTTTTAGCTCCCTCTCCAGTTCTTGTCATCTTCTGGTTTGTGTGTTCGCTCCCTTTACTGAGGTCACCTGAGAATACTGAGCTGAGTCCTGCAGCCTCTGTTAGCTAAATCCTGGCATTTGCTGGTCAGGATGAGAGTGCAGACTCACTTGGGCTGAGGTTTGGAGGTTTCCTGCAGGGTATGAAACTGGGGTCAATTTGGACGTCAGATGGGAACTGGGGGGGACCTCAAGGATTTCCTGCACAGGCAGGGACAGGCATTGGCACAAAGAGAGCCAGGCAAAGCTGGGGGGANCAGCCTGGGACAGTGGGAGGTGGGTCTGGGGGTGGCACTGGACGGGATTTCAGGTCCCTCCCAACCCAAACCATTTTCGTCCCTTGTTTCAAATGGATTATGTAAGGCACACCAGAGGAACCTGCCCCCTGCCTGTCCGAGTCTGCACCTGCTCTTCCTCATCCCTTCTGTATTCCAGGAGAGGTGAAGCCTTCCTAAGCCCAGAGAGGCCCTGGTTGTGCTCCAGAGCTGAGCTCACGGGCAGCGGGCGCCAGCTCTGACCACGGTGATTCACTGCAGGCACCTGCTCCTTCCTCAGCAGAGCGCACGGCCCCAGCACCCTGAGCTGCCCCTGAGCTCAGGGAGGCCAGGAAATCCAGCAGAGCCAGCGGGGCACCAGCGCCAGCCCCTCGCCAGGGCTGCCCTTGTTTTTCTCGCTCCTGTTTCGCCCTAACCCCGGGTTAATCACCGACGGTTCCGAATTCCGCTCCTGGAAAGGGGAAAGGGAAATGAGCAGGAGGGCTCAGCCTCTGCCTTGAACCCCTCGCTGCTTCATTTGCTGCTTTTCCACGGCTGGAGGCCAGGGCTGCTCGAAGGCCACGGGAGCTGCCAAGGCCAAGAGCCAGTGCCCCCAGTGCAGCTCTCAAATTCACTTTGCATTGTTCTCATTTCCCCTCCTCTGAATAATAAAAGCTGCTTGACAGCACCAGGGCTGCAACTATTTCTGCTGCAACTCAGTCTCAGAGTTTTTTCACTCAAATTAAATCTGTTTAACCCTTCTCTGTCCATCTGACTGTTAGGAAGATGTAATCAAACCACAGAACCAGTAAGGTTGGAAAGACCTTCAAAATCATCAACTCCAACAATCAGCCAGTGCCACCAGCATAATCACCACTAAACTGAGTCCTCACCTTTGATCACCTCTGGGGTGCTGATTCCAGCCCCTTTCGAAGCTTTGCAACCCTTTCAGTGAAGAAGGTTTCCATAATATTCAGTCCAAACCTCCCCTGGCCCAGCCTGAGCCGTTCCCTCTCCTCCTGTCCCTGTTCCCTGGAGCACAGCCCGACCCCCCCGGCTGTCCCCTCCTGTCAGGAGTTGTGCAGAGCCACAAGGGCCCCCTGAGCCTCCTCTGCTCCAGGCTGAGCCCCTTCCCAGCTCTCTTAGCCCTCCTGGGGCTCCAGACCCTTCCCAGCTCCCTTCCTTTCCCTGGCTCCAGCCCCTTTCTCGTCATGAGATGCCCACACTGAACCCCAACCCTCTGAGCCTTTGCCCAGCCTGGCAGAGGAATACAATGCCCCAGGTGCTGGAGCTGCCCCTGCAGCCTCTCCAGGATTCCTCCCAGCTGCACAGGCCCCCGTGCCCTGCAGGGAATCTGTCCCAAAGCTGAGCTCTGGGAAACGAGCAGGAAACCAAATTTGTATCTTCCTACAGTGCCCCTTGGCCATCCCTTGGTGCCCCAAGCTTGTGAAGAGGTCAGGTGTGCTCCAAAGACTGCCCGTGACAGAGCACTCCATACCTGAGCAGTTTCAAATAACTTTGGGGGTAGAAATATTCCTCTCTAATTGGGAAAGGTCCCACAGGTCTGACAGATTCCTGTTGCTGTGGACAGTCAAGCTGTTCCCTTCCTCGGCCACTTCTGGGATTTCAAGTAATTTGATTTTAATCATTGCAGGATAGTTTTGAGCTGAGATTCAGGAATTTGATCCAAGATGCCTGGGAGATGGGGGTTTTGGGGCATGAGCAGCAGGGCAGGTGAACAAGGGGGTGCTTTGTGGGGCATTTGCTGATAAAATGGGAAATGCTGAGGCACAGCAGGTGCAGGTCCATATGAAATCCCAGGGTATTAGATTGGGAAATGCAGAGTCCTGGGCAGGGAAGTGTCAGATCTCCCTCTTCAGGCTGCTGCTCCTGCCTCTGAAAGGTCACAGTTTATCTGACAAATGTCGTTCACCCCAAACAACAAAGTCTTGAGGAAGAAGAGAAACACTACTTTTGATAAAAAACATTCACTGAGTGAAGCTGCCCTGGGACTTTGGAAGTCTGTCCTGGAGAAAGTTTGCTGAACAAAGTGCAGAAAAGGAAAAAAAAAGGGAGATAAATGCATTTTATCACCCAGGAATTATGTAATGAACAGGTGTATTGCCACCTTTGGCTCCTCTGCACCCTGCCCTCCTGTTTCTTTTCCTAGGATTTACACTTACCCACAGTTTTGCAACGCCAAAAAGTGGCTGAGTTTGCAAAGCAGCTGGAGCTCCACGTGTTTCCCTGCCTTTTTTTGCACAGAATTTACCCAGAACACCCAGCCCACAGTCCCAGGCCAGCAGAGGTGCTCGATAATCCATTTCTCACTGCAAATCCAGGAGCTGTGCAATTCCCTGGGATGCTGTGCAGCCACTGTGTTTCCACTCTCCCTTTTGCAGTTTTGTGAAATGTTTGTTCTGGCAGCAGCTGGGGCCTCCTGGGCTGGGACAGTCCCCAGGAGCTGGGACAGCTCTGTCACCTGCACAGGAGCTGCAGCTGGAATTGCACTTGGGCAAGAAGTCCCCCAGCCTTGAAGGATATTGAACAGGGAATGTTCCAGCCGGGGGTGATATCCTGGCTCATGCCTCAGAATGTGTCTTGCCGATTCCTATGAATAAAAATGATAATAAAATTATAATAATAAAAATGCATTGACCTGGAAGGTCTTGAGATGGCAGCTAGCAAGATGGACAAGGAGAGGGATGGGATTCCTGAGCTGGGAAAGGCAGGTGTCCCGGTGTCCCCCAGCGCAGGTGGAGCCTGCAGAGAGGAACATGGGGCATGTGACTGCCTTCTCTCTTTTTGACCCCAAAGCAGCATCTTGGAACAGGGAAATTGCACCAGGCCATCAGAGATGGAGCTTCAGGCCAGGACACAGAAATCTGCCCTGAGGGAAGCCTCGCCCTGCTCCCACACACTGCAGGGGCTTGGGCATGCTCCAGAGTCCCACAGGGCACAGAACACCCCAGACCCCAAGGGGAGGGTCCTGCCCCCGTGAGCTGTGTCACCCCCAGACCCCAGGGGGAGGGTCCTGTCCCTGTCACTGAGCTGTCACCCCCAGACCCCAGGGGGAGGGTCCTGTCCCTGTCACTGAGCTGTCACCCCCAGACCCCAGGGGGAGGGTCCTGTCCCTGTCACTGAGCTGTGTCACCCCCAGACCCCAGCAGGGGGGTGCTGCTGCTGCTGTCCCCAAGGTGTGTCAGCTCTCAGGACCACGCCAGGAGTGCCAGGGCCACGTGGGGACCACCAAGGGAAGGGCAGGAGCGCTGCTGCAGGGCGAGAGGCTCCGTCCTGGCACGCTGGGCTGTGAGTCATGGCTCACTCAATGGATTTTGGAAATGGAGAGAGCCTGGGATGGGTTAAGCTCTCTGAAGACCCCTGGCTATGTTTTTTTTTTACAGAAAGGCACCGGCCCAATGTTCAGGATTCCTGCAGAGGTTATTCCGTCTGTCTGACAATTCTGCCCCGAGGCTCCAGGGGAGCCAGGGCCAGGCTGCGGCTCTGCAGTGACAGCCCAGAGTGGTGGAGCAGGAGAAGAGCTTCTGCCTTTTCATATCAGTGGGGGATCTGGCTCCAGATTTATTTGCCTTTTCCTGAACTGTGTCAGTTCTGTGTGCCCAGATCGGGAGCTGGCTCACAAGCCATATCCATCCCGAATGAGATAAATCAGGATTTACGCAGTGGAAACCTTGATAATTATCCTAGAAATGTTTCATTGTCTCCTGCAGCCACTGGGCCTCTCTCAGAGCTTGTCACCCAGCTGGAGGAGGCACTTCAAGGGGATCTGGAATTCAAGGAGATCAGCCAGGACCTGAGGTCCAAGGGGGCTGTAGGCTCTGACAAAGACCCTGCAGAACAAATCAGTTACTGGGGGAAACCAAAGGATTCCTCTGCGAGGTTCACTCTCGCCATTGCTTGTCTCGTTCAGGGCACTGGGATTGGAGCCTGGGCCAGTTTCATTCCTGGAAGCTCTCTCTGTTTCTCGTGGCAGTTTGGAAGAGCAGCACAGGTGGTGCAATCGTGGGTGGTGTGCCAAAGGGGAGGGAGCTGCACTCCCACAAACGGCTCCATCGGGGTGCCCTTGGCAGGGGCAGGACTCGGCTCTGGGAGTGCTCTGAGCAGGAATTCTAATTAGCAGTTGACTTTTAAAGGTGGGAGAATTGGTGTCAGTCTGGGACTTGAGTTCTCTGTGCACAGGAGAGTTGAGAAACTTCAGGCAGGATAAGGCAGAAATGTTTTCCTGTCAGGAACCAGGCAGGTGGGGAAGGAGGCAGTGGGATGCTTTGCAGCTCCCAGCATGGAGAACTAAATGGCAAAGCATCATTTTGGAGCACAGGGCAGGGAGGAGAAGCCCCAAACTGAGCAAGAATTCAGCTGTGACAGACACAGAATCAGAAACAGGAGAAACACCCAAAGCCTTTCCCCAGCCTCCTGCTGGGAAGGTGATCTAAAAAAAAAAAATTAAAAACGAAAGGACTATTACCTCTAAAACCCTAAAAGAAAATAAATTAGATAAAAAGAATGTAAGAAAATTTAGACAGATTGGATTGGATAAGATAGATCTAGATTGGATAACAGGGAGACATTCCTCCCTGTGAGATTGGGGAGGCCCTGGCACAGGTGCCCAGAGCAGCTGGGGCTGCCCCTAGATCCCTGGCAGCGCCCAAGGCCAGGCTGGACAGGGCTTGGAGCAGCCTGGGACAGTGGAAGGGGTTCCTGCCATGGCAGGCGTGGCACTGGATAGGAATGAAGGACACTTTTCCCACCCAAACCATTGTGGGATTCTCTGATTCTATGAAAAGACAAACAGAAATATTTCCTACAAATACTGAGCCTGTTATCCTGTGGAAGAAAAGCTGTTTGTGATGACAAGCAGAGCCGTGACCATGATCCCCTGTCAGGGACTGAGCTGTGCTGTGCAGGAACACACACATTTCCTCCAGAGTTTGGAGTTTGCAGCCTTGATGCTCCTCCAATCTGCTCTGATAGCCTGGAGGTCCTGCCCTGGAAAATGCTGAATTTCCATCCAGCCCTGCAGGGCTCCAATTAGCCAGGGGAGGAGGATGAGAGGAGAAGAAACAGCTCAGCTGGGCAGAGCTGTGAGCAGTGGTTTAGGATTTACAAATCTTTGCTGAGTGAGGGTAGCTGGGTGAGGGTAGCAAATGAATTCTCTTTATTTCTCTGCAGTTCTGACTTGGACTGACATATTTTAGTGCAGCTTCATCAGAAACAGCTCAAGGGATGGCAAGAGCTGGAAGATTTCATTATTGTGCAATTCAGGGATGAAAGTAAAACCATTCTTCTGATCTGAACTTCAGCCTTGTGCATATCATGTACAATGGGGAAGTTGTCAATCAGAAATTCCTTTCAAACTGGGCCTCTGGCTGCCAAACTTTTTTCTGTGTTCAGAGCTTTCCAGTTTTCTCACAATTCCCCTGAAAGGCCTTGCTGGTCCCTATTTTGGAATTTAAGGGTAGGAGAACTGAGAAATGTGATTAAAAGTTGAAATGATGGCACATTCAAGACATGATCTGGGAATTGTCAGCGTTGTTGTCCTGAGAAGAACATTCAGGATGGTTTTATCACACTGCCAGGAAAATAGGATGGAGTGAGAAAAAAACAGAGGAGGAAGAGATGGACAAGGCAGGACCACAGAAAGGTGAAGGGTTTGGGCAGTGTGAGAGTGGAAGAAGCTGCTCTGGGCTGGGCTGGGCTGGGCTGGGCTGGGCTGGGCTGGGCATCTGCTCGAACACTGTGAGTAGATTTGGGCACTGCGGTATAAGAAAGACATTAAATGATCAGAGAACATCCAAAGGAAGGCAGCAAAGATGTTGATGGGCCTGGAGGGGAAGCTGCATGAGGAGCAACTGAAGCCATGAGGTCTGTTGATCCTGGAGAAGGGGAGACTGAGGGGAGACTCCTCACAGTTACAACTTCCTCAGGAGGGGAGGAGGAGAGGCAGCTCCCATCCCTGCTCTGGGACAGGGACAGCAGCCAGGGCACGGCTGGAGCTGGGCAGGGCAGGCTCAGGCTGCAGAGCAGGGAAAGGTTCTTCCCCCAGAGGGTGCTGGCACTGCCCAGGCTCCCCAGGGAATGGGCCCGGCCCCGAGGCTGCCAGAGCTCCAGGGATGCCCAGGGGGGATTGCTGGGGGTCTGGCAGTAGCTGTGCTGGATGATCCTGTGGTCATCCTGATGTCCCTTCCGGGTCGGGGTGTTCTGGGGTACCCTGTGAGGGTGAAGGTGCCTGTCCAGGGAGTGTCCCCTGCCCTGGAACAGGCCATCCGTGCAACACTGACACAGAGACCCCTTCCCATGGCACCAGCATGGCCCTTGGGGCTGGCAGTGGCCCTGGCCAGGCCCAGCAGCTGGTGCTGGCCCACACAGAGCCCTGGGCTGTGCTTGGCCCCAAGCTGCACTCTGCAGACAGCACCTGGAGCAGAAGGGGCAGGGCAGCACCTCATTAATGAGCAGAGGTTGGAAATCCACCCATGGGACCTCATGAGGATGCACGCAGCCCGTGAGGCTGCAGAGGTTTAATGCAGCCATAAAATGAGCCCAGGCTTGATGGACTCTGCTGTCAGGCAAACTCCTGTGGACGTGGAGAGTGCAATGGGACCTCCTGCCTTCTTGTCCCAACCTGTGGGGACCCAAATGCAGACAGCCCTGGCAGGCCTGGGCCACTCCTCGCTGCCTCAGCCCAGCAATTTCCCCCCACCAGCACCCAGGGAGGGCGGCTGGGCAGGGCTGGAAGCTGCCTGCAGCCACTTAGATCATGGAATTAAAGTTGGAAAAGCCCCCTGAGATCAGAGTGAACCATCCCCCCAGCACTGCCATGGCCACCACTGACCCATGTCCCCACAAGCCACTTTTAAATCCTGCAAGGATGGGGATTCCACCACTGCCTTCACCCTTCCAGTGAAGAAACTTTTCTCAATATCCAGTCTAAACTTTCCCTGGCTTTTTAGCATTTTGAGTCTGGGTCTGCCTTTCCTGGAGCCTCCTTTGTTCCTCAGCACATCTGCCCAGGTGCAGGGCCAGTGTGATGCTGCATGGGAAGGCAGGAATACTCCTGGATCAGGGATGGGAGCCCTTTGACGGGAACAAGGGAGGTACTCCCCCATTTCAAGGGCAGATTTGAAGATGTAGTGCAGGGAATAGGAAGATCTTCAGTGAAGACCAAAGGCAAAATAATTTCCTTCTTGGAGTGACCCTTCAAATCCCTGTGAGCCACCACAATCATGGAATCACAGAAATAAAAATTAGGGTTGCAAGGGACCCACAAGTATCATTGAAGCTCAACTCTTGCTTCTCATCCACCACCATGAGGGGAAACTAAAGACAACTCCAAAGATCTCCAGATCATCATTGAGGGTGGGCACCTGTGCCTTGAAGCTTTGGCCACTTCAGCTGGCCCAGAGGAGTCTCAAACCTAGAACAGATTCCCCTCCACTGCAAATCCCGGTGCAGCTCACTCCAGCCTTGCCGAACATCCCAAATTTCCCAATGACTTCAGGGTTAGAAGTTTCCTCCCCCAGTCACCTGCACACCTCAGCCTACCCTTCAGGAGTGCCATCAGTACTGAGGAGTGCCAGGACCAGCAGGACTTATCCCATTCCAACCCCCGAACAAAGGGCAGCGTTCTCACCCAGGGGTGAGAGTGGCTGTGGCTGTGCGCCTGGTCCATGGCAATGCCAGGAATGTCCCTTTTCCACGGGGGTCCCATGGCCTGGCATTTGCTGGGGGCACACACAAACACTGCACAGCTCTGGGTGAGCCAGATTTGGTCCCACTTGTGCTGAGGCCTGGGGTGGCTGCCTGGAACAGAGGCCAGGCAGGGCTAAGAGAATAAAGTGGTATTTATTGAAGGCCTTCAGCAGATACACCTTGGGCAGCCAAAGCCTCCCAGAGGCTGCACCCAAACAGACGATGGCCATGAGTTTTTCACACTTTTATAAGTCTGGTCCATTTAGATCCCAGGGGTCAATCCTCCAATTACAGCTTCAGGTAATGAAGCCATTTAAACCCCCAGTTTGCTCCCTCCCAATTACCTTTTGTTTGTACTTTTTGGGGCCTGAGGCAGAGGTGTCCTTGGTTCTCAGGCCTGGAAGAGTTTTTTTGTCTAACCAAAATGTGAAGAGAGCTTACACTCTATATGGAGTTCAGAGTTATACACGAATGCAGTACATATAAAATATAAAAGCTAAAAAGATAAAAGCTAAAATCCTGAGGCATCAGTGCAACCCCCAGGCCCTTTTCCTGCAGTGCAGATGGTGTCTGCCCTGGGCTGGAGGTGCTGGGCATGAGGCACAGATAAATCCCTCCATCTCCTGCTCACTCAGCAAGGAAAAGGGATGGAATGTGCATTGTCTGGTGAGCTCAGGATTTGGGAAGCCACCAATGGATCCTGGGGAGAGAGGAATGTGGGAAAGCAAAGTCATTTCTGCATCTGTGCAGAGACAGATTATGCCAGGGCTCCTGCTGAAGACAAGGCTGCTGTGTGGAGGAAGGAGGTTTTTGGGAACAGCAGCACCCTCGGCCCAAGAATCCTGTTCCACGCAGGGAATTTTCCATCAAGAGTTCCCCTGGCAGCTCCTGTTCCTGCTGCTCCTGCTGCTGTGTGATGCAGCACCAGGCCCAGAGCCCTCTCCCACTGCACCCCTGAATGCTCACACTGCTGGAAAAATATGGACTTAACCCAATTCTGAGCTTCCACTTATACTTTACTCACCTTCTTGCAGCATATTTTGGCTCCCTCTACACACACACACACACACACACAAAAAAAGGATAAACCCATTCCTGTGATATCCCTATCCCATTACAGCCAACCTGAACTTCCCACAAGTGGCTTGGTAATAAATCAGAGGGGTAAACATGGAGGGTTTGGGGTGGACGAGATGATTTTGAGCCTTTCTTTGACACCTCTGTTCTTCTCGGAACTGCTGATATGTTCAGGAGACGGCAAGAGAACCCACAGGGATTCGGGAGACACAGCCTTGGACCTTCCTGGGTCAGAGAACAACAGAGAGAAGGTCTGGAGTGGGAATTACCCTGAGATAGGCTCGGGACAAGCTGTTCTTGGGGCCAATTTCCTGTACAAACCCCTGGAGGGAAGGGGCCAGGAGTGCCCAGGAAGGATCCGTGTGCCTGGAAGTGCATTGACAGCCAGCCAGGATCTGGCCAGGCTGCCCCCAGAAAGAAGTGGCAGAGAGGAAGCACAGCCAGTGTAGGGCTGCTCTTGCACAAAAAGTTATTGCCTTTCAATTCCCAAGGGTTGGTTCTAATGCTCGTCAGGCCAAATCTAGGCTGAGATAACACACCCAGAGTGCTCACAGTCCGAGATGTGACATGCTGCTGCTCAGGCAAAGCTCTGCAGCTGTAAAATTCCCATTTTCACTGCATCCAGGCCAGCAGGATGGAATAACTAAGGCTGCACTGGGATATCCCTGGGAGACACCGACCCACGAGGGAGTGCTGCCAGCATTCCTGGCTGTACTCAGCCTCACCCAGTGCTTCACTTCTTCTCCTGGTGGAATCCAACTTCTGCTCTTAGAAATCCTGCTCTGGATTTTCTCCCCACACAGCTGCTGTGATGTCCTGGAACACCATAAATCCAGAGCTGTGGAGGCATCCTGGTGTGCAGAGGGGCAAGGCTGAGCCTGGATTATGGCTGCAGGCCAGGACATTGTTGAGAAAATGCCCAAACCAATCAGGTCCCACTGTTTTTCCTGTTAGGCCTGGTTCATCTACTTCAGTTAAGAATGAATTTGAGGGGAAATGAGACACAGCTGTTCCTGGGTAGAAAGGCCTCCAGTTATTGACCCATCCTCCCATCCTTCCCCTGGTGACTCAGCAGCTCCCTAAGCTTTATGCAAATGCACATTCCTGAGTGCTTACCTGTCTGATGCTGATACTGCCCTGATTTATCAATAAACACCTTCCTTTAATCTTTGCTCTACTGTATCTTCCAATGCATTGTAATAAATACTTTCATTTGTGCTCCATTTAGAAATATTGAAAGTCTCCTCACACCATGATGAAATCTCGTGGGACTTTTGATACAATTGCAAAATAGCAAACCCCATTTTATGGCTCCTTCCCAGCAGCAGGTGTGTGATTTATTGGCCTCTTTCCTGAAACCCAAAGCTCTACATCATTTTTTGTCATCAGGACTGCAAGAGAGGAGGTCAGAGAGCCCAGTGAGAGTTGGTTTGTGCAATCACAGAAAATGTGGGCGCAGCAGCATCAATTTCACCCAAAAAGCCACCTGAGCATCTTCTTCTCAAATGGGACTGAGTGGGAGAGGAAGGAAAGTTCTTCCACAGATCTACTACAAAGGGAGGACTCAGACCTGGGGGGATTGAGATGCACCAGCAAAGCATCCCTGAAAGTGTTCCAGGGCCAGGTTGGATGGGGCTTGGAGCACCCTGGGACAGTGGAAAGCGTCCCTGGCCAAGACAGGGGTAGAATGAGCGGAGCTTTAAGGTCCTGTCCAACCTAAACCATTCCAGGACTCTCCACAAGCTGATAAATGGAAATTTACAGGCACTAGCACGTCCTTCCAAACTATCAGGTCCATTAGTTTATGTATCACTAAATAAATACCTCGGTATCAGCAGATACTGAGCGGCTGGGCTGTTCTGGTATCACAGTGCCCTACTTTGCCTGGCCCGACCCACGGGTGAGCGGGCTGGGCTGGCTGAGCCTGCCGGGCTGGGAACGGGGCTTGCTCTGTGCTCCCCTGGCTATCAGATCTCTGCAGCTCTGCACGGGCACCGAGGTGCCAGGGGAGGGCCTCACCTCGAGATAACAGGGCTGGAAGGGGCTGGGATGGAGAGCAAACACCGGGCAGGAGAGCCGGGAGCTGTGGTGCTGCAGGGCAAACTTTGCCCTGGGGAGTGTGGGGAGCCCAGCACCAGCCCTGGGCTGTGCGTGCCGCTGTTGGGTCTGCACTTGGAGCAGGCAGGGACTGACACTCAGGAGAAATTCCAGACTTTTGTCCCTGAGGACAGCAGCTGGGTGATCACCACCCCGAGGAGCCCAAAGCTCCATCTCTGTGGGACACGCTGTACCCGGCACTCCCGAGGGGACACGAGGGCTGTGGTGCTGGAGATCACAGAATCCCAGAATAAGAATCACAGAATCCCAGAATCCCAGAACCACAGAATCCTAGAATCCCCAAAATCTCAGACTCCCAGAATCCCAAAATCCCAGAATCATGGAATCACAGAATGAGCTGGGCTGGAAAAGACCTTTGACAGCATCAAGTCCAATCTGTGCCCTGACACCACCTTGTCACCCAGACCGTGGCACTGAATGCCACATCCAGGCTTTCCTTGGACACCTCCAGGGATGGGGACTCCACCATGGACTGCCCCTTCCAAAGCCCAACACCCTTTCCATGCAGAAATTCCTCCTGATGTCCAACCTAAACCTCCCCTGGCCCAGCCTGAGCCGTTCCCTCTCCTCCTGTCCCTGTTCCCTGGAGCACAGCCCGACCCCCC
>VWZN01016969.1:34755-56141 GCA_013396955.1 Regulus satrapa | reverse complement strand
GGGCTCCAGACCCTTTCCAGTGCCATCCCCTTCCCTGGATCTGCTCAAGCATCCCAAACCAACACATCCTGCTGCAGAAGTGCCAAAGACATGGAAAGTTCTCTCCTGAGAGGAGCTGAAGTGCCCAACTGTGCCCCTGTCCTACAGCAAGGGGCCTGGAGCCAGGCTGGGTTTAGAGCCAGGCTGATTTTTTCACATGAAGCACCAGCAAAGGCACGAACCAAGGGCATCTCTTCTAGAGTCATCCCAAGGAGGTTGAGCATAGGAAAAGAAGTTTGAAGCTGAATTTATTAATCAAAACACCCCTCTGTGAGGTGCAGCTGAGCCCACAGCACTGCAGGGCGTCCTTGCTTTGATGCAAGGGCTGGGGGGAAAGGCAGAAGGAAGGAATTGCACAGCAGGTGCTGCCTCTGGAGGCACAGAGGGGCTGCTCTGACTGACCCCTGCCAGCAGCTTTTCAAGAAGGGCAGTGTGTTGTGTTCCAGCGCAGGCTGTGCCCGGGCTGTGGGCTCTGTCCCAGCTCTGAACCAGCTGGGGCCGTGCTCTTGATCTCTCCCACACCCACCCTTGCCCAGGCACAGATCTTCTGTCCATGGGCCATGCAGGGACTGATCCAATTCCATCATCCCATGGGAAATGCTGCACCCAGGGAGCAGCCAGGCATTCCCAGCTGGATCCATCTGGGATCCAGAAGAGCCCCAGCAGCCTTTCCCAGGGGATGGCCAGAGGAAGAGCAGCCCTTGGCCAGCAGCCCTGGATCTTGGGAGGAGGACTGCGCCCTTCTGCAGGATCCTGCTCCAGCAGAGCCACGTTTGGCACTGCAGGAGGGCTGCAGGCACCATGGAATGACTGCTGCCAGCCCCGACTGACAGGGCCAGCCTGGATCCTGACTCTGCCCCTGCTTTGGTACTGCTGCATTTTACTGTGATTGTCCTTTTAAGTTGAAGTTTTGGGGTTTTTTCCTTGCCAGTAAAGAACTGTTATTCCTATCCTCATATCTTTGCCTGAGAGCCCCTTAATTTCCAGATTATAATAATTAGGAGGGAGGGGTTTACATTTTCCATTCCAAGGGAGGCTCTTGCCTTCCTTAGCAGACACCTTTGTCTTTTAAACCAAGACAGGCAGGAAATATTAATCTCCCAGAGCTGTCCAGGGCCTTCCAGCCCAGAAATTTGGGTCAGAGGCTTTGGTCACCCTCACAGACAAGCTGACACACAGGGACCCTCCTTCACTTTATATGCAATAATGTGTTTTATTCTTTTCTATTCCTGCGACTCTGCTCCGTTACTGCAAATTGATGCTTTCAAGCAAACACATCCTTATGTAAATGCCTTTAAATCTTTTTTAGCCAGAAAGCTGACACAGCCTCACTTTCCACACTGCTGAGGGTGTGGGGGTGCTGAAACCTTGGAGCAGAGGATTCCTGTCAGCACCAGGCTCACAATTCCTCCTGGAAAGCTGGAGAGCAGCAGGAATCCCCCCACGGCGCTTGGACCACCTTGGAGCTGCTCTCCTGAGTCCCACTGAAGGCAGGGAGGTTCCGTACATGGCCAAGGAGGGCAGGGTTGGACCCAGAGGGAATTTATTTCACTGCTCCCGGTCTGAGTAGGGACAAAAAAAGTTTACTGGAGATGAATCCTCCTTCTTACCATCCATTATTTTCCTAGAATTTTGCCTAGATCTCAAGAAAACTGAATGCAGTCCCCCTGAAGGGTGCTCTCTGAGGCTGGAAGTAATTCATTATCTGGAAATAAATTTATTTCCACACCCACCAAGATGGTGCTGACTTCTCTCCAGCTCAGGCCGAGCTGCGGTTAAACTGAACAATTAAAATTTGCAGGAATGTGAGAAAACTGTTCTGCAGATCTGATGCTTCCTGATCTCAGTGGGATTTCGACCTCTTCAAGGAGGTGCAGGAAGAAGTTGGTTTGAGGAGAAAAAAATACAGGAAGGAGCACAGGGGCAGCATTGAGTGACAGTGGGGATTGAGAATCTGATCTGTTCAGGGGAGCTTCTGAGAATAAATACCCAGTGTATAAAATAATGAATAAAAAAATTAGTAATTTAAATAATAATTTAAGCAATAATTTTAAAAATAAAATTATAATTGATAAAATAATAGATATAGATATTTGTCTATTATACAAATCTATCTATTATACAAATCTATATCTATATGTATGTGTATTGTATTATACATATAATATCCAGAAAACCATAATCAATATCCAGGAATATAAATAATATCAATATCCATTATCAATATCCAGAAAACAGCTCTGACCTGTGAGGAGAAGGAGGATGGGGTCCAGATGTATGTCCCCTGTTTGGAGATATCCCAAATATTTCCCATCTCCCACCCTCCAGCGTGGGGAGCGCAGGCCCAGGACTTGGCAGAGAGCGTTTGGTCACCGGAATGTGGGGATGGAGCTGGTTTGGTGTGCCTGGAAATGACTGGGAATGGTTTGTGCTCAGGCTGGGCCCCAGGCTGGAAGCCTCTGATGGGCTCTCCAGAGGATGTCCTGGCCGTGCTGGGGCTGAGACTGGGTGAGCCCAAAGCCCCGGGGCCAGTGGGAGCTGTGGGTGAGCCACAGGAACCCAAACCTGGCACTGACCACGGTGCCTGCTCACGCTGGACACCACGGGGGTCAGCTCAGGAGAAACCTCGGGGTCAGACAACGGCCCAGGGCAGGGAATCCTACATCTCAGTCTCCAATTCTACATCTCAGTCTCCAATCCTACATCTCAGTCTCCAATTCTACATCTCAGTCTCCAATTCTACATTTCAGTCTCCAATTCTACATCTCAGTCTCCAGTTTTACATTTCAGTCTCCAGTTTTACATCTCAGTCTCCAATTCTACACTTCAGTCTCCAGTTTTACATTTCAGTGTCCCCCATCTCGTTGGTTGCATTCTTGTCACGTCTTGGCGTGAGATACAGTATAACATCAGATATTGAAGTTAAATCTGGATATTTAGCACCACAAGTGAACAAAAAAAAGTGTGGAATAGATAAAGTTTGATTAATTACAGCGTGCAAACTCATGAGGGACACAGCAGGAGCTGGGACAGACTCAGAGCTTCCATTGCTGCTGTCACTGGGAAGCGTTTCAGCATCCCAGGGCTAAACCTCTCCGTGGTGGAATTCTAAGGAGGCCCAGGAGGAGCAGATTCCAGGTGAGGCTGAGGGCAGGAGTGGTTCTGTCACCGGAAGAGCTCCTCACTCCCTGTCACATCTCTGGGACAGGCTCTCACACCCGAGAAGCAGATACTCCTCATTCATTATCTGCACTTGGAATAAATTTGCTGCCTGCACTTTTGGGAAGTCCCAGCTTATTTTCCTTCTCCTCTGACACGTCTGACATTTTCCCTGCTCTCCTGTTTTCTGCTCATGCCACTTTAGCCTAATTTGAGTCAAGGTGCAGCCCACGCTGCTGGCACAGCAAATGCTGCTCAGCTTTTCAGCATCTGTCCTACACATTTAATTTGCATTTAACCCACCCTGCTCGAAGGTTTAAAGTGGAAAGGTCGCAGTCATTACCTGCAGAAAGCCAATTTAAGGGTGGTGTGAACATTGAGGTGTTTATGCCTCAGGCTGTCCTGTCCCAGAGAGAACAGCTCTGAGCTGAGAGGAGGAGGAGGAGGAGGAGGAAGGGCCCAGACATCCCCAGCAGCACTGCTGGCTTGGGAGAGGCACCCCAGTGACACAGAGACATCCCAGCTCTTCTCTGGCAGCATTTAAAACACATTTCTGATGCTCGCTGAGGGCAAATGAAGAGTGGAAATACTTTGGTGTTTGTCCTGTATTGCACCCAGCATCTCCAGGTGATGCAGAATCCACACATCATGGTTCAGGGGCTGCCCACCCAGAGATCTGGTTAATTGCACACCATAATTAAGCCACTTCTCAGCTTGTCAGTCCCCTCTGTGCGCACATACTCTGTGTCTAAATTCCCCCCAGTGCCCAAACTGGAGTACTCATCACTGGTCCGTATTTCCTGGAGTGATTTCACTCCAGAGAAGCCTGGGTGCCGCTGTTGGGTGCAGGATTTTTGTTTTGGTGTGGTCAGAACACTCTACCTACCCTTCAGAATAATAATAAATAATAATACACAGTAGACACTGCTGTTACTGGATTTTTAGGAGTTTTGGAAGAAAAAACGTGATGGAGAAATGCTGTTCTTGTACAGAAATTCTGAATTTTTCCCCCCAAAATAATGTATTTTTAGTTGAAAAAAAAAAAAAATCTTGAACATCATTATTAAACAGATTTGTTAAGCTGAAGTAGACTTGGAGAAATGAGGTTTTGTCCCACTGAAGCAGGGTGCTCAGAGCCCTGATGTCACACCCTTCTGTTAACAGAGAGAGAAAATCACCTGTTAAATGTCTATAATGAAAGTTGAAAAAGAAATCCTGATTTTTCAGGATCCTGAAAGATGCATCCTGTCCGTTTAACCCCCTCATAGAGACGGGACTCATAGATTTAGACTTATAGAGCCATGGAATGGTTTGGGCAGGGAAGGAATTGAAAACTCACCCCATCCCACCCCTGCCATGGCAGGGACACCTCCCACTGCCCCAGGCTGCTCCAGGCTGGCCTTGGCACTACCAGGGATCCAGGGGCAGCCACTGGACAGCTGCCTGGACATCAGCAAACAACACCAAAAACTGATGAAATGCAATTAAATACCTGCGAGAATGTTCTTAGAGGAAAATTGACATATCATGAAAGGAAGGCTGCATAAAATCAGGCCTTGCCCTGCTAAATCAATAGCTGGCTTGTCACTGCTGGGTACAGCTGAGGGGTTTGTGAGCTCCCATGTGAAACCATCCTGAGAATGAGGGTTTGTTAACAACAAATTATTCCTTGGTGTAAAACAACTGCACCTGCATTAAACGAGAAATCTGTTTCATGGGAGTCAGTGAAAAAAATATATAAACTAACCAAGAATAGAAAGATTTGATAGACAAGTAAAATACCTTTTACTGACCAATAGATTGATTGGCAAGAAAACTATTGACCAATTGGAGTTATACATGAGATCTGTAAAAACTGTATAAAAATAAGCTGTGTGAATAAAGAATGGCCATTCCCTTGGTTCCCTGAGTGTTCCTGATCTTCTCAAGGATTCATCAAGCCAAGCTTTATTTCTGCTTGGAGTCAGCAAAGCCCAGAGCTCAGAACTGTGTCAGGTGGCACGAACCAGCCTGGATAAGAGCTGGGGGTGGCACAGAGTCCCTGCCCAGTGCCAGCTCAGCCCCAGCGCTGCTGGGAATCCCAGCAGGATCCACGTCCCGGGCACTTCCAGCCCCAGGGATGGACCAGCCTGCTCGGCGTGGGTTGTGCCCCGTGAGCTGCAGAAATTAGGGTGTAATGAGAGGTCCCCAAGCTCTGCAGCCACGGAGGGTCAGCCAAGCTGTCGTGGCCACAGCTGGCTCTGCAGCCTCACCTGGCCATGCTAATGGGCTGCAGCCTTCCCTGGGGCACTCTGGCCCTGGGAAATGCTGTCTTTGCCTCTGGAGTGAGTCCTGGAGAGCTCAGGCTGCCTGTCCAGGCTCTGGGATACAGCTGGGCTCGGAGGAAACCGTAGGAAATTCCTCAGACACAGAAAAATGAGCTCAGCCCAGAGAAACCACAGCTCATCTCTGCTCCCAGGAGGGGACATCTCATTCCAGGATGTCTGGAGTGGTCTTAACCCCACACCAGTTTTGTGTCCTTCCCAAGGGAACCGGAGGTGTGGAGTTTCATCCCTGGATGTCATTTAGCCTTTGGAATCTGCTGTAATTACCGATTTTTTGGTTCCTTTTGATGTGCACCTTGGTTTGGAAGCTCCAGGGCACAGTTCTTTTTCCACATGGATTAAAATACAGCGACTCATTCCAGGTGAATGCCGAGAAATAGATTTGAGGAAGTTTAAATTATTTTATTCTTTATGCATGGTTGAAAGTAGAATCTGCAAAACATATGGAATCTGACAAAATCTCATTTCTCCAAGTCTATTTTAGCTTTAAAAATCTGTTAATAATGATGTCCAAGATTTTTTTTTTCAATAAAAATACACAATTTTGGAAAAAAATTACTTTATTAAACTTTCTGTGTTGAGATAATGGAGTGAAATCTGACATTTTACACTCAGTGCTTTTTTTCTGAGTGGAAAAGTTTTGCTTTAAACTTGTGTTTTGAAGGAAAAACTGAAGTGAGCTCATGGACTTGTTGCAGTGGTAGGATAACAACAATTCCCTGGTGGCCTGGGGACTCCTCGGCTACATCCATAACACCCCCTGGTCTCTCATTCCAACAGGATCTCAAAGTGGTGTTGATGTGCCGTTTGTTCCTTCTCCTGCCACACCTCCCTGAGGAGAGCTCTGTCTGCTCAGTTTTTATGGCAAATTTTCCCTCTTTTTGAAGGCTGGGGAGTCCCCCCTGTCCCCAGGGGACCCTCAGTGACCCACGCTGGGTCTCTGCTCTGCCCTTCCTCTCCTGCTGACGCTCCTGAGACCCCCTGGCAATGCTGGGCTCCCACCAAATCCTCCAGAAACACTTGGGAGGGATTAGCAGACACTTGCAGACTTTATTCCTTAGTTCTGGCATTAGCCTAGGCCAGAGGTTGTCTGGACTGATCTGGATTTGTGGCACAAAGTCCCCAAATCACTGAGGTTGGAAAGGGCCTTGAAGATCATGGAGTGCAACCAGCACTGCCAGTGTCCCACTGACCCAATGCCACATCCCCATGGCTTTAGAATCCCTCCAGGAATGGCGATTCCATCACGGCCCTGGAACCTGACAACCCCTCCCATGAAGAGAATTTCCCTGAGATCCAATCTAAACCTCCCTCCGCACAACTTGAGGGTGTTCCCTCTCCTCCTGTCCCTGTTCCCTGGAGCACAGCCCAACCCCCCGGCTGTCCCCTCCTGTCAGGAGTTGTGCAGAGCCACAAGGGCCCCCTGAGCCTCCTTTGCTCCAGGCTGAGCCCCTTCCCAGCTGCCTCAGCCCTCCTGGGGCTCCAGACCCTTCCCAGCTCCTGCCCTGGATGCACTCCAGCCCCTCCAGGTCCCTCTTGTCATGAGTGGCCCAAAAATGACCCCAGAACTGGAGGAGGGGCTCCCCAGTGCTCCCGGGGCTCCCCAGGGCTCCCAGGGCCCCTCACACCATGCAGAATTTGCCCCTTTCCTGCTGCTCCTCTGAGGAAGGTGAGACCTGAACTCCCCAGGATTGAACAGCAAGCCTGGGGTGGAGCCCCTGCCTGGGGTCACGATAAAAATAAAGGATAAAGCAGCACCTTCAGTTCCCTCTCCTGAGCACCAGCCAGGCCTGGAGAGGAGGTGAAGCAGCAGCTCCTGCAGGGAAGTGGGGCATGGAGGCTTCAGTTTGGGCTGGTTCAATAAAAGGAGGAGCAGCTGCCTTCTAACAGGGAGGATTTACACTGCCTGTTCTCCATCCTTCCAGACTTCCCCATTTGTTTGTTTGGGAGCACATCCCAGACATCCCCATGCGCTGCTCCAGGAGCAGGAGTGACCAGGTGATGCAGAGTGAAAATGGGAAGCAAAGGTGTCTCGCTTTCTTGTCATCTATTTCTGGGGCTCTGGAATCCAAGCGGGGCCATGGCACAGCCCGGGAGGTGTCTGCAGTCACGGCTCAGCTCTTCACCTGTGCTTCCCACCTCTGTGGCCTTTCCACCCCTGTTTTAAGCCAAGGTCCCCCCAGTCTGCAGAGCTGCAGTGGCAGAGGTCTGTCCCCCCGCAGGAGCTCCAGCTCCAGTGGAGCTCCCGGAGCGGAGCAGCGCCCGTGGCACGGGGCAGCGAGCAGTGATGGCTGGGGATGGCTCTGCCAGCCCCCAGCTGCTCTCTCCTGCCAGACAGGCTGGCTGGGGACAGTGACACGGTGACTAGGGGCACCGCAGCCCTCGCTTGCCCGTGGCACCTGCCCAAAAGAATTAATCAGAGCGACTCGGCTGCTGCCTCGGAGGAGTCACCACGGTGCTCCCTGCCAGCACGGCGGGGACTGCAGACAACAGGGACGCTGTCTGGGGGATTTGTTGGTGCCAAATGTGTTCATTATCTGTCTCTCAGTATCAGAGGAGTGTCTGGAAGGGCTGGTCAGCAGCCACGGGGATGGTGCTCTCCGGAGTGTCCGTGTCCTGACAAGGGCAGAGGGAGCCCTGGGGAGCTGCTGCTCAGTGAAGAGAGCAGACACTTGGAGAGCAAGGCCAAGCCTGTGCTGGGACTGCTGCATTCCCATCTCACTGAGCTTTCCTCCCCTCTGCTCCCTGGCAGCTGGGACCTCCACAAGGGGAATGTGCCCTGTTCCAACCTCTCCACTCACCTCTGTACCCAGAAGCACTGTGAGAAAAGCACCTCCGGAGCAAGAAAAGCACCTTGAGAGCATGAAAAGCACCTCAGGAGTGAGAAAAGCACCTCAGGAGCACTGTCTGGATGCTCCCTGGCTCCAAAGCCTTTCCCAACACTTCTGGTGGGGAAAGAGTGCAGGAGCTGACAAGAAGTTGCTGCTCCTGGAAAGGGGAATTGGTGCTGGTATTCAGTTCTCTATGGAGCAAAAGGAAAACAGGCCTCACCTGGAGGAAAATCAGCCAATGGGATTGGATAGATCCAGCCACTGAAAATGGGAATGTCCCTGGGACTGCACTGCCAGTTTTAGAAAAACTTCAGGAGTTTCACTCCCGCAATCCTGAAGCTGATGTTCTCATCCTGAACCAGGATGTGTCACAGACTCAGTCACTGTGCCCACACCTGGAACAAGAAAGGAGCAGCCAGAGCAATGAACGCCCCTGACCAGTGAGTTTTAATCACAGTTGTCCTCTCATCCCTGGGGCTCCCGGGTAGCTGCCCCCAGCAGCCAGGCAGAGGTGTTCTGTGCCTACAGAGCCAACAAAAGCAGATGAATCTGAGGAGTAAAAGCGCTCCTCACAAATCATTCAAGAGGAGGGAGTTAAAGCATCTCCTGAATGATCAGCATCCATGGCTGTGCTTTAAAGCCTTGCCATGAATTGGTTGAGCAACTGGGGAAGCATCTGGAGGTCAGGATGTGCTCTGGCCACATCTTGTTGTCCTCTCCGACAGAGGAGATGGCATTTCCTTTGTCTGCACACTCATCTGGGTGTGGACTGGGAGCAACTGGGATTCCTCACAGGAGGAGCTGGTGCTGTTGAAGTGCTTGCTTGGCAACAAAGGTTCAGCCCAGGATGGTGTCTCTGGCAGGGGGTGGAGGGGATGATGGGATCAGTTGCCCCAAAATAACAAAGAGGTTTCAGCATTAGCAAAGGAACTTCCAGGTCAAGTCACAGCTGAGCTTCATTTGAAGCAGGAATTGGGATTTGTTCTTCTCCGTGTGGAGGAACATCCCAACCACAGGCTGTTCCAGAAGGGACCTGTGACTCCACTCCAAAGCCTTTCCCAACACTTCTGGTGGGGAAAGAGTGCAGGAGCTGAACTGGCAAGAAGTTGCTGCTCCTGGAAAGTGGAATTGGTGCTGGTATTCAGTTCTCTATGGAGCAAATGGAAAACAGGCCTCACCTGGAGGAAAATGTGCAGGAGGCTTTCTGATCACCCTGAACTTGTCATGCTTTTCTCTGGTATCTGTACCTGCACATCCTGGTTCCCATCTCCTTGATCCACCCATCCTAATGATGAATCCCAGTTATCATCCCTTATTCACTGCCTGGATCTTGTTTCGTGGACAACTGGGGGTCTGTGACATCGATCCTGCCCTTCCTTGGCAAGAGCCTCAGTGCAGACACCCATGTCTGGAGGTGACCAGTGTATTCAGCAATTCCAGAAAGGGATCTCCAACATCAGAAACCCACCCTGGGAGCTGGGGCCTGCAGCCAACAAACACAGCAGGGCCCAGGAGAGCTCTGCTCATGGTGACAGGACACTGGTGACAACCCTCAGCTGGGTAAAGAGCCCAAGGACGACAAATTTCAAGCTGGGTCACCTGAGACCATGGAGAGAGGCCATCAGTAACTCACTATGTCTGTACTTCTGCACCCATCTTCCTTTTCCAGGTGTCAGTGATTTACTAACAATTGTTTCTTGGCCACCACTGGCCTGGCTGCCTCCTTTGAACCGTCAGCCAAAGGGACCTGATAGATCCAGCCACTGAAAATGGGAATGTCCCTGGGACTGCACTGCCAGTTTTAGAAAAACTTCAGGAGTTTCACTCCTGAAATCCTGAAACTGGTGTTCTCATCCTGAACCAGGATGTGTCACAGACTCAGTCACTGTGCCCAGCCTCACCTCAAGCAAGAACCTGAGACAGGCCTGGGCTGTGTCCTTGAAGCAGCACATTCCTGTGTGAATTTCAGAGTCTGCTCCACTGCCTGATGGAGGAAGTGAATTCCACAGCTGCTGCCCCTGTGGAAAAGGCTTTTCTCCAGCCACCCACGTCTGCAGCCAAGTTCTCCAGCCACGAGGTGCCTGGGATGCATTATTTCTGGGAAGTGCTCCTCAGCTGCCTGTGGGAAACTCGTTTGCTGCGAAAAATCTCAGGTTAGGCAACCAAAAATGGACCTTCCAGTCTTGCATGGAATTCTTGGCCAAAGCCTGGGTGCTGCTACCCAAGATGTTCTCAGTTGATGCGTGAGCTCAGCTCCCATCCCATCATCGGGGCTTTGATGATCCTTCTGGCGTCCTTCCAGCTCAGGATGTTCTGTGACTGATTCTGTGATAGGGGAAGTTTAGTGCTCATTCCTTGGAGGCAAAGTGCTTCCAAGGAAAATCATCCCCCAGCCTTGTCCAGGATGCAAATCCCCGGGTGCCCTTTGCGTGCAGCCAACCTCGGTGCAGCTGCCATGCTCAGTGCTCGCTGCTGGTGAAGCTTCTTTGGTGAGAACAGCGTTCCCTGGGCCTGTGAGAGGAATCACTTGACTGATGTTAATAAACTGACAGATTGGGAATGGGAGCAAACGAGGGGCTGAGCCTGAAAATGCTCACCAGGCTGCAGGAGCTTTGCACGTTGTGTCAATTCACTCCATTAACTGCAAGGAAGAATCCAATTTATTCCGAGGCCCAGCATGATGAATAAGTCATTTCCCAGGATGGGAGAGAGGAGAACTCCTCAGAACACACCGGACAGTTCAAAGAGAGCCTTTTGGCACTGAATAATAAGTGCAGAGAGAAAAAAATGAAGGGGAAAAAAGAAAAAGGTTCCATTTTGAGAGTGATTTTCTTCTCTCTGTTGAGCAATTTATTTTTTATCTTTACACCGTAAGTCAGGATCAGTGTTGATGTTTTTTTTCTTCCCCATCAGGAACGGTGTCTGTGCTGACGGGAATTGGTTTGGATCGCTTTGTGCAGTGCAGGGGGCTGTGCTCCCTATCAGAGGCACTTCCACCAATATTCCATGAGCAGTGCCTGCCAACAGGCACAGGGGGATCCAAGGCAGACAATTTCCGTGGGGAATCCTCAGAGGCTGAGCCATTTGCTTGGTAAAAATTCATACTTTCAACCCTTATTCCTTGTTCCCATCAGAGAGGTGGAAGGGAAAATGTTCCTGTTGACTTCAGGCACTGCTGGGTGTCTGCCAGAGCCCTGTGGCTGCTCAGGAGGGGTTTGAGCCAGTGTGGGATCCTGCCTTTCCAATGGGATCCTCCCTTTCAGGGGATCCTGCCTTTCCAATGGGATCCTCCCTTTCAGTGGGATCCTGCCTTTCCAATGGAATCCTCCCTTTCAGTGGGATCCTGCCTTTCCAATGGGATCCTCCCCTTTCAGGGGATCCTGCCTTTCCCGTGACAAACCTGCTCAAACAGGGCCCGGTGCCCAACAGCAAGG
The DNA here is from genome assembly GCA_013396955.1 of Regulus satrapa. Classification (NCBI taxonomy): domain Eukaryota; kingdom Metazoa; phylum Chordata; class Aves; order Passeriformes; family Regulidae; genus Regulus; species Regulus satrapa. Next base: position 44,354 of record VWZN01016969.1, on the reverse strand, counting down.
ACACCGTGAGTTTATTCAGAGTGTGAATAGACACCTCCCCATGCCCCTGAGCAGCACGTGGCACTGGTCACCCACCTTGTCCTCCGGAGGGGCTGACAGTCTCTCTACATCTTCCCTGGAGGGCGTTGGGGCCCTGGCAGCTGTGTGTGCCCCTGGCAGTGCCCAAGGCCAGGCTGGACAGGGCCTGGAGCACCCAGGCACAGTGGGAGGTGTCCCTGGGGGCGCCACTGGATGAACTGTAGGGTCCCTTCCAACCCAAACCGTTCTGGTATTCTATGATTCCATGATTCTGTGATCTTGGCTTGCAGACAAAGGGAAAAGGGCTGTCCCAAATGTCCAAAAATACTTAAAATTGGGAAATTCTGTCTTGGCTGCAGATTGACCCAATGCCTGAGGAGCAGTCACTGGGGTCAGGGTAGAGATCAGTTTATCCAAAGGTTAATGGTGAAGAAAAACCAGTAACTCCTGGGGCCAAGGCCTGGGAGCAGAGATAAATCTGCTGGAGAATGACTTATGGGAGAAACATATTGAGAAGTACAATTAACCCTGACCCATTCAAGGAAATCCCAAAATCCCAGGATTTGCAGAATGGTTTGGGTTGAAGGGGCCCTTAAAGCTCATCTCATTCCAACCTAAACCATGGGCAGGGAACCTCCCACTGTCCCAGATTGCTCCAAGCCCCCTCCAACCTTGGGATCCAGGGGCAGCCACAGCTGCTCTGGGCACCCTGTGCCAGGGCCTCACCGCTCTCACAGGGAGGAATTTCTTCATGGCAGAAGTTGGCACTGGGATTCTCTCTGGATGGGGCTAATGCAAGTCCTGCCTTCCCAGGGGGGCTGAGTGCCTGTGCAGGGTGGCCCTGACCTGGGGAGTCCCTTTTCCAGCAGTCTCCATGCACAGGACAACTCTGTGCCACCCCAGCAGAGCCCGCTGCACGTGCACAGCACTTCAGAGGTGATGTGAGCAACTTTTGTGCCAAAGAAATTATCCCAGCCAGCTTTTTAATGTGATTATTGCTGCTTCTGGGACTGGGGCTGTAACAGCAAGCAGAAATGCAGAGAGGAGCAGGGCAGAGCCTCTGTTCAATCCACGAGGGGAAGCGTCGTCTTCTTCTTCCTTCTTCTTCATAAGTTTAAGTGATATTGTGTGATTGGGTGCCCAATGCCACACTGCAGGTCACGTTTGTCCAGTTACTGAGTTAAAAATAAAAATAATCTAGCTGGTTCATTGGTAAAGTTTACACTTAAGAGACCTGGTAGATAGAAGCCATCATCGCCATATCTACCTTAAAGCTGAGGTGCTGAGGACTCACTTCGCTGTAGCACTGAGAAGAATAACAAACATCTAAGACCAAACATGAAAATCTGTCTCCTGTGTCTCAATCCTAACCCTGAAACAACTGAAAGAAAAACTCCCACAGGCTCCCACCTTCAGCCCAGCTGCAGTTTCAGCCTTTTCACACTCGAGAAAAAGGGAATATTGAGGAATACCTGGGCCAGACCCACAGGGCTGGTGCACATCCCCTGATCACAGCCTTACTGCCCTCCTGCACCCCTCGGAGCCGGAGCTGGGAGTGAACAGCAGCCCCAGCCCTGGCAGCCTCCGAGGGCACAGACAAGTTCCCTCACGCACACTCCTGGGTGTTTTCACCAGATCCACCCTTAAAAGGACATTTTCTCCCAAATGGCTGGGGCACAACAAGCTTTAGCTCTGCTCTCCAGGGTGGTTTTGATGTGCAAAACTCAGCCCTTTATCGTCCTTCACATGCACCAGTGTTCAATCTATTGATGGATTACATAATGCCACCGCAGCTTCAGGCATGCTTTGTCCCCATCCTATTTTTAACAGCCAGCCTCTCTTTGGCCATTTTTCCCTGAGCTAAAGGCCCAGGCCCCTCTGCTGCCAGAGTTGGGTGGGTTTTGCCATCTCCTCTTGGAATTCAAAGCCATTAACCCGAGTGCTGATGATTTGCTGGTGAACACTGAGGAGCCGTGGGCAGTGCATCCCTCTGGTCTCACATTCCTGACCTGGGCACGCTTTTCCCCACACCAGAGTTCAACATTTGCATGCAGCACATCAGCTGGTGACAGGTCCCAGCAGGATTCAATAGAGGCAGGAATATTTTTTAAGCAACCCTTTGGGATGAGCCAGATTTTTCTTCACAAATGTAGGATGTGACAGGCACGGAGCAGATTTGATTCCAAAGGGATGGCTGATGCTGGAGCTCTGATGGAGCTGGTGGTGAAATATCATTAGTTTTCAAAATAATGTATGTGCTAATACAAAAGAGATCATTGCCAAGGGTCTGTAACACAGCCCTGGATGCCATCAGAGGGATAAAGGATGAATCACCAGTTGGCTGTTGATGAGGGGCCAGTGACAGTTTGTAAATTCACACTGAGGGCACTGGTTTGGGGTTTTATTGTTTTGTTTTGTTTTGTTTTTGTATTTGTTTTTGTTTGTTTGTTTGTTTGTTTGTTTGTTGTTTTCTTGAGTGCTGCATGCCAGAATGGGGGCTGACCCTTCCCACAGCAGTGGGAAACACTGAAGAATAACTCAGCAACCTAAAAAATGCTCCCTCTAAAATCATAAAAACACAGGGTGGTTTGGGCTGGAAGGGACCTAAATCCCACCCAGAGCCCCCCCTGCCAGGGCAGGGACACTCCCACTGCCCCAGGTGCTCCAGCCCCAGTGTCCAGCCTGGCCTTGGGCACTGCCAGGGATCCAGGGGCAGCCCCAGCTGCTCTGGGCCACCTATGCCTGTTATACCTTAGTAAATAATTTCTTCCTAACATCTGATCTAAACCTACCATCCTTTAGCTTAAAGCCATTCCCTGGCTCCTGTCCCTCCGGGCCTTGTCCCCAGTCCCTCTCCAGCTCTCCTGGAGCCCCTCCAGGCCCTGCCAGGGGCTCTGAGCTCTCCCTGGAGCCTTCTCCTCTCCCGGGGAGCTCCCCCAGCTCTCCCAGCCTGGCTCCAGAGGGGCTCCAGCCCTGCAGCAGCTCCCTGGGCTCCTCTGGGCTCTCTCCAGCAGCTCCAGGCGCTGCTGGTGTTGGAATTCTGAGCTCTGCAGGTGGGAAGCACCTGAGTGGAGCAGAGGGAAGGAATCCCCCTCCCCTGCTGGTCAGGATTCTATTGATGCAGCCCAGGATGATAAATGGGGGAAATGCATTGGAAAGGATAAACAGACACAGGAGGCTGGGAATGAAATCTGGCAGTTCTGGAAGAGAAGTTCACTGAAACCACTGGACCTCAAAACTTCTCATCCAAGGAAGATGCTTTTTGCAGAAATAATAATTTCATCACTGGAGAAGTCCACAATCAGAGGTAAAGGATACATTAATGAAGAATAAAGGAGAAATAACAGTGGATGTCTATGGCATGATGTACATAATTTTTAAAAATTTAATGTCAAAGCAAAGTAAAAACAACAAGAGCAAAAGCAATGTTTGAGTCAAAAGCCAGAAATGTGTTCAGGTTTTGAGAGCATCTCCAGAATCAAAGAAAGGAAAATATTTACATCATTGACACAGTTTGTAGGAAAAAAACCCCAAACAAACAAACAAAACAAACAAACAAACAAAACCACAAAAAAAAACCCAAAAAAAACCCCACCAAAATAACCCACAGTTGGAATCACACCTATTTTTTCCTCCTGATAATACATTGAAGTTTTCAGGTGCAATTTTTGGTCTAACAAGCCTGGTGATGCTCTGGGAAAGTTCTGTCGCCAGGAAACACCATGTGCAAACAAAGGTAATCCGGTTACTAGGACAGTTCCAGAGAAATGAATGTGTGGGGTGGGGGACAGGGAGGCCTGGGAAAAGCAAACTCCTGAGGGGAGCTGGGCAGGGTTTTTCCTGGGGACAGCTCCCAGCCGTGCTCCGGGGGTGAGACCTCGCAAGCATCAGCAAACACTGAAGGCAGGGCAGGGACGGTGGATCCTGTGGGACTGAATCAGTCCTGTGGGAGTTTCAGCTGCTTCAGGGCCAGGACTGAGACACAGGAGACAGTTTTCATGTTTGGTCTCAGATGTTTATCCTCCTTATTGGTGCTACAAGGGAGTGAGTTCTCAGCGCCTCAGCTTCTAGGTAGAAATGGCCATGATTGCTTCTAACTACAAGGGCTTTTAAGTGAAAACTCAACCAGTGAATAATTGCCAGCTATATTATTTTTACCTGTAACCCAATAACCAGACAGCTGTGACCCGCAGTGTGGCATTGTGCACCAGTCACACAATATCACCCAAACCCGTGGGGGAGAAGGGAGAAGAACAAGGAGCCAACACCCCCAAACCTCCACCTTGCTCCATATACCCCACTATACCCTAAAACCTAAAGCTGTGAGCTTTCACTTTGTGACATTACACACTTCTGTCCAAACTCCACACCCACAATCCCAGTTCCATCACTCAGTTTTGGGAGCTTTCTCCATGGCCTCAGGTCCAAGGCAGTGTTCTGCTGAGGGTCAGGCCCTGTCAGCACAGAAAGCCCAAATTCCTCTGTGCCCTGGGTCCCAACACAGTCTCACCTCCTCTCATTGCAGGTAATTAATCCCTTTAATTTCCATGGAATTTTTCACAGAATCATGGGATAGTTTGGGTTGAGGGACCTTGAAGCCCATCCCACCCCCTGCCACAGCAGGGACACCTTCCACTGTCCCAGGCTGCTCCAATCCCCAGTGTCCAGCCTGGCCTTGGTGAGTTCTGCTCTTTGTCTAACAATTGTTCTGAGGGTGTGGGGGATTCTCTGTGATTCGTATGGGGAGGAAATTTCAGTCCAGTAATAGGAGCTTTCTGATCTGGGGAGGTGGGTGGGGAAATAGGTTTATTTCCAGTGAGGAGCAGTGCTCATTTCTGCCATGGCAGGAATATTTACAGGGAGAACTTGTAGGAGAGGGTTCCCTTCAGAGCTCTTGCATGGTGTTCACACTCCTGTTGTCACTCTGCACTGGTATGAACTGAACAAAGGAAAACTAAATGGAAAGAAACAAAAAAACCTGAACCACCCCAACCAACGCAACCCCAAAAAACTAAGCCAAGGCAGAACTGCTCAATTTCCAGGAATGGCACTGTCAGAAACAGGCCCCCAGCTCAGGATTTTGGAGATAACAGCTACAATTTTTAATCAACTGCATCATTTTATCCCTTGTCTCTCCACTATTCAATAATAATCAGGGAAAAACTGCTCCTGGGTGAGTCCCTGCTGACTCCACCAAGGTCTCTGGGATCCCCTGACTCACATTCCCCATTGCCCAGTGGCTCGCTGGGAGAACTGGGAGAGAATTTGGGCAAACCCCTCCCTGTGTCAAGCATCACTGTCCAGGCAAACGCTGTTCTGGTCGGTGAGTCAGCCCAGACCAGCGGTGTACCAAGAGAGACGACGATTTGTTATCAGGACAATTCCCTTGGCCTGCAAGCTCTCTTTATTTCCCAGCCATATTCCAGCTGAAAAATGTGTGTTTGCACACCGTGACTCTTGTGGCGATGTTGTGTACATGGAAAAGATAAACAGGCTGTGGGGTAGGAGGAGGTGGGATGACTTCAGGGATGGGTTTAGGAGAGGCAGAGAGAGCAGCACAGAATTATTCCTGATCTCCAAGATCATCAAGTCCAACCTCTGACCAAACAGCGCAGTGCCATTAAACCAAGCGCCACATCTCTTCACTTTTTGAACACTTCCAGGGCTGGTGACTCCATCACTGCTTGTTCCAGCTCTTGACCACACTTTCAGTGAATGAATTTTCCCTAATGTCCTACCTGACCCTCCTCTGGCATGTCCAAAGGAGGCCAACACTCTTGGTGAACAAGAGAATGTTCTCATTCTCGCTTTCCTGAGAACAGGGTTGTTTGGGGTTTTTAAATTATTAAAAACTCCTCCTGTTCAAGCTTCTTTGATCCTTTTTGCAGACCAGACTCTCATGCTGGAGGATTCCTCTCCTCTCCTGGGCAAGCACAGGTGTGGCAGAGCCTGGCTCCAGCCTCGCCTGTGCAGCTGGAGCAGGAGGGACCCTGGCACTGCCACCAGCTGAGGAGGCACTGGGCAGGCTGCACCTCTGCCAGGCTGCACTGACTTCTTCAGGCACCCCTTGCTGAGCTGCCAAGGGAAATTTTGGTGAGACAGAGGCAGCTGAGTCCAGCAGGGAGCCTTGCCTGCAGCAGAGCTCCTCGGGGAGCAGGGCTTGGGATCTGCTATGGGGAAAAGCTCCTGCAGAGAGCAGGCAGAGGCAGCTCTGAGCACACACGTGCTACTCCAGTAGCACCCAGTGGCTCCTCTCAGCACCCTGGGAGGGGTGGCTGTGCCAGGAGTGCTGGAATGGTGTTAGTGCCCAGGAATGCTGGCTGGGGTAGCCAGGAGGGAAGGTGCAGCAACATGAGTTCACAAGGAAGGTATGATGAAGTCACCTGGCTTTATGAGAGATGAGCAGGGCCCTGAGCTCTGAGTCATGGCTGCAAACACACCTGAGAGGAGGGAGAGACCAAGGCACAGCCCCAGACCTCCAATTTCTGCACAGAATTGCCCAAGAGAAAGAGAAACTGAAGCTTGAGAGGCAACTGAGCTGGAAGGACACAAGGATGGGGAAGGGTCTGGAGCAGCTGAGGGCTCTTGGAGTGTCCAGCTGGAGCAGAGCACCCTGAGGGCAGAGCTCAGGGATCTGCAGCTCCTCCCGAGGGGCAGCTCCCATCCCTGCTCTGGGACAGGGACAGCAGCCAGGGCACGGCTGGAGCTGGGCAGGGCAGGCTCAGGCAGCAGAGCAGGGAAAGGTTCTTCCCCCAGATGGTGCTGGCACTGCCCAGGCTCCCCAGGGAATGGGCCCGGCCCCGAGGCTGCCAGAGCTCCAGGAGCCTTTGGGCAGCGCCCAGGGATGGACAGGGTGGGGCTGGTGGGGGTCTGGGCAGGGCTGGGCTGGATGGTCCTGGTGGGTCCCTTCCAGCTCAGGGTGTTCTTGGCTCCAAGATCCAAAGCTCAGATCCCAAGGGAAAGTCCAGCTAGAAGAGATCAAAAGCTTTGAGGGAACCTCTGAGCTCAACACCAATGTCCCCAGGAACTCCAGGCTCACTGCTGGCTTGCTGCTTTAGCAAACAGGTGGGAAATTAAGAAGTGTTTGAGTCCCTCAGTGACTGCTGCCAAGGATGGCTCCACAACGACCCCGTGCCCCAGGCTGTTCCCTGTCCTGGAGGTCAATCCCAACCCCGTGCCCCAGGCTGTTCCCTGTCCTGGAGGTCAATCCCGCTGCCTCAGGAGCTTTGCTGCTGCCACACTGACAGAGCTGGCTGTGTGTTTGTGGCTGTAACCACCACCCAGCCAGGTGTGGACAATTTCCAGCCTTTCCTGCAAAAATCTCAGCCTCCTCCAGCCCACAGCTTGAAATAGGGGGCAGGAAAGGTGCTGTGGGCCCGGCTGTGTTTGGGGTTTGCTGCCAGTCTGGAGTTTGGGTGCTGGCAAATTCTCATCACCCTGTGGTTATGTGTCACAGTGGAGGATCCTGTGGGCAGCACGTGGGAAAATGTTTATTTAATGTGAAACCAAGGTTAGGAGATGTTTCCACAAAATAGTCCTGCTCAGCCAGGAGAAATGGGATCACCTGTGACAGTCCATGGTCCTTTGAGTGTAAATTCAAGGGATTTCTGGCAGCCTCACTGTTCCCTCCTTTCCATTGTTTCCTAACTTTGATTTTAACCTCCAGCACTGGAAATTTGAATGACACACTCATCTGCTGTAATGCATCATCAACCAGCCAAACCAATCTTTAAAAAACCCAAAATTTGGAGGTCGCTGGCAGCTGAACCCCCTCAGAGGGGAGATGGCACTGGAAAGTGCCTCAGAGTCACTTGAAAAATAACTCTTTCGAAGACCTACCTTGGCAGTGTTGATTTGAAACAACTGATGCTGGTTGCAGTTCCAGAGACCCATGACATAAGATCTTAATCACCTTGGGATGCCTCCAGCATTGTCGGGTGACTGGCTCAGCAGAATCATTTTTTAAATGGTGTTTGGTGATGTGGGAGAACCTTGGCACGAGAGCCCAACCCCTGGCCACGCTCAGCCTTGGCAGAGGCGATTCCCAGCAGGGCTCTGGGGCGGAGGAACGATCCTGCGGGAAAGGGTCTCCAAAGCCCTGGAGGCCAAGGGAAATTGTGGAGCAGAGAGTGTGTAATAGGTGAAAAAAGATCCTTAGAGAAGCAACGGGAAAAAATAAAAAGGAGGGGAGCAGCCCACTGAAAACAGGCCTGGTAGCACTGCAAAATCGGAGGGATTTGTTGATATTATTTTTGCTGGAGTGATCGCAGGACTGCAGGACAAATCCAAGCTTCCTGCTGGGTTTGACCCTGTGCTGGCCCTCCCTGCCCTCTTGCTGGAGGATTTTCCATCAGCACCCATTCCCCCGGGGCTGCTAGAAACACAGAGGCCAATAAAGTCACATAACCCTGCTGGATGGATGGGCCGTGGTCAGCAGAGGCTTCCAGGGACATCTCCAAAGGCATGCCAGGCGTGTGGGGTGAAATCCGAGGCTGGGTGATGGAATGGGATGCTCTGTGGGCACAGGGATGGCACCTGCCCCTCCTGTTCCACGTCCCTCCAGGACTCAGAGCTCTTTTTAAGGTGTGAGATGATAAAAATATTATTTTTGTCAGAGGGAACATGATCAGCCTCAGCTGAAGTCACCTGAGACACAGCAGGGGCTGGGAGAGCCTCTGAAATTGTGGGGCCACAGCAGGAGTAGCAGAGATGTCCCCACATGTCTCCTGTGGCTGTTGATGGCTCAGGGGACAGTGTTGGTGGCTCCCCCCGGCCCTGCCATGAGCAGGGAGAGAGGAGGGAGGTCCCTTCTCCCACAGGAGATGGCATCTCCCCTTTCCAGAGAAAGGTGCCAGGATAGGGGAAAATCCTCTATTTTTGCACATTCAGAGCAAAGATGAAGTCAGGAGAGACAGAATCCACTCCTCTCCTTCATCTGGGATCTTCTCTCACCGAAGTGGGACAGTGTGGGGCTGCTTTAGCCACGAGGAACAGGCACAGGTCCTGTGGCCTCTTGCTGGAGGAGACAAAGACCCAAGATTTCTTTTGCCCTGTGCTGGGGCAGTTTGGGATGTGACCTTCTCAAGGAGCAGAGAGCTCCTTTGTCTGGAGCTCTGGCTCATCCAGAGTGGAAAAGTTTTGTGGGTGGCTGTGGGAAGCCTTGTGACCCTCCCTGGAGCTGCACAGGGACAGAAGGTGGCCAGCTGGGTGATCTTTTCTGTCTCAGAGGCAAAAGACTGCCCAGATTTTCCTTGGTAGCCCCAGCTCCCAGCTGCTAGGGGATCTAGGTGTCTCCTGGAGGTGGGATGATGTCCCAGGAACCTCAGTGAGGTTTGGGAAAAACAGAGTGATCAGAGGATCCCCTCCGATCCAGCTCTGGTAGCACAAAGCTCCGGCACGTTGGAGAGAGGGAGAATTTCCCAAGGAGAGCCCAGAGTCCTTCAGAACCAACTCTGGACAAAAAGCATTCATGGAATTCTGTGGATAGTCACGTCCTTCCTTTACCTTCCTTTCTTCCCCAGGGTTCCAAAGAGATTTCCAGCTCCATTCCAGAGTTAAAAATAAAAGAAAATTAAAAATTA
>VWZN01016969.1:0-27759 GCA_013396955.1 Regulus satrapa | reverse complement strand
AACACTTAAGGACATCCTCAACTCCTGGTGTGTCCTCCACAGGGAGCTTCACCCTGCCCACCCTGCCCCATCCCAGCTGGGCAGCTCCAGGCTGGTTCCCGTTGCATTCTGCGGGAGAATCTGGGATTCTGCTACAGAGCTGTGACACCTGGGCTGCCCCTGCCCCTGAGGAGCAAACACAGGACCAGGTGTGTCTCACCTGTGCTCCTCAGAGAATGCTCTGAGCAGCTCCCAGCACCATTTTGGATGTGAAGGGGTGACTAAAAATACTGATCTGTTCAAACGTGAGATCGTGTCAGATGGCACCTCCAACTGGTATCTGAAAATCCAAAGCCAAGGAGATGGATTTGCCATCAGGAGAGAAGGGACTGAAGTCTGCTGCCTCAACTCCCACAGAGCCCAGGAAAGGCAAAAAACACTTGAAAATACCTTTCCAAAGAGAGCCTGTAGATGCAGCTCCTTGTTTTCCAAGGCTTATTCTGAAGCACAGACACGCTGAATGTTGTTTTTGAGATGCAAATTGCATTTAGCTTCCAGAGTAATTTAGATATATAAATGCTGCTGAAGAAAACATACAAAATGTTGTTTTTTAAGGATGTAACAAATAAGCATTCACCACCAGGGTGTGAGGTTGAGCATGTACGAACATAGAACTTTCACACAAGCAGGTGCTGGGACATGGGACAGGGACAGCAGCCAGGGCACGGCTGGAGCTGGGCAGGGCAGGCTCAGGCTGCAGAGCAGGGAAAGGTTCTTCCCCCAGAGGGTGCTGGCACTGCCCAGGCTCCCCAGGGAATGGGCCCGGCCCCGAGGCTGCCAGAGCTCCAGGAGCCTTTGGGCAGCGCCCAGGGATGGACAGGGTGGGGCTGGTGGGGCTCTGGGCAGGGACAGGAGCTGGGCTGGATGGTCCTGGTGGGTCCCTTCAGCCCAGGATATTCTGTGATTCTACAAATTTCCCACCCACAGCTCACCCTGGGCACTCAGACACCCCCAGGGAGTAATTAATTAATTAATTCATTACACCTCTGAGCTGATGTTTGCTGAGAGCTGAGGCACCAGAGGAGAGACCTGCACTTGCCCAGGGACTTGTGCTTGGTGACACCTTTGTCCTCTGTTCCATTTGCTGGGACAAATGTTTCCCTGTGCCAGGCTGCCAGGGTGTCTTCCTTTGATTTCCCTGCACGCCCCGTGATGGCAGGGGCAGTGCTGGACGTGGAGCTTTGTCACCGGGACCTCCCCCAGGGTGACACCTGCAGAGTCCAGCGCATCCTCGTGTGGGAACACCTGGAACAACCCTCAGCCATGGGAAACTGCAGCTGCTGTGGGTTTCTGCCTTCCCACGGGTGGCACAGGGCATTCGGGTGCCTCAGAGCTGTGTCCAGGGACCTGCTCTGAAGCCAAGGTGCCCAGACCTCGCATCTGGGGACATTTGAGATGTTAGCAATGAAGGTGTCACCATCCCATGGGACAGGGACAGCCTGTCCTGGTGAGGAAGAGGAGCAGGAAGGTGGGGAACACCCCTGGGGTGGCTTTCCCTCAGCAGAAGGGGCTGGACTCCCATTCCCTCGCAGATAAGATTGTGCTCCCTGGCACCACCGTGGTGGCTGCTCTGCGTTCCCACCCCGATAACAGCCCGTGCCCTTTGTCTCTCTCCTTCCCTTCATTTTCACTGGAAAAAGGAGTTGTTCTTCCTTCCTCACCCAAGGAGGGTGCTGAGGGCTCTGCTCTGCTGGGGGCTCTGCTGTCCTGAGCCCCAGTGTCCTGAGCACTCCTGGTGCCCAGATCACACAGACATCTCCATCTGTGTCCCCTGATGGACTCCCACTCCCAGGGGCTCTGCTTATTACACCCCCTCTGCACCTCTCCCCTTCAGGGAGAGGTGGAGCACAGTCTGTCTCCAAACAAATGGAAATGAAACATTGAATTATTTAATGGCAAATACTGGGTTATTTCAATAATTATAGTCTGTCTGTTCCAGGCTGGGTACACCAGCACACATCCATGGAATCCCAGAATCCCAGACTAGTTTGGGTTGGAAAGGACCTTAAAGATTGTTCAATCCCATCCCTGCCATGGCAGGGACACCTCCACTGTCCCAGGCTGCTCCAGCCCCAGTGTCCAGCCTGGCCTGGGACACTTGGACACGTTCAGGGATCCACAGCTGCTCTGTGTCCCCTGCACCATTCCCTGCAGCTCCAGAGTGCTGCTGTCCCACCCTTCCTGAGGAGACAAGGCACATTTTAAAAATCTCATCAGCATTTAGATACCAGCTGAAGGCAGAAGTCCCTTTGAGGCCCTAGGGCCAGGGATATTTGGAAATGCCTTGGAGGCCGCTGTGTTTGGTGTCACAGAGGTGTCTCATATGGGGAGTTGGTACAAGAGCCAATGGTTCATCTCCAAAGTTTGAAATTACTCCTGCAAAGGAACCCACAGTGCCCCAAATATGCTCTGGTTTCTCTTCAGATGGCTCTGTGAAACACAGCGAGCTGGCAGCAGTCCCCTCTCCTGTGGCTGTGGGGCTGCCCCTGGATCCCTGGCAGTGCCCAAGGCCAGGCTGGATGGGGCTGGAGCAGCCTGGGACAGGGGCAGGTGTCCCTGCCAGGGCAAGGGTGGGATCCAGGATCCCTTCCCACCCAGCCCAGCCTGGGATTCTGTGATCCCAAGGAAAGCTCTCGCTGCCATGAAACCACCTGCTGTACCCAGAGCTTTCCACGGCCATGCCAAGGCCTGGCTGGGCTGGTGGGAACAGACCCATTCCCTACTGGCCTGGGCATGGCAGCTGTGGTGAGCCTCCTTTGTTTCCACTGGGCTCTCAGATAAGTAATCTCTCCTGAGACCTGATAAATTATTATTATTAAAATTTACAATTTAAAATGAGGGAAGGAACTGAATACCTTTTCTCTTGCTGCAAAGTTCAAAGGCTCTGTGTGGTGCCTCAAAGGTGCTGCTCAGTTTGCCTTGAGCACAGAATATGAACCAAGAATGATCCCATGCTGATTATCTTGAGACTTTGTGTCTCCATCCACCGGCTCCGAGTGCCTGGAGTACTGAACTGACTTTAAATGAACAAATGGAGGCTGTAGGAGCGACATTCTGCAAGAATTTGGGGCTCGAGGTCACTTTATTCTGCACTGTGGTTTGATGAACTGACCCCCCCCGTCAACATTACAGAACATCCCTAGAGGAAAAAGTAATTAAAAAAATGCATCAAAATATATAACACTGACCAAAAAAAAAAAAAAAAAAAAAAAAGTGGGAAAATGAGCAAAATTCCACCCTGTGGCAGCTGTGGCTGCCCCATCCCTGGCAGTGTCCAAGGCCAGTTTGGGTGGGGCTGGGACAGTGGGAGGGGTCCCTGCCCATGGCAGGCGTGGCACAGGATGGGATTTAAGGTCCCTTCCCACCCAAACCATTCCATGATTCTGTTAATAGACTCTGACTTTCCAGGACTTATTTCCTCTGAGATACCTTTGTCTCCACTAGAAACATTTGCAACCCGAAATCTAAATTCAAGTATAGATTTTTCATGGATTTCCTGGGTTGGAAACTCAGGAGCTGAGAGGGGGAATAAGGGAATATGATTTCTGAAGAAAAATGCGTGAAGATTTGTTTTCACACCTTCCTGGGCTGAGAAGAAGAGGTGACACCATTCCTGTCCCCCAAAATGAAACTGTTCTTGTGGCTCAGGTCAGGGGCCCAGGGCTCTGCCACTCAGAGTCCAAACTGAAAGAAGACCTTTCCCACTCCTCCAAAGGCAGATTTTCCATCCTCTCCAGCATTCCCTTCACCTTCTTCTGTCTCAGAGTCAGCCTCTCAGTGCTCAGCCTGCTGCTGTTTCAGGGTCAGTGCCCTGCCAGGCCAGTTCCCCCCGTTCTGGCAGCATTTCTGCTCTTTTGGGAAATACAGGCCTCGAGGGCCATCTCTTCACTCCACAAATGAGTCTCTCCCTTCTCCCTGGTTCTGTTGTGTTGGCCTTGCACAGAGAATCACTCACTCTGTTTGTGCTGCCCAGGCCTTCCTGAGAGCATTCATCACCTTCTGCTGCCCTCACACAGAACATCCAAATGCCAAAATTGCCCCAAACACCCCCTGAGATGGCCCTGGAAGGAGCCCAGCGTTGGCCTGGCAGCATCCCTCGCTTTCCCACGCTTGCTGGCACATGGATCAGCCCCGGGAGGCCCCTGGAGCTCAGCAGCTCCCGCCTGACCAGCACGAGGTGTCACCCTCGTGTCCCCTGTCACACCCGGGGACAGCAGCAGGAGTGTCTGGGAAAGGGAAGTCAGGACGGGCTTGCTGGGGCGTGGCAGGGAGGAGCCAGCGCTGGCAGGGAACGGCTGGGGAGGCAGATTTGGGGACCCTGACCACAGGAATCAGCCTTGATGGCCATGACCAACCTCACCTGGGGTGCCACCCGCTCCCAAGGGTCCAGCCTGGCCCATGGGGGACCCTCGTGGGTCACTTTTGGCCAGCCACACCTGAGGGTTCAGCCCCGGGTGGCCATGAGCGACCTCTATAGAGAGGTCACTTTTGGCCATTCTGGCAGTGCTGGGGCTCCAGCCTGGGCTCAGCCAGGACAGGATCAGCCCATCCCAACCCATAAACAGCTCTGGCATCTCCTGCTCCATCCTCTTTTGTTGTCAATTAAGCAAATTTGCTTTAAAAAACCCACACTGCATTAAAAAACTAAAAACTGTTCTGAGGAGGCAGAAAAACAGTTTTTCTGGCCTCATCTGTCTCATGTTATTTTGAATCTAATGAGGTTTACAGATGGATCTTCCTGTGACAGATGAAACTAAAGTGACTGAGAAACCAGGGCCAAAACACACGAGGAGCAAATTGTGTCAGGCATTTCCAAAATCCTGCCTGTGTTTTCCGTGGGTACCTGTTATCTTTGCTTAGGACAGGGGACACATGAAACATGATTCATAAGGGGCACTTTGACACAGTCCCCCAACAATTTGGGGGGGAATTTGAAGACAGGAGAGAGTTTTTTAAGTTCTTTAGGACTCGAGACTGCTGCTCTTCAGAGTCTCAAGGCTGTCCCTGCTCAGAGCAAGCAAAAGGCAAAGAAAAGGCAAAATGCCTATCCTAGAGGAGCTTGCCTGGGACAAGGAACTCAACCTCTTGTTTTCATCCCTACCCACCCTCAGATCTCTGGGGGCACAGCAGGACCATAGGGGATATTTTTGATTCCCTTTGAAATCCCTTTGTGCATCCAAAGAAAAGGGGAAGTGCAGCTCAGTCCTCAGAGCAGGGTTTCTCCCTGGCACGACACCTTTCACCCATCATCCTCGGGGTTAAACTACTTCTGGAAGACACCTGAAGGAATATGAGCAATCCTCTGGTATTTCCTTAACCTTCCTCTGGCCCACTTGCTATTTTCACTCAGTGCTTCATCTTCCTTGGAGGATGGGGGTTACCAGGGCTGGAATGGCCAGGGGCTGTCCCATCCTGCTGGCACCCAAGCAAACCCAAAAGATCTTCCTTCTTTGCTTTCAAAAGAGGGAAATGCTGGTTTTGTGGGATGTCCAGCTGGGCAGCCCCTCTCCCTGCCCTGTTCCACCATGCTGTGGCCCAAGCTGACCCCACTGGGGGTGTCTGAGCATCATTCCACATTTCTTTGTCCTCAGCAGCACTGTGGAGATGTGGGGAAGCTGTTGGTGCCATCAGAGAGGGGGGAGCCCCAAAGCCTGGGGTTTAAGTGGTAAAACACTGGGATGGCCTGCCCAGGGAGGTGGTGGAGTCACCATCCCTGAAGTGTTTCCAACAGACTGGATGTGGCACTCGCTGCCAGGGTTTAGTTGAGGTGTTAGGGCTGGGTTGGACTCGAGGGTCCTGGAGGTCTCTTCCAACCTGGTGATTCTGTGAATTCTGTGAGACCTCCACTGGGGTGGGAACAGTGGTGCCTGCTGGGCTTGGGGATGTGGCTCTGCAGCTCAGAGGTTCAGCCTGTGCTGAAGGGGCAGCTCAGGGCCTTCCTCAGGAGCTGCCTCAGCAGGAGGGACTGAAAGGGACAGTCCTGAGCTGGGAGGTGACACGTGGTCCAAGAATGCCCCATTACTCAGGATGAACCCAAACCACAGAGCTAATTTGGCCTAGAATTAATAGTCAGACATGGTTAAGGGATAAAAGGGTTTTTATCTTGGTACTTAATAAGGATTTTTATGGTGGAACGATTTGTTAAGGTGGAATAGGCCAAAATGGATGGTAGATTGTGTGCAAAATCTGGTGTGGATTTTGTGTGCTCACAGGACCTAAATCCCCTTGCAACTGGGACTGAAATTGTTATTCTCCCACATTCCTACATTAGACTTGGGCAAGTTTAGCCGTCGGTGTTGGCAGCCCTTGCTCTGTGTCCACCCCAGCCCCCCTGACTCAGGCTGGAGCCCCACAGGGTGCTGGGATGCTGGAAGGCAGCCACGGAATCTGCCCAATTCCTACAACCAGCCTACCCCAGCCAGTTCCCTGTACTTCCCAGTGACCAGGCAGCTTCTTCCCAGCTCTGCTGGTTTTGAAAATCCCAGTCATGGTCCTGTTGAGGTGCAGGGTGAAGGGCGTGAGACGTGCAGGACATCCCACTGCACAGACTCTCCTGCCTGATGCCATCCCAGGCAGCTGGACTTGTTCTAGTGAGCTGTTCTCTATTTGTAAACCCAGCACAGAGCTGCCCCCACTGCCACTGAGGATTTGCTGCGTTGTTTTGCTCATCTCAGGGTTTGTTGGTACCTGTCAGCACTCAGAGGTAACCCTGAGAGCATCCCACCTGCCTCTGCTCTCTGAATGTGAAGGATGCAATCTGCTGCAGCTGCAGGGCACCAGAAACATCAGTGCCAGAGCTGCCAAGGTTGGAAAAGACCTGAAAGGTCACCAAGCACACCACCAGCACAGCACCTCCACCGTGGTCACCGTGTCCTCAAGTGCCACATCCACAGGATTTGTGAACACTTCCAGGGGTGGTGACTCCACACTGGCCTGCCAAGCCCATTCCATTGTGTTACAGCCCTTTCCATGAAGAAATGTTTTCTAATATCCAAACTGAACCTCCTGTGGCACAATTTGAGGGTGTTTCCTCAATCTGTGACTAAGCAACAATTTTTCACTCAGCCCAGAGCTTTGAGTGCCACGTCCAGGAATTCCTTGGGCACCTCCAGGGATGGGCACTCCAACCCTCCCTGGGCAGCCCCTGCCAAGGCCTGACCACCCTTCCCATGGGGAAATTCCTCCTGGTGCCCACCCTGAGCCTGCCATGGCCCAGCAGTGCTGAAGATCACAGAATCCCAGAATCAGAATCCCAGAACCAGAGAACCACAGAATCACTGAATCACAGAATCACAAAACCACAGAATCACTGAATCACAGAATGAGCTGGGCTGGAAAAGACCTTTGACATCATCAAGTCCCACTTGTGCCCTGGCACCACCTTGTCACCCAGACCGTGGCACTGAATGCCACATCCAGGCTTTCCTTGGACAGCTCCAGGGATGGGGACTCCACCATGGACTGCCCCTTCCAAAGCCCAACACCCTTTCCATGCAGAAATTCCTCCTGATGTTCAACCTAAACCTTCCCTGGCCCAGCCTGAGCCGTTCCCTCTCCTCCTGTCCCTGTTCCCTGGAGCACAGCCCGACCCCCCCGGCTGTCCCCTCCTGTCAGGAGCTGTGCAGAGCCACAAGGGCCCCCTGAGCCTCCTTTGCTGCAGGCAAAGGATCCTCACAGACTCAGCTCAGGGCTGGAGTTGCTGGCAGAGCAGGAGTTGGAGGGAACAGTCTGTTCCATCTGCAGCTGTCGGAGTGGAGCACTTTGATCATCACTTGTGGTTGTTAGGAGCTGGGTCTGGCCTGGTTGTTCCTTCTGAGCTCTGCAGCCAAATAATTCACCCTGCTGCAATATTGACTGGCACTCACTCCTCTGTCCTGATTTCTAGGAAATCATTTGTTATTCATAACGACATGATGATTATTGGGAGTGAGATGGTGTTCTCTGGAGAAAGGTGCCAGATTTCAATACTGCCAGAAATGTTCTCCTTCCTGCTGGGATTTGGATGTCAAACTGTCAGAAATCCTGTTTCAACTATGAGCGGCAGATCTGCTTCCCCACATGTTCAGAGGGACCCTTGTCCCAGTAACCGGATCACTCCAAAGCTCTGCTCCGGAGCAGTCAAACACCCAGATGAAAGATGGAATAATTTTAGCACCAGAGATTTGGCTTTGACGCTGATAAAAGCTAAAGGTCGCTGTTAAGCAGAGTTATCTGACTGAGAAAGCAGCAAGGAACCCACGCTGTGGAGGTAGAACAAGTCTGCCTTGTTCCTCTCTGCCTTAATCCCCTTTTAATGGGAATTAAACCAAAAAAAGCAAGGATTTCTTATTATTATTTTTGGGGAGGGGGTGATATCTTTCCTATAATAAATGGGCAGAAAAAAAAACTTGTCAGCTCTTGGACACCCAGGCTTCTTTCACGTCTGCTTCCGTGTCTGAAAGTTTGTCTGAATTTTCTCCTGCTGCTTTTGGTCTAATTGAAGATTTTATCTGTCCTGACAAACCTCGCCTATCTTGTACTCTTTCGCCTCCTTATCTGTAGAACAACTTACATTTAACAGGAACAAGAAACACGGGCATCCATACCTGGCATTCCTAAGAATAATAATGGCGCTTTCTAGACAAATATATTTTTGGATAAAGGGCTTTGCTTGGCCAGTCTGGTTCTCTAGACAAGACCAGCAAACCTTCTGTGGTGGCTTTGTGAAAACATCATTAATCAGCAGAGATTAGCAGTCAGCAAATTCCTTGTTCAGATAGAAACTCTGGGCTGTGAATGTGCCCATTCAGGGCTGGGGGGCTCAGCTCCTCCTTCTGCATCTTTCTAGAGCTCGGCAGCTGCTCGGAACTGGGATTTAAACCCCAATTAGAGCACGTGTAAAATCCTCCTTTATAACTCCATAATGTGTAATAGGCTCAGCTGGGATTGTTTTGTTTGTCTGGGCCCTTTTTTCCAATATCATCAT
Organism: Regulus satrapa; assembly: GCA_013396955.1. NCBI lineage: Eukaryota > Metazoa > Chordata > Aves > Passeriformes > Regulidae > Regulus > Regulus satrapa. Next base: position 18,755 of record VWZN01016969.1, on the reverse strand, counting down.
CTTTAAAATCCATTTAAATCCATTTGCAACAAAACCCCTGTGTCTGAGGAGATGCTGGGGCCAGGGCAGGGCTCTGCTCACCCCCTGAGCCAGAGGAGATCTCAGGGGTGACAGGAATTCCCAGGCAGGTTAGGTTTGGGATCGTGCTGGGGTCATCCCTGGCAGGGTGGAGATGTTCTGCAGGGACACGTGTGGAGGGCATCTGGCTGTGGCTCAGGTTTGTCTGGGTGGCACAAACACTCTGCCAGCCTGAGGGCTGGTCTGGCAGCTTGCAGGGACGCCCTCAGAGCTGCAGTCTCATTTCTCTATGGAAAGGGCTGGCACTGGAACAGACTGACCAGGGCAAAGGGGGAGCCCAGCCCCGGAGAGGCTTCAAAACCAGGTGGAGGTGGCACCAGGGGATGTGGGTGAGTGCTGGCACCAGGGGATGTGGGCCAGTGGTGACCTTGGGGACATGTGTCAGTAGGGGCATTTAGGGCTGTGGGTCAGTGCTGGCCTTGTCTTGCTGGGGGAATGGTTGGACTGGATGATCCTAAAGCCTTTTCTAGGATTCTGGGATTGTTGTCTCCAGAAGGACAACCTGAAATCTTGACTCATTCAGCAGAACAAAGACTCAAATCCTGGGTAAATAAACCAGGGGGTAGAAGAGCAGGAAGGTTTGCAAAGTGATTAAACTTGAGGACTGCAGTGATGCAAGATGAGTACAAACACCAGGGAATTACAAGGAGGTTTTGTTCCCTCGGGTGGTGAAGAGGTGGGGCAGGAGGTGAGGGGCCCTGCTCATTCTGGGCTACAGCTGGACTGGTTCCTGCAAAGGATCCTGCAAGGAAAGGACCCTGAGGAGCTGAGCAGGTCCTGGAGCCTGAGACCTCGTGGGCGAGGGTACAGTGGCCATGCAGAGTGGTGACTTGCACTCCGGGCTGAAGCTGTGCTGGTGTCTCCAAGAAAATTAAAGCGGGGAGAAATAGGACACTGAAAGGGTGCTCAGCGCTGGCACAGGCTGCCAGGGCAGGGCTGGAGTCACCAGCCCTGGAAGTGTTCAAAATAAACAAGGGGAGGTGGCACTTTGTGCTCTGGTTCACTTGGGATTCAGTCAAACATTTGATCTTGGAGTTCTTTTCCAATCTTAATGTCCCTACAAGGTTTTGAAAGCCAAATTATTTGGATTTGGATATCCCTCCTTGTCTTTTTAACTACCCATGATGCAGATTTATGACGTGGAAACAGCAGAGCTCAGCCCTCCACACCCCCACAGGTGAGAACTGAAATGCAGAAAAGCAGAAGTTCTTTACAAGAGATTTCTCTCTTTTCCTGCCCACTGAAGCAGGGATTTAATTCAGCACCACCACCACAGGTGAGAACAGAAATGCAGAAGTTCCTAACAGGTTATTTATCCCTTTTCCAGCCCACTGAAGCAGGGCTCCAGCAGAACATCCCTACAGGTAGCAGAGCACCTGCACTGGAGGTGAGAAACCTCCCCAACGCCTCTCCAAGCCATGAGCTGGCTCAAAGATTTCCTTCTCCCACTGCCCAGCCCAGCCAGGAGTGTCTCAGGGAATGTCTCAGGGCCCCAGACTGATGGCAGGAAAAAGGGGGTTTGAGGGAAATTAAATGCTAAATCGATTACACAGGCTTAGCTGCTTTCCTAGGGCTAAACATGGAAAGAGAAAAAACAAAGTGGTTTTAATGACTTAACTGAGCAAACATAACAAGAAAGTGATGAAATGTGAGAAAGATAAGACAGAATAAATAAAGAGAGCGAACAGGAGCTTGCTGTGCACGAGCAGCTCTGCACCAGGGAGGAACCCATTACTCATCCTGTCACAGGTACAGCGGGGTCTGGGGGCCCATCATGGAACACTGAGGGGTTTGNGAACCCATTACTCATCCTGTCACAGGTACAGCAGGGTCTGGGGGCCCATCACGGAACACTGAGGGGTTTGTTCTGCCACTCGTGGAGAAAAAAAGAAAGAAAAAAAAAAAGAAAGCACAGTCCCGAATAAAAATGTCTAAAAGAAAGTGAACTGGGTTCTCTTCTTCTCATTGCTGTAAAAAGAGAGTTGGTTAGGCAGTTCAAATTAGCTCTCTAACTTCACAAATAGTGATAAAATAATTTAAAAAAAGACTCTCTCTGTGATGTTTTCTGAGGTCCACTGACAACAGAGCAGTCCGTGGAGGAGAAGAAGAGAAAGTTATTTCTCAGAAACCCAGAGGGCAACTGGGGGTCAAGGTATGACCCTGGGAATTCCTGATTTTCAGTTCATTGTCACAGGAGTGTTCCCCCTCAGCCAGGACACTGAGATGATGACATCTTTATTCTCTTTATTCCCCATCACAGGAGGATGGGAAGCCAGGTCAGAGCAAAGGGCTGTGCCTCAGGTCCTGCTCCAGAGCCCAAAGGATCCCAGTCCCCTTTCAGGGGTCCCAATCCCCTTCCAGGGCTTTGTTCCACAGCCCAAGGGATCCCAGTCCCCTTCCAGGGGTCCCAATCCCCTTCCAGGGCTTTGTTCCACAGCTGCTGAGGGACTTTTTGTGCTCAAAGCTTCCCAACAAAAAAAACCACCTCTCGCTTAGCTCCTGACAATTCCTGATTGAAAGTGAGGCACAGGCACATTCCTGCAGAAACTGAACTCTAAATGGAATATTCCTGCTTATGTGGGTGAGATAAACATGCCAGGGCTCTCCACCTGACCACCTCTTTCTGCCTTTTTAACTGTCCTTGGACAGTTTGCTGGTTCCTATCCAAGATTAAACTTAAATAAGGCAGAGAAAAGCACAGAGCAAAAAGGAGGGGCTTCTTCAGATCTTTATCCATGACAGGGAATGACACAGATTCACCAGAGCTCTGCTCTCTCTGTGCCGTGGGGGAGAATTTCAGCAGGACAGGAGTTATGGAAAGGTCACTGTGGGGATTTACCCTTCCAAAAGTGGAGAAGGAAACCAGGTGAAATTCATGCTGAGGGAAACAATTCTTCCTTTCCTTGAAGAGTGGACAGCAGGCACAGGCATCCTTTGGGGAAGGGAAATGATTTCCCCNGGAAGGAAGGAAGGAAGGAAATAGGATCTTCCATCAGAGGAAAAAAGGAAAACTCTAAAACCAAAGAAAAAATGCTGTGGGGATTCAGATGAGCCATGGGAAGAGAGAAGGGAATGAGGAAGGGGACACAGACAAGTCATGGGAACTTCAGGAATTTTACAACCACCTCCTTAAAGGCGTTTACCCATGGAGGGAGGTCTGTCAACCCAGGGACTGTGGCTGATGGAAGGAAACTGCTCGGGGCGGATGATGCTCCCAAGGGATCACTGGAGTGCTCTGGAAGGGGCATTTGCAGCCCCAGATGAGGGGACTGTTGATAGCAAAGGTTCTGATATAGCCTGAAGATCTTATTGAGACCCCACCACAGACAAAACTTTCTTCTCTGCCTCAGTCCCTACTGCCAGACAAGAAAGTCTGGTCTTAAAAAATGCATTTCAAAGCTGCTAAACATTTGTGTGTGTGTCCTTACCACAGACTGAGAAAGAAATTCTTCCCCTGAAGTGACTGCTGCTTTCTGAAGCTTCTGCTGTAGAGACAGGAATGTTAAAACCAAAGCTGCGATGGCCCCGGGGCCGAACCACAGCCAGCCATGAAAGATGTTGTGAGCAATCCTGGGAAGCAGAGATGTGCTAACCCTGGTTTAGGAGCACTGAAAACAACCCAAGTGATAGCTGATCCAAAGTGAGCCCTGTGACAGGGGAAATGAGCTCATCCCTGGGCAGATGCTCCTTATTTAACCTGTCTGGGTTTGTAAAGCACTCAGAAACAGCAGCAAGGCTTGGAGGGATGGAGGCACTGAAATACACCCAGATTTCCTAAAGGTCTTCAGTAGCACTGCAGAAGTGCTGGGTAACACCAGGATGAAGGAGGAAGACCCCCCAAGCATGTGAATTACTGTGAAACAAAAGGAAGAGGAAAAAATCCTGATTCCTTTTTGTCCCAAAGGTCCTGAGGGATCCCAGGTTTTGTTTCTCATCTCTGTCAGGCACCCACACTGTCTCTCAGAGCAGTCCTTGCTGTTCTGAGTTCTGATTCCATTTACAGTCCTGGTTCTGCTGGGACTCTGCTCCCTTCCTACCCACAGGGGACAAGGCAGGTCAGGACTTATGAGAGATTTAACCAACTTCGTCAGAGGCTCCAGTTTGCAAATCTTCCTGTGGTTTCCTTCAGTAGCATTGTTTATGTGTGCAAAATCCTGAGAGAGATGGGTCAGCCTGGTGGCCCAGCTCACCCAGGGCTGTCTGGGAGCAGCAGTGGTGTTGCTGTTTCAGGAGAGCACAGAGCTGCTTTCTGCTGCCCGTTCCCCTCTGCTCATCCAGCCCTCTAACTGCGTCAGCAGAAACACCTGACAGACATCCCTGCCCTGTCCCTTTAAATCTGTGATTAGGGACTTGCAGCCCAGGAATAAATCTAATTTTAAAAAAATCTAATTCTTTTCTGAGCCTGCTGACGCTGGCTCCTGCACAGCCTGGAGTGACAGTGACACCAATTTGGTCCCCAGCAGGAGAAGAATTGCTCTGTCTAAGTGAGCACCAATCCTCTGCCACTTGCACACCTCTCCTCCTGGAGGATTTGGTCAACATCCCATATCAAACTTTGCTGTGACTCTTCACAGAGCTGAGCCCAGGACTGAAAACTTAAAAAAACCATCTCCTCTTCACCTGTGGAGTTCCACCCAACAGGTGCCCTGCCCTTCCAGAAGGCTGGGAGTGATGCCATGGGGAGTATTTCTGGGGAAGGAATGTTTTTTTTTCCATGTATTCATTAGAAATGGTGTTGTGTGGCTACAATTGGAGATCTGGCTTCCTCTGCTGGCATTGATGTCTCATGGTGAGCATCTGCACCTGCCCGGCTAGAAACAGAGGAGAGAGATCTCCTGGGAAACGCAGCTTAGGAGCACAGGGTTGCTCCTCAGAAAGTTGATTTTGTCACTAATCAGAGCAGGAGGCCACACCTGGAGCACCGGGGAGCAGCCTGGGCTAGGCCTGGCCCAGGTGGGGATGGCAAGGCAGCCAGGGGCAGCCCTGCTGCTCCTGCTGAGCCCTGGGGCGGCTGCCCCGGACAGGGGCCAGGCAGGGTTAAGAGAATAAAGAGAATAAAGCAGGGATTTATTGAAGGCCTTCAGCAGTTATACCTTGGGCAGCCAAAGCCTCCCAAGGTGGACAATGGTCAGAGTTTTTCAGACAGATAAGTTTGGTCCTGATTTACATATCAGGGGTTAATTCTCCAATTACAGCTTCAGGTAATTAAGCCATTTACTCCCAGTTTGCTCCCCCCAACTCACTTTTGTTTATACTTCTCACGACCTGAAGCTGTAGGGTGTTCCAGGCCTAGAGCGATTGCTTTGTCTGTGAGGACAGCAGCTAACACTTTATATGGAGTTTAGATTTATGCACTAATGCAGTAGAGGATGTGAAAAACATAAAAGCTAAAGTTCTAAGGCATCGCTGGGACAGCCCAAATCAGCCCCTGTGCTCCTGGCACCCCCTGGCAGCCTCTGCAGGCTGCTGCTCTCACCCTGGCCCGAGCCAAGCACTGCACGGCAGGCTGATGGCATCATTAGGATGAGCTGGTTGTTTCCTGTGAAATGATCCCAAATCCTGGCTGGATTTGCCAAAGGGGGGTTGGAAGTGGCAAGGGACTGGCCAAGGGAGAGACCAGCAGGTCTGGATCACCAGATGCCTGCTGCCGTGTGTCAGGGTCAGAGCTGGAGTGTCTGGGGCTCTCCTGGGGCTGTTTGTGGCATGGAGGAGCTAAGGAGCAGCCCTGAGGTTTGACCTGGCACCTGATGAATCTGTGACTCCAAATAAATCAAAGCATTTTCTGCAGAGAAACGACCTTTCCACCTCCTAGGGCTGGGATCCAGCTCAGTCCCACTCCCACTGAGGCCAACGGGAGGATTGAAAAGAGCCAGAGGATTTCTTTAGCATGAGCCCTTAGTAAGGCTCCTGCAGGCTGTGAGTCACTGCTGCCATATTATCATTATTATTTATTATTATTATTATTGTTGTCATTATCCTATTTTTATCACTTCTAGGAATCCACCAGCAAGTCATGGGGTGGAACTCCCAGTCAGGAATGAGCCTCTGGTCCCTGAGCAAGGCTGGGTTTGTCGGCTGTGTTTCCCTTTGGCTGTGAGCTCGAGGAGAGCTGCCTGGCTCCTGAGGGAGACAAGAACAGGCCGTGTCTCCAGCCCGTCGCTGGTCATGCTGCCCAATTACCCGGTAATTCATCTGGGAATTACTCGGTAATTGGGAAGATAATTACCAGGTAACCTGCGCCGACCTGCCCCAGATACTGCCTGGGCAGTGTTTGCATGACATTGGCTGGGTAATTACAGAGCAGGCCTGGCTGGAGGAGCTCCGGGATATAAAGGGATGCCTGGAGTGTGACTAAGAGGAATGCAGAGCTAAAGCTCCCAGGAATATTGGATGTGTCATCTGCCTTGACTCCTGGCCAAATCCAAGCCATTCCACTCTGCCCTCTGAACCTGCCAGAGGGAAAACCACATTTCTTTCACCTGCACTGAAGCAGAATTTCTCTATGGGGCAGTTGCTGGGAGGCACTGAGGGGATCACCCCATTCCAGGGGGACCTGCCTGCACCTCCCCACACCAGATAGAAACACCACAGCTTTAAATCTCTCCCCACACCTGATAAAAACAGCACAGCTCCTGTCAGGGCTTCAGCTGCAGCCCTTGTGCTGGTCTGGAGAGCCCTCAGGGCTCCACACCTCACCCTGATCAGCATCCTTGGTCCAGCAGAACCACAGAGTCACTGAGGTTTGAAAAGACCTCAAGATCACCAAGGGCAGCCCTGGGCCAGTTCTCGCCGTGCCCACAAAGCCATGGCATGGAGTGCCACCCTGCTTGGTGTCTGAGCCCTCCCAGGGTTGGTGGCTCCAGCCATGGGCAGCCCCTCCCAGTGCCTGCCCCCCTTCCACTGGAGATCTCCCACTGCTTGCTGGAGCCTCCCGTAGAGACTTCTGTGAGGGTGCCCAACCACTGCCCTCCCCAGACCTCCTGGGAACCACAGAATCATGGAATGGTTTGGACTGGAAGGACCTTAAATCCCATCCAGGGCCACCCCTGCCATGGCAGGGACACCTCCCACTGTCCCAAGCTGCTCCCAACCCCAGTGTCCAGCCTGGCCTTGGGCACTGCCAGGGCGCCAGGGGCAGCCCCAGCTGCTCTGGGCAATGCTGATAAAACCTGCACAGATTTGGTGCTGGTGTGCTGAGAAATGGAGGAACACAGGCAGAAGCTGGACTGACTCCTGGCCTCTCAGTGCTCTTTGCCAGCCCAGATTTGTCTGTGACCTTTTCTGGGTCAGCTTCTGGGTCAATCTGAGGCAAGGACCAGCACAGGGAGGTCCTTGCTCATGCATGAGCTTATCTGGCAGTAATAAACTAATTTTAATACATAGAAACACATTATCTAAATTTAACAGCCCCAACTATAAAGTCTTAAGGACTTTTCTTTTTATGAAAGGGAGACTATAAAATTATTTGCCACAAAGAAATACAGTCAGGCTTTATCTGGGTGCTGATTCAGAAAGGCTGCTCTAGTCACTTTGAGAAACAGCTTGGATGGGATCATTTTCCTGAGTCAGCTTGTGCCCTGAAACCATGCAGAGCAAGGCACCATTTTAGAGGTGAACTTCGGGAGAAATTTGTGTTTGTGGGTTTCTTCACTTCTTCCCGGGTTGGGATACATGAGCAAGAGTTGGGATTTCTTGTTTGGACTCAGATGTTTATTATCCTTTCTATTACAGTCTCACAGAACATGAGTTCCTCAGCACACCAGGCTAACAAACTAAAAATGGAGCTCAAGGTCTCTCTCTCTAAGGCATTTTAAGCACAAAGTAACCAATTATCAAACGCCAGATTGATTATTTTTATTTTTAACCCAATAACCAACCGCCCGTGGTCCGCATTGCAGACTTTTCCACCCAATCCCACAAAATCACCCAAACCCATGAAAAAGGTGAAGAAGAAGGACAGACCAACACCCCAAAACCTCCATCTTGCTTTATATACATTACTGTATCTCAAACATTAAACTCTGAGTTTTCCACCATGTGACCTGACACTCTCTATCCAAACTCCACACCCACAGTCCCAGAGCCATCATTCAATTTTGGAGCTTTCTCCACGGCCTTGGCTCAATGCAGTGTTCTCCTGGGAGTCAGTGCCTGGCAGCAGTGAAAGCTGAAATTCTCTGTGCCCAGGGCTCCAACAGTTGGTTCAGCTCTGCCCAGGTCAGCTGCTGTGACTCCCCCCCTGGAGCCAGGAAGGGCCGTGGCTCAGGGATGGCTCCTTCAGTGTCAGAGGAGCAGCTGGAGCTGCTGCCCTCCCTCAGGGGGATGTTTAGATCCTCACGGGGTCAGTGTGACAGCAGTGCATTTTCCCAGACACGGGAAATTTCCCAGACCTTTGGAAGGGCAGTGACCACCACTGAGGCACCTGGGGGGCAGCAGCGTGGCCAGGGACAGTTGGGTGACAGGGACAAGCCGCTGCCCTCTTCACCTCCTGCACCTCCAGGAGGGAGCAGGAGCTGGTGGATCCCAGCAGCGCCCAGCTGGGAGCTCCAGGCTTGGCCATGGCAGCAGAAACACGGCGGAGGAGCCAGAAGGACACCAAGGAAGGGCACTGTGGAAACAAAACCTCCAGGTTTTCAGACCTTGCTTTACTCTGTGTGTGTGTCTCTTCACTGGGGAGTTTTCTGTTTTATAAAATATATATATATATAATTTCATATTTTACGGTCATTGCTAAAACCCTCAAGATCTCTGGTGGTCATTAGCGCTCACCACACATTGCTTTCATTTCCCCATGAACCACCAAAGCTGCAAATGTTGTCACACCAAACTTCTCCTCAGTGGTCCCATGGGCCTGAGAACTCAGTGTCACTACAGTACAAGCTTTTAATAACAAAGATTCATTCAGTGACATTTGAGTAAGTTTATAAACCAAGTATTTCTGGGAGCCATTGATCTGCTCCTTTTTATTCCAGATTTTTTTGTGTGATTTACATTTTCCTCATTCTCATTAGGAATTTCATTTTTTTCCTACAGAATCCTACTCCTTAAATAATTTTTGAGCAGTCCTGAGCAAAAGGTATAAGTGGAAACAGAAATAAACCCCCAAACACCACAATTGTTAACTGACTCTGTTTTCATGTAGTAGACAGCAGAAAAACTCATGGTTATGATTTTTTGATGTGAAGTATGAATATTTGCGGGGGAACCAATTCTCAAAGCAGAGCTGGCCACAACGAGGAATTTTCCACCACTCATTTTGAATGAATGATTTTTTTATTTTGTTTTGTTGGAAATCTGTCATGGAATTTCTTCACCCAGTGCCCTGAATCAGAGATTTTCCTGTTATTGTCCCTTATCTCAATCCCAGAAGTATGAAAAGAAATAAAAATATCTGAAACAGAGAGGGGCTTTTTTTTTTTCATTCTTTACTTTGAAAATGTTTCAGCTTGGCATTTCAGGCAGGCCAGGAGGTTTTCCTGGCAGTGCCCCTGGCTCATTTGCCAAAGGCATCCTGTGAGGCTCCAGGCTGGCAAGGGGGGATTCACTGTACCTGGATAAAACACATTTGCTCAGCCCCTTAAAGCCTCGTGACATCCCCAGCCCTTGCCTCCCCCTCTCCTTTGCCTTTCACATTTTCTCTGATTTCCCAGGGCTCATTCAGTAAATCCTTGGGAGCGCTGCTTTGGAGGGAACTTGCGGTTTCTGGAAACATCAACAAGAGCATAAAACACCTGATTTGAGGAGCAAAGTGAGAACAGAACTCAGGGACATGAGGATTTTGTCCTCTGGAGTCAGTGCTGGAGGGTGGGAGAGAGCTCTGAGCCTCCCCCTCAAAAGCTCCGGGCTGTCCTTTAGGATGGGACCAATTGGCCCCAAACCACAGAATCACGGGATGGTTTGGGTTGGCAGGAACCTTAAAGCTCATCTCATTCCAACCCAAACCATGGGCAGGGAACCTCCCACTGTCCCAGACTGCTCCAAGCCCCCTCCAACCTTGGGCAGTGCCAGGGCCTGCCCACCCTCTCAGCAAAAAACTTCCTCCTTCTAAATTCTAATCTAATCTAATCTAATCTAATCTAATCTAATCTAGTCTAGTCGAATCTAATCTCTAATCTTCCTCCTCACATCTAATTTTGACCTACTTTATTTCAGCTTGACTCCATTCCCCCGTCCTGTCAAATCCATTGCACTCAGCGAAAGTTGTCTGGTGTTATTCATCATAACACCCTTGCCCTCAGGGTGTGGCCAAGACACTTCTGGTACTGATTTATTGGCACTTGAGCGCTGCAAATCTAAAAACCCCTCCCTGTGAGGGTGGGGAGGGCCTGGCACAGGTGCCCAGAGCAGCTGGGGCTGGCCCTGGATCCCTGGAAGTGCCCAAGGCTGGACAGGGCTGGGAGCAGCCTGGGACAGTGGGAGGTGTCCCCGGGGGTGGAATTGGGTGGTCTTTAAAGCCCTTTCCAGTCCAAACCATTCAGTGACTTTTGAGTTTTCCTGGGGCAGGTGAGCGTACTCCTGGTCAGGATCTTCCCCTGGAGCTGAGATGCTCAGTGAGACGCTGCCCATCCTGAGAGCTGAGCCTTGGGCTTCTCTGGGGGCAGAATTTACTCTCGTGTTTGATTTCTGCACAGGCTGCTCTGCTGGTCCAGCAGCTCCAGACTCCTGCATGCTGAACACTCTCCTCTGGAAAGTTGTTCCTTCTTCCCACAGAGCCAGACCCTCCTCAGGCATCCCAGGCTGGGAATGTTGGTGCTCCCCACGCTCTGAAGTGTTTTCTCAGCTCCATTCAGAGCTGAACAATGCCCAAGGCAGACATTGTGATCATCTGTGTTTGCAGATACCAGGAGACATTTTCCTGCCTGGGCTGGGGAGCCCTGGCTCCTTATCAGGCAAGCCCAGACATGGAAAAACAACCCCAATCCCTGGTGCAGCTTCCTGGCTTTGGGAAGAAGACACCTTTGCAAAGTGTGCAGCAGCTGGCACAGAGCCCACCCTGCGCCCCGGGGGCCTGTGCAGAGCTGTCCTTGTCACTGAGGACGGTGGCTTCTAGAATATTTCCCAAAAAAGAAATCTCGTCCCAGGCATCCTGGCATGGTGCTTCCAAGTAGGATTTTCTGATAATTGCCAGCCAAATCTTCACCCAGCTCCTCTTCATTTACATGCAGCATTTGATCAAGTAGTTTCTGCTAAAGTTAATGACACTTTTGCCTTAATTAAAACCTAAATGAGGACTCCAACTGGTCTTGTTGTGGTTAATCTCTACATGGCACCGTGACTTTGTGGGATGCTTGGCAGGGAAGCTGCAAAATCCTGCTGGGAGTGAGTGCATCGATCCAACATCGAGAAGAGGAGGGGACAGGAGGACAAAATACAGATTGGGAAAAGTTTTCAGGTTTCTGAGAACACCTGCACACTAAGGTGAAGGCAAGGTGAATCCTGAATTACTCCTGAGGGATCCACGTGGAAGATTTAGGTGGAGCTGGTCAGAATCTATCCTGCTCTGGGATATTTCTGCCCCACTGAAATCTGTTTGGATTCCAGGCTTCTGGAAGATAGGAACAGCAGGTTCCTTCAGCTGGGGGTGTCCATGGCTTCTCCTTCCTGGAGGAATTCCTCCCATCCAGCTGGGGCTCCTGTGGGCCAGAGCTGCACCCATGGCATGAGATGGAAAGCAGCAGGGACACCTGGCCATGGAGCCAGGCTGTGCTCTGGGTCAGGGAGCCTGCTGAGAGCCCAGCTGAGCTCAGGTGGCAGCACCAGGGCCTGGAGGTGCCAGATGTGCACATGTGGCCCTGCTGGCCAAAGGACCCACCCAAACCTCATGCAAACACTCCCGGCTCCGTGCTGCTCCCTGTCACGAAGGGCACTGGGGCCCTGGGCTGAGGACATTGCCTGGCTCAGGCAGGAGAGAGCCTGGCCATGAGCAGAACACTCTTGGCTGGGCCTCAAGCTCTCCCTCGGGCCTGCCAGGACACTCTCTGCACACTGATAGCACACCTGGAGGCAGCATCCGTCGGGAATGCCTGCTGTCCTCCCTGGGAGCTGTTCTCTGTCCACACCCCTTGAGGCAAGCTGTCCTTTGTTTCCCCGCACAGCTCTGATGTGACACAGGATTAGTGCCCTCAGAAATGCTCTGTCAGAGCTGCGGGCCACCCCCCTGAAGCAGCCACAGTCCAGACACCACCAGGAGTTTGTTTTACTGGGAGTAAAACCAGTCTCGTGTCACTGCAGCAGCATGAGCCTCGTGGCCTTTGGGGAGCTTCACTCAGGGGGAAAAATGGGAGGTTTATATGGACAATTGGAAAATATTGCTCAGGAAAGAGCTGTGAAGCACTGGCACAGAGTGTCCAGGGCACTGGTGGAGTCACCATCCCTGGCAGTGTTCAAAAAACATTTGGATGTGGCACTTGAAAATGTGGCATGGCAAATCTGACAGTGGTTGGACTTGATGATTTTAGAGAGCTTTTCCAGCCTTGGTGGTTCTGGGATTCACCAGGAAGGATTTAGTCTTTCCCTTTTCCCTGCTGGGCAGGTCCTGTCCTTGCCCATGCCTCAGTCTCTCCAGAGGTGTGCAAGGGTGAGCCCCAAGGGTGAGCCGTGGGTTGGTGGCTGCAGAAATGATCCCTGAGCCCTCCTCAGGGCTTTGCTTGGTTCTCCTCTCCCCTGGAACCGAAGGAATTGGGGCAGAATGGAAACAGCTGCTCCGTGTGTAGGAACAGCCCCCAGCTCTTGCTGCAGCCCTGCAGGAACAGCCTGGATTCTCATCTTTATTTCCCTGCCTGGTGTCAAAGAAAGCAGGAAGGACATAAAAGCATCAAGGTTAGCAGCAAATTGATGTCTGTTATTGTTGAGCTAGAAGCACTAAGAAATAATGATAAAGATTTTAATATTAGAAGGTAAAGTGATTAATTTATTAAACATACAGACATTTATTTAGACTGTTTTGGGCACTAGAAATGGATCGGTTAATAACGAATACTTTACATTTATTAGTGTAGGATGGACTAACATTTTTTGGTAAATGTTTTAGTGTAGACATAATGTATTTTACATTGTGGCATTTTTGTATAAACACTGGGTGTTAAGTTCATTCAAATTCTTTCTCCAGACTTTCTCATGCTTTCTCTAGGGCCAGCCTGGGAAAACTTCAACTGCTTCTCCCTGACCACCGTCAGCATCCACAAATGCCTGCTAAGGTTTTGGTGGAAAAACCCTGACTTTTCAAAATACAGCAGAACCTCGAATTTCCCCAAATTTCCATGCAGATGTTTAAGACCAAGAGGTTTTTGAGAGATGTTTGTTCTCTGCACTGCCAGCCCAAGGACAGAGCTCTGCTGCAGGAGACATTGTCCCAGGACTTGGCACCTGCAGCAGGTGGCATTGCCAGGAGTGTTTGCATGGAGCCAAAGAGCTGGGATCCAGATCCCTGTGGCAGCCCTGCTGCGGTCTGGCAGGCACAGGGAAGCAGGAATGCGTGTGGATAGCAGAGTGTTGTGACAGAATCTGATGGAGAAACACCCTGCTCATCCCCTCACACAGCCAGGTCATGCCAAGGGAATTTCAGGTGGGATTTTAAGGAAAATTCCCACTGAAAAAGTGGGGGAGCACTGGCACGGGGCAGTGTGGAGTCACCGTCCCTGGGAGTGATCAGAAATCAGGTCGAAGTGGCAATGCACACCACGTGTGGGCACAGGGGGATTCAGTCAGAGGTTGGACTCAGTCTTGGATGATTCTGGGGTTCATGAGAGAGAGGAGAGGGGTGCTCCTGGTTCCTGATCTTCTCTCTGGTCACTGAGCATGACCCAGGCACCCTCCAGCTGTGCAGGTCATCCCCAGGCCTGGCCAAACCCTGCTCAGGGACTGGCACCGTGCTGAGCTGTGTAACTGCTCCTAAAGCCCAAACAATCATCTGGTGGCCCTTCCCTGGCCTGGGAATGTCAAACCCAGCTGCTCTGAGTGCTGCTTCCCCATCCTAAAAACTGCTGGGAAGGAGTGATTCCTGCCAGAAGGTTCAGCAGCGCTCTGCTGTGGCTCGGGATGGTGGTGAGCCTTTTGCAAGGACAAGTGAGAGCTGAGCCGTGCTGACGGCTGGGAGCAGCTGGGTGCTGGGGAGGGACGGCGTGTGTACACGTGTCTGACCCGGGGGTCTGCCAGCCCTCTCCTCTGGCACGGCAGGCTGGCCTGATCCACGTGCTGAAATGGGTTTGGAGCCGGCCCAAGGCACGCTCCGCCAGTGACAGGGAAGCGAGGGATGGATGTGCAATCCCAGCCCGGGGGCAGAATTGCATCCCTGCTCTCCTACAATGGGTAATTAACCAGAGGAGCTCGTTCCCGTGTTATTGAGGCAAAGCACTCTGCTGAGCTCCAAATAATGATCAGGCAGAAGTGGGGAACGGAAAGTTCCCCAGAGCAGAAACTTCTGTAGCTCCCAGTGCCTGGAGGGAGACAGCCCAGCTCTCTCTGGAAAACAGGAACTGTGACATGTCCTTGGCCCAGGTGACACAGCACAGGTGGGTTCCCAGTCACAGGGACCAGCTCCTGAACCTCCTGCCTAATGGGAGAGCAGGGCTGGATGGGATCTTGGGATCCAGGAATTGTTCCCTGGGAGGGTGGGCAGGGGCTGGGCTGGAATTGCCAGAGCAGCTGGGGCTGCCCTGGATCCCTGGCAGTGCCCAAGGCCAGGCTGGACAGGACAGGAGCAGCCTGGGATGGTGGGAGGTGTCCCTACCATGGCTGGGACATGGATGGGATTTGGGGTCCCTTCCAACGCGTCCTGTGACTCTGTGATTCTCCAGATGTCAGGAGTGGTGCAGGAGAAGGGGCGAATGCTCTGGGCAGAGGATGTGCACACAGAGGAGCAGCAGCATGCAGGAGGAATGTTTCCATCCCACTAAATCCCGACCCAGTGAGGCAGGATCCACACTGAGCTCGGCAGCTGCTCTGGGAAAGGCTGAAAATGAAAACATGCTGGGAGTGCCCCATCCCTGCATCACCCCGTGGAGATACCTCTGCACCTCAAGGGATTCCACAGAATCAGAGGATCATTAGGGTTGGAAAAGAACTTCAGGATGGAGGGCCATTAACTGCCATGTCCCCATGCCCCCAGACACTTCAGCTGAGGCCAATGGACCCCCAAACAGAGGCACAGGCATGGGGGTGCCTTAACTGGGAGCCGCCACCCATCCTCAACAGCAAAATATTTGGGGAGTGGGAAAAACCCCTCAGTCCCCATCTGCAAAAAACAGTTGAGAGTTGTTATCTCATTCTCCCCACAAACTCTAATGGTGTAAAACTGCTCAGGTGCACATGGTTTACCCCTCTGGTTCAGACCTGAAGGAATACAAAGCACATAAATGGATAGAAATCCATAAATGGATTTCAGCAAAGTACCTGCATTTTTAGGATTGCAGGTACCGATATGAGGCTGTACAAGGATCAGGACTTGAAGAGTGAGTGTGGTAGGTATTGGTCCTTTTTAAAAATCCCATTCCATATTTGCCAGAGCTCCAGGAGTGTTTGGACAACACTTTCAGGGATGCACAGGGTGGGATTGATGGGGTGTCTGTGCAGTGCTGGGGGTTGGACTGCATGATCCTTGTGGGTCCTTCCAGCCCAGGATATTCCCTGATTTCATAATTCTCCCATTATAAGACTTAAACAATCACATAAATCCTTGGTGGAAATGTCCCTGTGAGTTGTGTGTCTGTGCACAATCCCTGTGAGTTCCTTTACCCTCAGCAAGCAGCTGTGATTGGTGGCTCAGCATCTCCTCTGCCCCACTTGGCAGGCTCCTGGTGCGTTCCTTGCTTTCCTTTTTAAAATCCTCCCTCAGGTTTCCAAGTGAAATCTCTCTTAAGGAAACAATTGAGAATCGAGGTGGCGGTGCCAGAAATCACAGAGCCCTTGGAGCTGATGCACAGGCAAGGAATGAGTGTCCTCACTCCAGCCCTGCTTCTTGGGCATCACCTCCTGGAGGGGACCCAAAGTCCTCGTCACACAAGGCCAGAGGCAGAGAGAGAGGCCAAGGCTGCTCCAAACATCAGCAGGGTCAGAGCAGGGCTGAGAGGAGCTGGCAGAGCAGGGATCCAGCACAGCAGCTCCAGAAGCTCGTCAGCTCGAGAGAAGGAAGCCAGCAGGAAACACAGCAGAAAGGCCAAAAAATACAACTGTGCTGACTGGGAGGAAACTGCTTGGAAAGGAGAAATCTAGGTCTGGAGAAATGTGTCCAGCAGCCTCCATGACTGTGGAGCTGCAGGAAGCACTGCCTTGGCCAAGCCCTCCATCCGTGACACTCCACACACGGCTCCTGTGGGGCTCAGGCCTGGCTGTGAGCAGCTCCTGCCCTGGGCTGGGCTCTCTCCCCGCAGGGATCCGGGGCAGCTCAAGAGCTGGGGGTTGGCAGTGCCAGGGCCCAGCACCTGGGACCCCACACTGCCGGGGTATCCCCATCATGGTCACAGCCATGGCCTGAGGGACAGGAAAGGGACAAAGAGCCAGGGTAACAGCACACCCCTGTGCACCGCTGCTCCCCAGCCTCTGCAGAGAGCTCCAGCCCTGGGGTAGGGCTGGTTTCACCAACACTGCTCTGCACAGGCTGCTGGAACCCAGAGCTGGCAGCGGAGCGGGTGCACAGCCTCTGCAGGCTGGTGGTGACACTTCACAGAGAGAGGCTGCTAAACCTGACCTGGGAAACACGGGGAGCAGCTCCTGGGGTGAGGAGAGGAGAGGAGAGGAGANATCTAATACAAGATCAGTGTTTGTGACAAGCATTTTCTCATTAAACACCATGCAATCCATCAGGCAGGAGAGAAACAGGTCCCAGAGTGGGTGGAACTGGGAATGGGACCAAGCTGGAGCAGGCACAAGGCACATCTTTATATGGAGAGAGGAACTTCATGACTTTAGCTAAAACAATTATGGACCTAGAATTTTGGAAAAGCACTTTGGTTTAAGCTCAGACATTGCCCAGGGAGCAGAAGGGACCTCAGGGCAGAAGTTCAGAATTTATGCCCCAGATCTTCATCCCAACCTCACCATGGAGGGGGGAGCACACCCAGGGCAGTGCCTGCAGGTTCTGTGGACACAAACGTACAGTTAATTTCATTTTTTTTCCAGCTTAGGCAGAGCCATGCTGGGACTCTAGGTCCCCAGGAAAGTTCATGTCACTTGTCCTGGGACACACTGAGCTGCCCATGATTTGGGAACCACTTGGGCTGTGTGAGAGAGGGAAGGAAGAAGCAGAGGCCACCCAACCCAGCATCAGCAGAGCCTGCAGAGCCCCAGCTCCCTATCCAGCCACCCTTGTCCCCTTTCTGAGCTGGCAGCTTCAGGAGCTCATGCGCAGCACCCCCTGGGAGCATTTCCCTGTGTGTGGGGACAGCACAGTCCTGTTTTCCAGCACAGCAGCCAGGTCCCTGGTAGCGACAGGCACGTGTCAGGGGTGGCTCCCAGCCCTGCTGCTCTCCTCGCTCCAGGAACTCTTGTTTGTCTCTTCTGATGCCAAGACTCTTCAGCCCCGGGGCTGCTCTCAGCTCTCGCGGTGCTGGTCCATCAGTAGGGAGCGCAGAGGTAGGAGGAGATTAAATCATGACCCTTCCCCAGCCAGCTGGAGGGGCAGGGCCCAGGGGTGGGCACAGCTGGCCAAGGTTTGGGACCACGAGGTGTGTGGGACCCCCTGTGGGTCGTGCTCCTCTGCCTGTGACAAGGTGCAGAGATTTCCTGTCACCAGATTTCAGCGGTGACTGGCTGGCTGGGGGAGCCAAATCTGGAGGCTTTGGATCCAAACTTCTTCTCCCACATCTTGTGGAGAGCCTCCACATTTCCCAAAGCACTGTCCATGATCAAGGAGCTCCACAGCCCCTCAGGTTCTTCCTCCTCCTCTGCAAGGCATGGAACAGAAACGACTTTGTTTTCTCGCCACGTTTAAGCCTCATTCCCCCTGAGTTTCCTGCTTGTTCAGACTGTTCCCTCTTTATCTCCCCAGACAATCTCCATTGCCTTTGTTTGGCTTCCAGAAAATCCCTGCTCTAACCAGGCAGGAGGAAAAGCAAATCCAGCGGCTTCCCCTCACAAAGGAGGAGTTTGGACGAGGCAAAGCCCAGGGCAAGGCAGCTCTGTGGTGTTTTGCTCACAGCACGAGCCACAGGAGTGGGAAGTGCTCAAACCCACCTGTGCTGCATCCAGATTGTTCCGTGGAGCAGGAGGGGCAATCAGGCCCAGGAGAGGCTGCCTTGGCCATGTGTAGGAGCAGTGGAAACTTGTGAGGTTTATAGAATGATTTCTTTGTTGGTTCTTCTGAGCAGCCCCCAATGACACTCAGAAGTAACCCCAGGAGTTCCCATCCTCACGAGCCCTGCACCAGCTCTCTCAGGGTGGAAATCCAGGGCAGCCTGGGATCCCTCCTGACTGCTGGCACCTCATTTATCGGGGTGAATAATTCCAAGAGCTGTTTGGCCATTGCACCCTGGGGCGAGGGGGGCTCTCGCAGACTGTGCCTGGGCATGGCTGGGGTAGCCCAGAGCAGGAGCCACCCCAGAGCTGTGCCCTGGCTCACCTGGGCTGGCTGAGCACAGGTACCTGTGTGGGTGCACAACCTCTGTGAGCTGGTGGTGACACCTCCCAGCAACCTGGAAAACACAGGGAGAGCTCTGGGGTGTCGGAGAGGAGAGGAGAGGAGA
>VWZN01016968.1:92052-118391 GCA_013396955.1 Regulus satrapa | reverse complement strand
GAAACCCCTGAACAGGGGTTTTTTTTCAGCAGCAGCCTGGGTTGGGAGATATTACAACCTGGATTTGAGAAGATTAATGTAAATGTAACTAGATAGAAAGGAATATGTTAAATACAATAAAATTTGTTTGTTCATTCAGAAGATTTTTGAATTTGAACAGAAGAAGTTTGCTTTCTTATTTTAGAAAGGTTAAAAATGAATTTTCAAATAACCCTTTTGTCTTTTATTTTCATTTTTGTTGGCTCAGCATCATTTATAGACATTTCTTCGTGTCTTTGTACTTTTTCCCATTAAAATATGTAAATATTATTTTTGAATCCTTGTAATGCACTTGATAAATCTTTTTTTTTTTTCTCAGAATAATAGTTAAAATGTAAATTGCCTTTTTGCAACTGAGTTTAAACTGACAGCTGGGATTTTGCAAGGTCACTGTTTGGAAGTATTGGGGTAGATTATTAACAGAACTTGTATTGGCATTAGTAGTTTTACTAAAGCCTGTTGAGTCAAGAAATACAGATGTCATGTATATTCATGCATAATATCTGCATGTGTATAAAATATCTACAGGCATCATCATTTTATATATATTTAATAATTATATCTATTTTTTAGAATCAGGAATTAATTTTTTGTAGTACCAAACTTAGAGCTTTCAAGAGTGTTAGTAATGAAAAATATTCTCTGTAATAGTTGTTGTTCAATGTAGATATGGGTGCTGTTGCTTTTAGTTTTTCAACTTAAGGGAAACAGTTTGGTTTCCTAAAACATTAAATACATGTACAAAAGTATGTACAGAATGTACATTTTGTAATGTACAAAAAGTGCATTTAAATTTTTTTTTTCATTTTTCAACCTAAATCACTCACTAGAATTCATAATCAGTTATGTCTGAAATTCACTGACTTTAGATTGACCTGGATAAAATAATATGTTTAATAGAAAACTGTTTTACAAAGAATCTCTACCATAAAACATTATTTCCAATAACAGTTGTTGTCCTCCTTTTTTTAACATGCTGAAGTGTTAAAGAAGAAAATGAAACTTTTAAATTAAATATTACCAAAATATTTAGAAAATAGTTGTGCATTATGAAAACAATCCTATTACTGATTAATATTTATTATTCATATTTGTGATNAATATTATTTTTGAATCCTTGTAATGCACTTGATAAATCTTTTTTTTTTTTCTCAGAATAATAGTTAAAATGTAAATTGCCTTTTTGCAACTGAGTTTAAACTGACAGCTGGGATTTTGCAAGGTCACTGTTTGGAAGTATTGGGGTAGATTATTAACAGAACTTGTATTGGCATTAGTAGTTTTACTAAAGCCTGTTGAGTCAAGAAATACAGATGTCATGTATATTCATGCATAATATCTGCATGTGTATAAAATATCTACAGGCATCATCATTTTATATATATTTAATAATTATATCTATTTTTTAGAATCAGGAATTAATTTTTTGTAGTACCAAACTTAGAGCTTTCAAGAGTGTTAGTAATGAAAAATATTCTCTGTAATAGTTGTTGTTCAATGTAGATATGGGTGCTGTTGCTTTTAGTTTTTCAACTTAAGGGAAACAGTTTGGTTTCCTAAAACATTAAATACATGTACAAAAGTATGTACAGAATGTACATTTTGTAATGTACAAAAAGTGCATTTAAATTTTTTTTTTCATTTTTCAACCTAAATCACTCACTAGAATTCATAATCAGTTATGTCTGAAATTCACTGACTTTAGATTGACCTGGATAAAATAATATGTTTAATAGAAAACCGTTTTACAAAGAATCTCTACCATAAAACATTATTTCCAATAACAGTTGTTGTCCTCCTTTTTTTAACATGCTGAAGTGTTAAAGAAGAAAATGAAACTTTTAAATTAAATATTACCAAAATATTTAGAAAATAGTTGTGCATTATGAAAACAATCCTATTACTGATTAATATTTATTATTCATATTTGTGATTTAGATTTGTCTTAAGCTCATTTTTATGCATATTTACAGTGCTTGTTCATTTTCAAGCAATAATCACATTTTAAGCTTTGAATATCAGTTTCCTCTTGTGATAGTTCTACCAAATGAGAGGCCCAGTTTGCACAGTCTAATTACAATGAAATTCTGGTTCCCTTAGCCTTGTTATTGGCAAGAATTTTGGCCATAGTGGAATTGTGCTGGTGGTAAAATTATATAAAAAACCTAAAAAACCCAAAACTTTCAGATTTGGGTTTCAGTTTTTTTAAGGTAAAATCATATTAGGCACTGCCAGATTATTTTGTAGTCAGTTTATTTTTTAGCAGAAACTGAATTATTACAGTGTGAAGTTGTAGGTATTTACTATAAGAATGTAAATAACGTGGCACAGAGCCATATTTATAATGACTAATGAAAGCTGTTACACTGCAGTCAGAGTGATGCAGAGCAGCAGGGCAATTCATTAGGAGAAAAGCAGCTAACAAACAGCTAAAGCAAGCCAGTTTGGACCTTTTCCTTTCAACTTCAAAACACATACTCTGCTCCTGGTTTGTTATGCTAAATAATTATTTCTAAGGTAATGTTGATAAGGAAAAGGAAGGTTATTCCTGCCTGCTGATTCTTGCTAACTCACAAAAATGCAAAGAGAAGGTGTCATTTTTGGCTTTGCTATGAACAGATAAATATGCTTGCTATGTTACGCTTGTTAAACATACTGTACTTGTGATTTGTTGCAATGGGGTGTTGATTCAGCACAGCATGTAAGCACATACAAAAGTCCCTCCTGACTTCAAGCACCTCTATTTAAGTTCAGTGTTCAACTAAATTAGATCAGGGAGTCAGCAAAGTAAATCCGGTGATCTGGACTTAAATTGTATGCTTCTAAATTACAGCTTCTGTCATATTAAGAATGTGTATCTCAAAAGACACTGTTGGCATTTATGATGGATTTTTCTTTCCACTTTCTGTTTTTAAGACTCCATTACAAGAAATAGAAATTATAAAAGCTGTATTTAATTTCAATTTCTCTTTTATATAAGCAAGATCTATAGGGAAAAAGGTAATTGTCACAGGTGCTAGATGATAAACTTTGTAGTTTTTAAGACAGGCTATATCTGATATTTTATTTTTGGAATAGTGTGAACCCAGAATTTAGACAGATATGAGTACTTAAACACCACCTTGATATATTTATTTTAGAAATAGCATTTTGTATGAATTAATTTTACCAAGCGCTATTGACAAAAGTATGTGTCCTTATATTTAAAAATCAGCGATATTACATGATGAAATCTTACTGTGGTTTTAGTTGTATCTGCCCATAAGTCACCATTTCCTTTATGTTTTCATTAAATAGCATTTCAGGAAATAAGATGAAACATTCATGTAATAAAACTATCGTTTTCTGGTACGAGAGAAGGAATTAAAGAAAACCATCAAATTATCTGACTGCTGTATTTCCATCTCTTCTCCAGACAAAACAGGATCTTACACTTATATGATGCAGTTCAGGAAAAGGTCAATTTCATTTTGATAGGTTAGCTGAAAATTCATAACTCATTTGCAACTACAGTTATTAATAATCTTGTTTTATTTCTGTGATATACAAGTAGATATATTTATGAACTATATGTCAAACTTCTCTCTAATTGTTAAGGCTGTTTTTGCTAAATATGCTCAAATTCTGCTCCAGATTAATTTTATGTCTAACACAAACCATACAAAGTTAATCAAAGTAACTTTAATTTCCACAATTTTAAGTTCCTCAGGTTGGTTACAGTTAAGACAGTTTATCAGTAAGAAGTTCCCTGCTAGTGTATGGTAGGGTAGAGTTCCTGTAAGTCTAGTTCTACAGATTTATGGTCTTTCACATGCATGTCAGCCTGCTAAGAACAGAGGTGTTTATGCTTTCACAGAAGCAACATTTTCTATTAAGTTGTTCTCACATTTGTACTTAAATAAGAAATCCAGACTTCCAGAATCATGCTGAAAGTTGTGAGGCATTAAATGAACAGCTAATAGTAGAATCATAGAATGATTTGTGTTTGAAGGTACCTTCAAGATCATCAAGTCCCAGTGCCTTTGCCATGGGCATGGATGCCACTCACTTGGAGGAGGTTGGTCAGAGCCCCATCCAACCTGACCTTGAACATTTCAGGGTGACATGAACATGCACAGTCTCTCTGGACAGCCTGTTCATTCTTCACCACTCTCTGAGTAAAGAATTTCTTCCTAACTTCTAATCAGTGATAGATTGCTTATAAGTGATGACTATACCTAGAACATTTTCAAGCAGCTCCAGAAGTAACTTCTTATGACTCTGTAATCTTTTAAAATTATTGTCTTTACATCACAAGCTTTCATTTATGTGTCAGAATCTATGCAATTTATTCAGTAGCACCCAAATTTAATAGGTTTTCTTCAACTGAGTCAGTAAGAATTCTAGAATTTAATTCCTAAGCTTTTTTTCCTTTTGAAAGTTGCAATAGAAAAACTTTACATTCAAAAAAGGAAATAAGTCACATAGGGGAAAAAAAAAACGCAAAAGATTTTGCTCTGTGGCCTTTATTGTTCATGAAGCTTAGTTACTATACATTTGTGTTCATTAGTTGACAGTCCGTTTAGGTGAACTGTACTTACTGCTCTGCACAGACTAATCATGCTGTCCTACATGGAATGGATGACCATTTTTGGTATTATCTTTGACTGCTTAATTCAGCTGATGTGATTAAATGTCACCAAAGTTAAATTATGAAGTTTGAATCTTTAACAATCTATCCTTTGAAAAATTTTATGATCTGACTTAACAACTGTATCTCTCTTTGAAGCTGGGTTTAAACTAAATGACCTCTGTAGAGGTCTTCGCCAACCTAAGCTTTTTTATTATCTAAGAGAGCTATATCTCTTTATTAAATTTTGTGAATTAAAACACATAAGTAAATTTTAAAGTTACTGCATATGCAAATGTCTTGAATATTAAGGACTTGTTTCCATCAAGAGAGTTCTGATCATTAATTTTTAGTAATATTTTCACATCCATATTAAAAATTAGAAGCTCCTTGATGAACATTAAAGGGCATTGTTCTTGCCTTCCTCAGATTCAGGTCTTAGTGAGGCACATTTTTTAGATAAGTGTCAGGAATTTTCAGGGCACCTATTCTATAGTACCTAAGTCTTCTTTACTTGTGCTTAATGTCCACAACAGGCTTGGTATTTTTGTACCCTCTTTAGCAGGGAAATCTGAGGTGTATTATAAAAGGCTTTATTATTTTATTTCCGGCTTCATTTTTAGGCTGATAAACTGAAGTATACATTCTTTGGACTTCTTTTAACTATGATTTCATTGGTGATGTAACTAAACAGATATTTTTGGATGTCTCCCTAAAATTCCACTGGAAAGTTACATATTAGGAAATCACCTAATCTTTTTTATTTTGTGATGTTTATGGAGAATCTGTTTACCTTCATGGCAAGCAGAGCAGTCCTGGAAGCAGTACTTCTGTGTTTTACCTCATGAGGATTCATTTGCACAGCTTAAACAGATCACAAATTTGATAGCAAAATGTAGTGACTGCGTTATGCTTTGACCACTGAGGATTTTCCCTAAAGTACATATTGCAATAGTTAGAAGTTTTATCTATAACTTCTTTTTCTTCATAGCCATAATAGGCATCTCAATAAAGATGAGAAAATGCTTTGCATTGATGGAATTAAGCATACTGTAAATGCAGTAGCCTACCTTGTCACATTCAAATTGGAAAAATGAAAAAACTCTGTCAAAAATTCAATTTAGCATTACAGAGATTACTGCAGTATAACAACCCTTTATCTGTAGTAGTGTATAAAAGCACTTCTAACAGTGCATCAATTTTCACAGCCATTTAGTAGATTAGAAAGCAATTGTAAACAGAGTAAAACCCACATTAACTCCTGTCAACAGCCTGCCTTTTTCTCAGTTATGGATTTGTTTGAAATAACAGTGAAGTCTAAAGTGATTGCATCAACATCACAGATTGTATTATAAATATGAATGAACCCATTGTAATGGACTGCATAGTAATAGATGACAAGAATTTGTCCCCTCCCCTCAAAGTAACAGCTTTTGTAAGGGAAGAATAGCTGTGGCATAAGGAAACTTGTCACTCTACAAGAAAGTGCTCCTGTTGTGAAACAATAACTGTATCAAGTGATGGATTTTTAAACTGCCCCTACTTTAATATTTTAGCAATGCACCATTAATAAGTGTCTGGTATTTCTTTTAACTGAAATCAGCTGAAAGTTATATATACTGAAAAAAACCCAAAATGTAAATCAAGTATTTTTAGATTAATAGTTATTTAAACAACATTACTGGGCGTGTTTTTTTTTGCAGTACAGAGAAAGAAAGTAGCTATGCATGGATTTGTTTATTTTGGAAAATTGCCCCTTTTTTTAACTGCTTAAAAGCAATAAATGCAGTGAAAATGAGAATACTGTATTTTCCCTCATGATCGGGTAGCATAGTGGTAGTTATGTTAAACTGATCCATGGCCAGTGTGGTGAAAGGTGATCTTGATAGACTTGAGGATTCTTCATACAGAACATCACACAGAGTGGGGTGTGGTTTGCATTTTTTTCATCTCTCCAGAAGATGTCTTATGTCTCTAACAAACACTGGTCACTAGATATTTCCTAACACCAGTTTCTTAAAGGTGTTTTACTGCATATCCTGTTAATTGCTGCTGTTCATTTAATTATTCCTTATAGACTTAAATAAGGTCTACTATTCAATAGCTTTTGTTAGAAAACTCTGGCTACCAGTGCATTGTGATAAACGTAGCACAGTCATAATGCTAGGCACTATGCTATAAAACAGTGCTTCTCTGAAGAAAAATGGATAATACTGTGTATTTTATTTCCAATTTATCACACAGGATATTAAATTTTGAGGACCAAATTTGCAAATGGGAACAAATGTAATGTTTCGTATTTATGGGAGTAAAACCTCTTAGTAAAGTAGCTACAAAGATAAAAATACTATTTCCTCCAAATTGGAAGAATGAAATGTGACAATATTTATCTTCTCTCAGCTGTAGTGTTTCATTGTTATTTTGTGAAATATTATGGCAATTCCTCAATGAAAAATTTTGCGCAAAGACTTCATTTTAAAGATCTTTAAATTTTGGCTGAGAAAGCAAGTGGTTTTCTCATGGAGATTGTATATTTCTTTGATAGCCCACGTATAATTGTAGCTTTTAACCTTCAACTTCTTACATTTAAGCAAAAACAGTGTCAGGAATGGTGATTTCACATTAGTGAATTTTCTGCTTTACTGTGTTATAGCTATTTTTGTATTTTATTTATATTTTTTAATATAGCAAGAACATGTAATTAATTTTTTGAAAATAAAATGTTTAACCAATTTAGATTTATATTATTTCATCCAATTAAAAAAAAAATCTCATGCTTTGGTAATAATAAAGGACATTTAATGAAATCTAAAGAGAAATAATCCTCAGTAAAAAATTACTAAATATCTGAGAGTTTATTTTATAGTTGTGTGATTTCCTATTAAAAAAATCAAACATTTTTTCAACATTTTTTCTCTTTTTTTTTTTTTTTTTCCCCAAAAAGTACAGGTGAATGAGTGGTTTCTTAAATTGGACCCAGCATTCTAATATAACTTTGTGTTGTTAAATGTTCCTATTTAGTGGATTTTATTATTCCAAGTCAAATAAGTGCTCAGAATTCAAGTGCTACTCTGTGCCCTAGACTTACACAATCATAAATTTAATTATCCTGCCTTTCCCTATCCTTAATTTACCTACATGCTCTTGGATGCAGCTGAAAATGTTTTTCCAAAACTCTCTGATCCATCATAAGCGCTCAATTCTTTCTAAGATGCTTTCTCATCCAGTAGTCAAAGCTTTATATAAATAGATAAAATTAACTGTGTCTTGTGGTAATTTTATTACCATTAGCTGACTAATCTGTCTTCTTAAAAGACTTAAATGCCATTTAAAAGCAAGTGAAGCTACAAAGGAAAGCAGTGGATAAAACTAGAACTGGTGAAGGTCCCAGGGCTGGAGAGCAAGCTATCATCTGATTGGGACCTGCTTTAGAATTAAATCCCCAAGAAGAAATTGCAGTTGAAACTACTCCATTGTTACTGAATTCATACAAGAAGTAGAATCTCCTCCTACTGATGGTCACCTTACCCCTAAAGCAGTCGAGTTGCCTTTTTCTGAATAGCAAATTTGTCTTCCCAAGGCAGGTGAGGACTCCCAATCCAAGGTTTACCAGTCTTTCTGACTGGGAAGTCATGCCAGTGCACCCTCTGCAGCCAGCCCGTGCTGGCTCTTACAGGTTTTTTTCTCTCATATACTCTATATTTTGTTACTTCAGCCCACTTCTCTTTCCAAGTTACACCACTTCTGTTGGAAAAAACATCTTTTAAAGACCATTGGTGAGAAATTACTGTTCAAAGCTAGCAATTCTCAGACATGTATAGACACATGTAAAGCAGGTAAATAAACTTTATGTTCAGGTGTTGATATATTCCAGTTAATTACATGGGATCTGTTTTGCTTGCCTTCACTATCTATTTAAAACTAATCTAAGCTAGGCTCTGTCTCTAATCGAAAGAAGCCAATAGATACCTAAAGTATGTGCTTTTAATTGTGCTCTGAAGATTGCCTTTTTCCCTTGACTAGTCCCTTGACAGTGCAATCTCTTTGCCATTATTGTTCTGCAGAGTCAGGCATAATGATTCTGCACCAGGACTACCATGCTCTACAATGATTTCATTATAGTGAAATACAGCACTAGTGGGTACGTAAGATACATAGATAACATTCCACACTTTGTATTGCCTCAGAAATTCTGTATTTTGTGTAATTAGTACGGTACAAAACAACCGTAGCCACCCACAAATAGATTTTCCTGTAAATGAGTTGTCTCCTAAATTTGAAATACCTTTCAGCTGAATCTTTGTGTATCACAGTCCTTCCTGTATGCACCAGTGACTATGGAGCTGTGCATAATCTGATGAGGGAAATGGCATTTCTCTTTTAATTCTGATGGGCATAGGTAATTTGAATTAGTTTCTGAATGAATGATGGGATATATATTTAAGTCTGTTAAACGATGAAAAGATCGATGAAAATAGTCTTTTCAAATGATTGAGTCTCAAGTAACTGCATGTTTTTGTTTTCCTGCCAAAAATAGGTTTGTGTGTTCT
Source organism: Regulus satrapa (assembly GCA_013396955.1). Lineage (NCBI taxonomy): Eukaryota > Metazoa > Chordata > Aves > Passeriformes > Regulidae > Regulus > Regulus satrapa. The sequence goes on along the minus strand of VWZN01016968.1, from coordinate 109,193 downwards.
CTTTTTATTATTATTATTATTATTATTATTATTATTATTAAATACTTTTTTTTTTCCATGTTGAAACCTTAATGCTTTTCTTTAGCAGTTCCTTAGCTTTATGCTTTATGGAATAATTCAAATTTAACATAATATTTAGGATGTAATACAAGTAAGAGACAAATATTCTGCAATATATGCAGAAAACATGGTGATGGGGCCTAATGAAAAGATTTTGTTTACTACTTATTTTGAATGGAGGTGAAATGATATGAATTAAAGTAGGTTCTGTTATAGTATTGTCACTGCATACTGTTTGTATCCCCCTTTTTTAGCATGGTGCATACTCTGCAAAAGCAGTGTTATGGGTGTTTTGGTTTGTTTGGGTTTTCTTGTTTTTTTTAGAGGGAGAGAGTTCATAAACATTTTCATTTCATTTTCAAACAGTTCCATAAAACATGGAACTCAAATCACTGTTACTTTAATTCTTTCACCTATTAATATATCAAAAATGTGTACACTCAGAACTAATATCTAATAATCATAGGGTCACCTTCCCATTCCCAGTATCATCTCTAAAGGCTAAATTTAAACACTTAGTCCTCTATGGATGTGAAATTCTAAAGTTTAGATGTACACAACTGGAGTTTTGTATGTTTTGCCTGGCCAGGACTAAATCCAAGCCAATATCAGTTTAAAGCAGTGATGATTTTCATCTGAAGTAGTAGTAATATTCCACATACTAATACAGAAATAGAAATAATTTCTTTTATAGGCTGATTTTTAAAATCAAGAATATATTTCAAGCTTGTCAGAAACTTACAAAGCTATACAAAACTTTGGGTACCACAAATCTGTCAGAGAGAAGAGCCTAAACAGCTGTAAGAACTATATCTACTGGAGGTAAAGGTTAGTGAACATGAAGGATATTTAAAAAGGAAAAAGTAGCGATAGGTAATGGCTGAGCAGCAAACGTAGTAATGGTATCTTTCACATCTACAGTTCTTGTCAGCATATTGCATACTAAACAGAGTTCTGCTTATATCCAAACTATTCACTGTAACAGCTGTAATTTTTTGTAATTATATTCTTCATGTTGCCAGAAAGGGCTTTGTGAAATTTTACAGCTTCTGTTAAATATGTGGTGAGATGTACACTTAATAGTCTATCAGGCCTTAAAAATCACCGAATGTGCATCCCCTCATAGGGAAGGTGTCATCTCAACAATCCCTTGTCTCTGTCTGTAGTAGGAAATCCACCTTTAATGCAGACTTTGCTGCAGTCAAAAGTCTAAAGCTTCCAGATACAGAAGTTACTTTTAGATATCTGTACTGTGTGCTCTCTTTACCTGTTTAAAGTATCTATATTAGGATGAAATGAAGCACATTTTAAAAGTGCTTGTTTCTTCTCACTGAATGTGAAGGGAGCCTGAGGCAACCAGCACAAATTCATCCGGTCCACTTAATCTCATACTGCGATCAACGGCCTTCGGTCAGGCACAGGGACACACAGGACTTTGCATGCAATTGTTACAAGCAATTCTGTATAACACTGAAGAAAAGAGTCAGGTTTGTTTCTGTACCTGCAATACATAGGTATCCATAGACAATAAGTTATATCTATTTCATAGTTCTAGTTAAGGCCAGCAAAATTTGTAAATAATAAGGCCAGTTAAATTTGTAGTTTATTGTTTTAAATGTAACTGAGAATGTTTAAAAGTATGCATTACCGCAACAAAAAAGGAACTGCATCTAGACAAATGCAATTGAACGTTTTGCTTTGAGCTGTATTCTGTTACATAACCAAAAAAAAATAGGGATTTTACATCTGCTTCAGCTTATTGAAACTGTCCTGATTTTATGCCTAATTTCTGGAAAAAATCTGTTTGGCTAGTAGGCTCCAAGAAGCAAAGGTTTTAAAGACATGTAAGATAAATTATTGAGTGCCATAACTGAATTCTTATACATAGAAGATATTCTCCCTTTGCATTCCTTTCCCCAAAGTTTTCCTCAGTAATATTTCTGAAATAAAAATACATAAATATCTAGCCAACTATTTTTGCTGCAAATTTTTTACAAATCTCCTTGGAGTCATCTGAATTGTTATTCTTAACACTGCTGGCTAACTTTGGGAATCTAGATAATAATGCCAGTTGTATGTGGTATTATTTTATTGCAGAAAACTGAAAATGGTATTTCTTCTACAGGATGTTGCTTTGAAATTAATAGTAACATGCATGAAATTTGTATTTTAATAAATTTTCCTTAGATCACAGTGAACTGCTGAAGATAGTGAGACTTTTCAATTGCACTTGGTTTTTTCTCTTTAGCATTTAAAGTTACTCAGGTGTAGCATTTCTCTGGAAATGAGCACTAATGAAGGTGCTAGAAGAGATTTGAGAATATATCTCTTAAGTGTTTAGTATGAGTAACTAAGTTAATTGATGAGCTAGCAATGAGTTTACACAATATAGTTGTTCTAGAAAGAAGTGTCCTTTTAACAGTTATTATATATATTGTGTTTCCTAAAAGGTGTTTTTATCATCTCTTTAGAACATGGTGGAAGAAAAAGAATTTTCATTATGAGAACCATGTGGCGATTGTGCCTGTGTATGACTGAGAGTAACCTATAGATATTCTAGTCTGAATTAATTTATATGCACTGTGTAACTGTAAAACTGTGTGTGTACCTTGTGTCCTAAAAAGTCTTTTCAAGTTTTCTGAGTGGTCTTAAATTTTTGTAGAGTATCTACAGAACTCCTTCTGGCTGTCTTCTAGTTGCATATGTAATAATGGAGGGGAAAATTGAGGAGATTGCTGAGCAATCAGGTGATTTCCATCACAGACTGACTTGGATCTAGAAATAAGTTGTTTTATGGGTTGGAAGTTTTTTTGTCTACACCAAGTGGAGTATAGTCAGTTGCAAAGTAAACACCAGTGATATCACACAACTGGCAAAGATCAAACCTAAAGAAACCTGGTGATGGCTGGTTTAAAGGCAATGAAGTGTCTGCACGTCCACATTTGAGAAGGAATTGTCATTGCTTAGATGTGGTCATGTACAGGCTTGGAACTAAAGTCTAGGCTGGTAGTGGGTGCATGCCAATATAAACTGATACAGTAAAAAACTGAACAAAACCCTAAAGAGGCAAAAATGGAATTGTGTAAAAGTTCAAAGTCTGAAATCTCTCATGTGAATGGCTTCCATCAAATTCATATATGCAGTGGCATAGAGTTGTTACCCTATCTCTGGTTTTACTGGGGGTGCCAGGGTTGGCCTTTATGCTCTCCATGGCCATCCATAAGCTACTGTGCTTTGTCTTGGTGACTGGTGATGCCACCAGACCAGTGTTGCGGCTGTTGCTGAGCTGGGCTTGCATGGTGTCCTGGCTTTCTGTCCACCCAAAAAACACGGAGCCAGGAGCCTCAGGGTGAGAAAGAGGCTGGAAGGGGATAACCGGCACAGCTGACCCAGTCTGAAGCTCTACCATATAATGTCATGCTCAGCAATAAAACCGCAGGGAAAGGGCGAGAAGTTCTTTTTGAACAGGTTCTCTTACAAACTTGAGCATATTTTAAAAGGATTGCATTTTTCCCAACTTCCTTCAGGAAATCCCATCATAAATTTTATGCTTTTATGTCTCATAGTATGAACCGTATTTAGTTGAATGCCCAGAGTAATTAAAAAAAGAAAAGTACTCATGCTAATTCAGATAAACTTCACTTTTTAAATTACTTTGCTGTAATATGTTGTTCCTTGAATTCTTGGCACTGTTCGAGCATTTACGTTTAACATGAGAATGTATTTGACCGTGCATGCTACAGAGAAATAAGTTAAGCATATGTTTTTTTCTTTGTGAGTGACTGAACTTGTGTATTATTATTTTAATTACACCTCAGGCAATTTTCTGATGTGTGATCAAGTGCAGGTCAATGTTCTGAGAGTCCTTCAACATGACAGTTCACAGAATAATTACCCTGTCATCACACCTTGATTCATTGTTACATCGTTTCTTGGACTTTTTCCTCTTTCTCACATTTGCTTAGCAACCAGATCACAAGTCTCATACTTATTATTCAAGTAATCACCCTCTGCAGCACATAGATGCATCAATTAAAGCTTTACAATGAAGTATATTGTTCTGTGTGGAATCCTCAGGTGTCAGGAATTAAAAATTGATTTTAAATGTTGCAAGCTGTGTTCAAATGGCTCATCTGTGTTTATGTTAAACAAGCATGCTAACAATTCCAAACAAAAGAGATAGGTCAAAATAATTAGGAAATGAATGATAAAATTATATTCTGTTCTTAAAGCACTTAGTCTGTCAGAGATTTACCAATTAAATGCAGCTCTGAAATGTCTGAGTGCCAAGCATTTGTTTTAGCACTGATTTTTCAGATGCAAATCAATTTGATATCTGCTTTATATGTTGTTACCTATAGTCTGGGTAAACCTTTTCTGGCTAATTTTCTGATTTGTATACATTTCTCAGCAATTTTTATTAGAATGAAATTCAAGTACCCAGAAGTTGTCAGGATGGTTCAGTGATTTAATGTTGGCATCCTGCAGCTTTGACTTTAATCAGCAGATGCTCTGGCATTACCATAAATGTTTTCTTAACCATCTCTGTAAAAAAAACAAAAACAAAACAAAACAAAACAAAACAAAAGAAACCCACAAAAAAAACCCCCAAAGCAAGATAGAGAGAGAGAATTTTTCCTGATTAAATTCGGCTTTTGCATAATTAATATACCATGATGATCTCTAACCATTTTTTTTTTAATATCACCTTTTGAGCTAAACACATTTGCAAGATTGCTTCATAGGTCAAAACAGACAAAGGAAAAATAAGACTGTCTTTAAGAATCTTCTGTTTCCATGGCTTGAGAGATCTTACTGCCTTCTGCCTTGTTTCTTAGTGAGTATAAAGGCTTCAGTTTTTCAGTCGCTCAGTTTTTCATATTCTGTATAATGTTTTAAGTTCCACTATGAGAGAGAGGTTTGCTTCTGTATGTGCAAAGGTGTGTTGCTTTTTGGAATTTTTTTTTAAACCCTCCTAGATGGTAAGATTAACTTTTGTTAGTTGGTGATTACTAAATAGTATTTGAGCAATTGATTATGAATAGAAGGAGGAAGTGGTACAGTTATGTGCTGTTGGTTTTGACGTACAAAGTGGCTGCTAAGAGTTTAAGTGGTCAAATATAGAGCAGTAAATATGTTCATTGTGTGAAAAGTGCATATCATTAGTGATGTTAAACACAGCATTTTGAATTCACAATGACTGGATTAATTACCCATGATAATGTAGCTTGAATTTGTCTTGTGGTAATTCAGTGGTATTTGGAGGAGTGAGCAAAAGCCATTTTAAGATAATAATTACTCTTTCAAAGATTGTTGAAATCAGGGTCCCTTTTTGGAGCAGTTTGTCACACTTGCAGAGTACACTTGGTGTCAAATACACATATGGCAGGATCATGTGCAGAGTAGAAACTTTTTTTTTTTTTGCATCCCATCTCTCTCCACATATGAACAAGGCCAAATTACAGTCCATCCCAAAGAGAGAGAATAATTGAGTGAAAGCACATAGCATTAATTAGAGCATCATATAAAGAGAGAGAAAAGAATTGTCAAAGGAATATATTTATGCAGTCTTGTAGAGTGAAGGAGAGATAAATCACTTTTCCTCTGCCTTAATTTCCCAATATTTATTTTTGGCTCGAGGATCTTCTTGAATATGTACTATTTCCTGCTCCATGGTTTCAGTCTGCTCTTTAGCACCCTATCAATTATTTTCTGCAGAGCTTTGTCAGAGGAAAGTAAGTACCATAGTAATAATATGAAAGTTACATGAACTAAGATGATTCAGCTTCATTCCATTTCCATCTGGTGTATTCATGAAGGCAATCTTGGATGTTAGTTTACAAAAGTTAAACTTCACAGTCAGGTCTGCTTCTGTCCTCTTAAAAAGCACCCATGCTATAAAAAGAAGCGCAGGTTAGAATTCAGAGTTCTCATAAATACTTGTCCAGGTTAGTAAATCACTACACTCTTCCCTGTTGTAACATTAACAGCATGTAGTTCTCTCTGGTGCTATTCTTCCAGAGACCTCTTTTTAAAATGTTTAGAATTAGAGGAGCCTGAGAGCCATACGCTATTCTTGCAATCTTTTGAATAATAGTGAATGACAGCTCACTGTGACTGTGACCTCTGTGGGCAAGAGTTGCCCCAGGACATTGGTCCTGTGCCTCTTAGAGCAATGTGAGGAGATTCAATGTGAATGTGTTTCTATTCAACTGTTAAAACTAATACCCACCTAATTTACTTTCAGATCTAGCCTCTCCTCTTTATGCCATTCCCAAAAGTATTTCCAGGACTCTGTAGATCTCCCTTTAGCTTAGAAGTAGTTTGATTTCTTAGGAGAGCAAGAGAAACAGACGATGAGAGAAAAATAGTTTTTCTTGTTGGTTTGATCTGATATTACAAAGTATTTGTATTCAAACTTAAAGCTGTTCAACCTACTCTGGTTGCTGATAAAAACTCTGCTCTTGGTACCAGTCTTAAAGGTGCAGAAATCATCGTCCAGCACAAACAGAACATGACTGGGAGATAAAAGCATCATAAAGTTACTCCAGGACAATACATTAAATCATGTAATGATTTGGGTCAGAATTTGCCTCATCTAATTCCAGCACCCACACCGTGGGCACAGATACCCACTCTAGATCAGGTTGCTCAGAACCCCATCCAGCCTGTCCTTGAAGCTCTCCAGGGATGGGGCGTGGTTTTTGTGGGGGTTTGTGAGTTTTGCTTTTTTGTATGGGGTTTTTTTTTCAATGTGTATGCTGAATAATAAATACTGAACAGGAGCAACAACAACATTTAGAACTGCAGTGGGTAGAATCTCATAAATATAAGGTCTTTTCTTTAAGATTTGCTTTGTTGTTTGGATTTGTTGTGGGTTTTATTTTCCAGAGGTAGGAGGTTTCCTACTGTGTTTTTTCCTCAACAGTTGGCAAAAGGAGACAAAACTGCATGTTTCTTTTCCATTTCAGTTATTTTCATCAGCATGTTGCTTATCATTTCCCATTGCATCTGTTAGTGGCTTTCCTTTGATGGCAGCAGTCTTCATGCATATTCCTGAAATTTTTTTATCAAAGGGTGCCTTGAAAGCAGTACTCATCTATAGGTAGCTGGTTTGCAGACAGGTTTGGAGACTAAATGTGTTTACTGCTTGAAGGCAGTTTAGGATGTGTTATCTACAGTAATTAGCATCAGCTGAAGAGGGTAGCATTAGACCATGGGCCTCTGTGTATCTTGTTGCAGGTCACTAACTTAGACAGTCATCGTTTTTGTCTGCTAACCCTAAAGACAATTTGGAATGCAAGCTGCAATATACTTGTGAACAAAATAAAACAAACCTCATTCCAGGAGTTTTAAATGCTCTAAAATATATTAACTTCCAGTTTTATTCTTGTAATTTCCTGGGTTTTGGGGGGGGAGGGTTCCCCTTGACTTGGAGAAGAAAAAAAGTTGATGTTTGTTCTATTTGTGTCTTGAGAGAAATCCTACAAATACCTAGGCTGGGGATTGTTTCTGCCCACTGGGGCCTGAGAACCCCATGCCACTGGTATTCATAGAGATCAATATTTACCTTTTAACCTCCTTTGCCTGACATAAATAAGATTAATTTATTAGTTATTAATACTAAAGTTATGAATTGTGGTTTATCCATTTTGAAATTAAGAGACTTAGAATTTAGTTTTTCAATAATGTTTCAAACCATGTGCTCTAAAAATCATTAATGGCCACAAAGCAGATTTCTATTTTGGAAATATCCATTTTGCAGTTTTCTTAGAAACTGCTAAATGAGCCTTCTTTTAGGGAAAAAAAATGCATTAAAAGACAGAGGAGATCAACTGTAATTCAGGGTGAAATAGGAAGGATGCCAAACTCCTAAGTCTGAAATAGTCACCTTAGAAGACACCCACAGAGGTTTCTTCTCTCTTTGACCTTGGATGATTTCTGTCAGCAGCTTGATCCACACTCTTGTTCTCTTATCATCTTGACAGGTACTCAAGACTTTTGTTAAAATCCCAATAAGTGAAAGTTGCATTTCTGGTAAAAAAAGTCATTGTCTTATCACAGGTGAGAATATATTAGTTTAAACAGAGAAATTGGTTCCAACTCATTGCAATTTCAAACTGTCTTTGGAAAAGATAGGTAAAAATTTGAATGGAGTGTTCATCAGGAACTAAAGTAGTCTTTAAGAAGATGTAGGTAGGAAATGGATTAAAAGTATTTTTAATTATTATTATTTACTTTAGGGCCAGGTGAAGGGAACTGGTCCAGCATAGTTCCTCTTGTCAAAAATTAGTTTGCTCACAGTTTGTAATTGACTGTCATTGAAATTTAGTTTCTATAAATTCTCTGTATTAGTCACACTGTGTGCTGATATACTCACTTCTTGCCTTTGAAGTGCACATAAACTTCCTATATTCACTATTTCTAAAAACTGTCTCATCTAAATTGAGCTTACTGATAGTGTTTTTTCTTCCTTGTGTTTCATGCCTTTTTAATGCAACACTCAAGAACAGCAGCAACTATTAAATAGAGTGTGCATAGTTTAAAAAAAAGAAATGTTCCAAATATCAGTAATGCTTTTTCATGACTCATGAGTTATTGTCTGCTTGAGAATGTTTAGTAAGAAATATAAAGATGTAAGAAATTACTTATCAAGCAAAAGTCTTTGAGTACAACTCACACTCCTTAATGTGTTAGGGCTGGAGCTGGAGGTTTGAACTAAGTCATGACAACACACTGTGCTCCTTTTATCAGGGATATTGTTCAAGCCTACTCTTGTCAGTCAGAGATATTGTTGAAAAAATATAAAATCAATAAAAATTATTTTAAATATTTTCCATTAAATCATTCAGAAAGGAGCTATCCCATATGTTTTTATGAATGATCTTTTGTAATATATATTAATCTTCTAGGTATAGCAGTCTTTCATATTCTGTCCAAATGCTGGTTCTGAGGGATAAGGTAGGCTTTGAGAAGGATAATGAAGTCTTGTTATGTTCTCAAAGCAGGGCTGAGGTCTGGGGATGGATTTCAGAAGTCCAGCTTTGGGCTGTACAAACTAAAGGAAATTGGGTGCCTGAAAAATCTCGGGGCTTGCAACTGTCCAGTGTCTGGGGCTCTAATAGAGGTTGGTGCAGGAAACGAGACTGCTGTTTCAAAATTGAGAGGAAATTTAATTAATTATTTTCTTCTTGGCATTTCTGATAATAAAAAGCCAAGAATTTGGAATCTGTTTATTTAGATGGAACATATGAGGATATACCCTGATACCCTCATGACGTTCATGGTATGTTACCATTGTCTAAGTACAACTTCACTTGTTACGGCTGCACTGGGGCATGCATGACGATGTGGTCAGTGAAATTTGTGAGAAAGGGACAGACAGGACTTCCAGACAGAGACTGTGTCACGTCAGCATTTCAGCTTGTGGGAACACTATGGAGTTGCATCCAGAATTAGCACATGGCACTGCTGTCAAAAATACATATTCTTTTCCTCTGATGTTTTGCTGGGAAAATAAGAGAGCACAGCATCAGCATGATGTAGCTTTTTGAGAATTTCAGTTCCATGCATCAGGGATGAGGAACCAGAGACAAACTATTGCACCAAACTGAGGAGCCAGTGGTAAGAGTTATGGCTAGAGCTGTTACTTTTTCCAAGCTAAAGCCCTTTGGCATGGGGACATTTCTTCAGAGTGTTGTCTAGGACATGACTTAAATGACAAGGCATGACTTAAAATGTAAAAATAATTTGCATTGCCTGTAGTGTCAGTATGGGTGGGCTTTAGAAAATGTTGGCATGACATAGCTTGAGGAATATGATGTAGCATGCGGAGCACAAATCAGCAGGATCAGAAGTATTCCACTGGGTTTTTGAGCATTTTTTTCCTGTTAACTTGGTAAGACATGTAATGAGGTTGTAACTGCAATTGTTCTTTTTATGTTACGGTTTTGTCATGCCCTACATTGAGATGTATGACTCTAATATGAGCATAAAACACCATGCAATGCTGTTCTACTTATTATATTTGCAACTTTATTTTTCAATCAGTCTACAAGTATTTACATAAAACAAAAATATGTCCTTAGTATCAAGACTTTTACTGAGAAACTGTGTGATTAAATAAAGCTTTTCAACATCCTTTTTAATATTAAATATTTATTAGTTGTTTAAAAAAAAATCTATCTCAACTTTAGTGAGTCTCTTGCAATTATTTTTGTTCTCTATTAAAAGTAATATGTAACACTGTTGTGTAGGATGTTGAAATCTCCAACTGATTGTATTTTGCTTCCCCAAGTTCACAGCAGTCAGGTCTCCTACTACTGATTGTTTTTTTGTTCAGATGCTAGTGCACAATTTCCTTTTTCTGAATATGATGTATCCTTTAATAGGTTATAATCATGCTGTTGTTACAAGTTGTTCTGTGTTAGGACATCATTTGAACTGTGGACAGCTATAGCATGCACAATTTTCTGTCGGCTGTATTTCTTGAGCATTACTTTTAGAAATCTTGTATCCAGATGATAGTAACTATTTGTCTCTAGGTTTTGCGAATATGGCTTTGGAATGATTTGGAATTAAATTCATCATTGCTTTTGATTAACAGCAATGTTCAAGAAATTAATGTCTGCCAAAACTGCATTTTAATAGATCTAGAGGACCCCCAAAAGTTCAATATTGAATAAGGGAAAGAAAATATTTAATTATCAGGGAAACTGGACACTGAGATTTTTGTAGTATACAATGTGATCTCTACCTAACCCGTGCCTGGAAGCATTCAGTAGCAGTAAAGTCAAAACTATTATGGGCTGTCATCTGAGCATTTGGAAAACTTAATCATTAATTCAAAGTTATTGCCTTTTTTTTTTTTTTTCCATCTGCATGGTGATTGTTATGATACTGGTGAATGACAAATTTCAATTGTTGAAAATGACCAAATAGTAGAAAGTTGTCTCAACTACTTCCAGTATATACAGGAAATCAAGAATTTAGTATATACAGGAAACTAGAAGTTAGTTTATCCAGTGTTTTTTAATTCCTGATTTCTTTTTGTCTTGGTACTGCTGGAAGGTGCGCCTTGCTACAGTAGGTGGACAAATAGTGCATCTCTGGAAATGTAAACTTTCTTTCTAACAAGAATTCATGCAGAAATGTCTTTCCATGAGTAAATTTGTTTAAACTTCTGGGTGTTTAATTATATTCAGTTCTTTAGAAGTGTGTTTGAACCAATGCATGTGTGTAAATATATAATATGTTTCAAATATAGTTTATTGTCAAAAGCACAAAACAAATTTATGTCTATGATGTAATGGTTCAAAACATTTTAGGAAAAGTCTGGTAATACCTGTATGGTTTGTGGATTTTCTGTATGTTCCCTTTTTCTGGAAACATAGGTGGCAAATGTCACTAAGCCATGTCCTGGCTGTTTGGGCAGCCGTATCAAATACTGTCTTCAGAAACAGATCAAATTCCTGCTTATGACTGATTATAGTTTCTTGCTGTCCATGTATATATATGATTTCCAGAACTTCACTACTCTGGTGATTCAAGGTTTTCATGTCTAATAGCAGTAAATTAATGACTCTTTATTTTTGTACTTGTCAGTTAATCTTGACTTCTGGCTTTTCTTGCAAGTAACTAACTATATGTTTAATAGCCTTTATCATATGGAACTAAGGAAATCCATTTTTTTCCGCAGTTGGAGTCAATGCTGCATGCTAACCTGCAGCAGTTTGCAGTCATGTAGGTCTGAATTCACATGCAAGATGCACTGGTTCTTTTTAAACCACTCACCTCAACACTGACAGGTTGAAAATTAACTTCTTTAGTTTTACAGCACAGGGTTTGAGGGAGGTGAAGTTACAATCCCTAGTCAAGGCAGTGGAATGGATTTGGTACCAAGTTACCAATGCATGCAAGTTTTGAATCAGTGTGTGGAGCAGTATAGAGTGCTTAAAAGTTTCGATTTAACATGAATTAATTTCTGTTGTCTTTAAATAAGAAAAAACTGAGGAATTCTTACTTTGATAGTGCCTAACTAATTATACGCTTTGATTTAAAGAGAAACCATCATGCACTCTGATAAGAATGCCACGAGCAACACTCAAGTAATACAGTTAATTCTTTATATGCACATTTACTAAAGTGAAATATAAAGCTGTAAGTAAATTTGTGTGCTTTCTGAGCCAGGCCTAGCAAATTTCAGTTTTTCTGAATGAAATTTACAACAGCTAATGTGCTAAGCAAGGATCTGCTAATACTGGACTTGCACTTAGGCATAGCAATTCTCTGTGGAGAAGTTCCTCCTTGACTGAAGAACTTGAACGGTAAAGAGGCCACCTTATTTAGAAAGCAGCTGAAGTAACAACTTGAGATTATAATACTGGATTTAGATAAAATATTTTTATATTTTTTAGTTTATTCTAGCTGCTTTGTAACATGGCTGAGACCAAAATGTTCTCAATATTAAGGAATACTGCTGATCACAAGCATGAGACTTTGTGATTTTTTGAGTGAATCTGGACATCATCATTGCAAAGGAGATAAAACAAGAACAACTCACATAAACTAAACAGTGTTTAAGGTACTTTCCTAAGGCTGTTTTTCATTGCTGCAGGACCTTTCAGAGTGAAGGGAAAGGCCGGTTAGTTTGTTAAATATTGCCCTTATTAGTTTATGCCTACAAAGTCACAATTGCTGTTGTTTTACGGGGGGGAAAAAAAGACAGAGCGGTCTTCAACTTTACTCTGCCCTGTCCCTACACAACAATTCCAGATTGTAGGCAGCATTATATGGGACATGCTGAAGTGAAAGCCTCACTTACTGAGTTTCAAAGTGTTAAAAGAGTTTGGATAGATCCCATTAGCTACTACTTATTAATAGCTAGCTTGCAGCAGTTCCCTGCTGCAGTAAGGGAGTGTAGGCTGCAGTTGAGAGTTTCACTCTGAGGCTGAACTCCACTCTGCCCTGTGTACACTTTGAGAAACTGGGGGATTTTACTGCTGGGTTTTACTTTGTGGCCTCAGTTCATAAAGGGTTCATGAAAAGTTCCCCATGTCTGTTATACAGTCTAGTTCACCACACCTAATCCATCCTCACATTTTTGGGTGAAGACTGGTGAAGTGCAAAGTAGTTAAAATTTGGTTGTTGGTACATTTGAGAAGCTTACTTTCAGTGCCTAATTTTATTTAGACTTTTTAAAAATCCAACAGCTGTGCTTCATCTCTGATGATTTGACAGTGTGTTTTCTTATACTTAAAAGTGTTGATTTTAAAACACCAACTGTTTTTCCTGCTGCCCCTAGATTGAATGTAAACAGAAAGGTTTGTGGTGCAGCTGGTAGTTTGTATATTGACACAGGTAGCATGCTTTTATCAGCTTGCAAATATGTGTTCAGAATCAATAAGCATAAACATTTAAGAAGAATGGGATATTTAAGAGTGCACATACAATGGATATTTTAGCTATATATGATAGGTTTATTGCATGTAATTATAAAGATATGTTCATAACCAGTCATTGGCCTCCTGTGATTAAGGAACACTGTGCTGCTGCATATTCAAGGTCAAATTATTTTCCATAGTGTAAAAAAATTCTGTTTTTCAGCTAAGTCAAATTTCAGCAGTCAAATTTGTCTTTAAAAATTTTATTTAAGAATTGTTTCTCTGATTTAGAAGATGATAGAAAGGAGGTATTTATTTTCCTCTACTTCCCAGAAGGTGATCGTACTTACAAAATTTGCTGAGATTGTCCAGGAAAGTGTAAAATCCTCATCCATCACCAAGAGCCCCTGGTCAGGGAATGACAGTGCAGTAAATATCTTCAGCAGCTGCCTTTTAATGTACAAGCTGTTTTCGGTAGGAATTTTCAGCACTCACATAAAACACACTGTCATGAGTGACTGCCTGTGCTCCAAAGTCATTACTATTGGGATGATGGAACATCTTTCAGTGAATAACCAAAAAACTTTAAATGTCATGTCAAGTGTGTTGAAGGCATTTTCAAGCCTTGCTCAAGGTTACATGAATATTGAGTAGGCCTGTTTTTTAAAAGTTTGAGATCTATGAGAGAAACCACTCATATGCTGGTTTGGAAAACAGTCACTTGATCTGGGAGGGGGCTGGGCCATGACAGTAAAAGAAATCTGTCTATTAATACATGCCAAACCTGCAAAACTCCTGGATGTTAACTGAATGCAACTTTGTGTGACAGGCAATGCCAGTGATGTTTAGCAAAAAAAAAAAAGTAAATTATGCAATTTCTTGAAATTAGCTGCCTAAAAGTTCACAAAGGAAAGAAAAGGTATTACAATTGATAATTAAATTAAAATAGATTTAAAAATAAATTTTAAGAGTTTAACAATTAAAAAATATGTAGGAAATGTAATTAACGAGGTAAACCCTTGGAAGACACTGAGAGGTGCCACGTACCTTTTTGACTCCAGTAAGAAAGGAGGATCCTGTCAGGCTATATCTGTGATTTTGTAAGAAATATGGATATTAATCTAATGAAGACATGTAAAGTCTGTATCACTTCCAAGGGACCGAGTTCCACTGCTTTTGAAGTGATAATATATTTTGTCTTGCCTCCTTGGCAATCATTACTCATTTTAGTACATCATCTCCATGTAAAATTTGTGTGATCAAGAGGTCTTTTTATATTAGAGAATATTGAAACTGAGTATCTTAATAGTGAAACAAGATTTGTTTGATTTTTGTCTTCTGCAGAGAACCAGAAAGGACAGCCAGAGAAGCCATGTTCACACCACAGTATCAGTTTAAACTCCACAAGAATCCCAGTCACCAAAGAAGTTACATATGATGTGGAAACAAGTTCTAAAGTGTTGAACAAGGCTGTTGGGAGAAAAGAAGCCTGTCACGGAGAAGGTGGCAAGGAAAAGAAAATAGATTGTATTGCATCCCCTTCTAAGGGAGAAGCCATTCCAGAAGTAGAAGCTCTTTTGGCCAGACTTCGAGCACTATAGAATATACATATAACAGATTAAATAAAAATTGAAAACAATAGCCTATGCTACATCTTTAAAGAAACAGTAATTTTCTATTTTTGACATTACCATTTCTGAGTTCCTAACTTCTCTGGGGGTGAATGATCTTGATCTGCTTCTAAACTTTGTTGCAAGACTATACAAAGCAATACTATAGCTATGCATAACTGCAAGATTATTTTTATTATATGTCTTTACTCAATAGGCATATGAAAAGTATCAAAAGAAAATAAATACTAAATTGTTCCAAAGCACAATCCTTTTAGTGGATAGCCTGCTAACCATCTGGTTTGAGTCCTTCTGAAAATAAGAATATCTTAATTACTGTTAAATCATCATGCCTGGGAATAGGGTCAATAACTATTGAAAAGGTATTGTGATATTTTATACCATAATTCCTATATTTAGGAGGCTAAAGGACCAAAAATGTGTCATTATAGTGTCCTTTACAATTAAAGTAATATACAGTATCAGCCATATTCCAGTTTGAGCTCATCAAAGAGCACCAAAGCTTACTGATTTATAGATATATTTACCAAATGGGAATCTATGGGCAGTAAACAAAAAAATCTATGCAAATAGTATTCTTTATGTGTAATTAATATATCACTGCTTTTAAGGTTATTATAATTGTTATATCAAAATAATATATACAATTGCTTTGATTTCAAGGTTTTGAAATGGTGTCTTTAGTTGGGAAAAATGTCTTCACAGTTATTTACCAGTGTAATATTTTATCTGTTCACATTCGAATTAATATGTTTCTATAAAAGGAACATGTAATGGGGAAGATTTTTTCAATTGGTTTTTCACAAACTCATTTTCCAGTAGCTCATAAAATCTTACTTACTGCCACACCAGGAGTCTTGCAAGTGATTGCATCTCTTTTATCCCACTGTCACTGCACAGTGTTGCATGTTCACTATCGTATTTATTAATTGTACATCAGAAAGAGCTGCTACCAATGTTACCAAGTAGGGAACTATTGTTAGTCTCTTTGCTCTGTTATTTAAAGCTTCCTTATTGTAAGAGTGTATTAAGAATCTAATATCTTTCTTCTAAATTACTTTATTTTTCTTTACAAAATGCTGAAAAATATGTCTTTCAATAAGAGTCAGATACATGAAACCAGTGTTTCAATGCTCCAGTGCTTTTTATATCCTTGTTTAAGTTGCCTTTGTACTTCCTGCACTAAACATTAATAAAGTTAATTAGAACTCGAAAACTGGGCCTGATTATACACACCGCATAGGGGGGGTTTCAGCCATCATGGGAATCAATCTCCTGTTTCTGGGACTGTTGTAGCTGTCATTATACACTAATTACATTTCCCACCTTTGCTGAAAAGATAGAGGTATAAACACAAGTCGGGGAAAGATTCAGAGCAAGCCTGTCAGACAGACATTTCTTCAGCTCCCTTTGCAAAGAGTGGCCACAGCTGTCATACAGAGACACCTTTGGTAATATATCTTGAATGTATAACTTGAACCACAGCGACTGATAGTTGTTCCACTAAAGTCTTCTGCACCTCCAATATTAAGACTTACTACCTCTATTTACAGGGTGCAGTAAAAATTACTATCTAAAATATCCAATATGATTGACTACATAAAATGGCATTTCAAACACAAAGAAAATGCTTGTTCGAGGGGAGTAAAAGTGAGGATTTAACTGAATCTCTTCAACTGCTGAAGACATGCTAAAATAAAAGGGCTAAAAGTAGAGACCCATCTCTTAAATATTAGGAGGATGACTTACCAAGTGTAGGTGAAAGCACAAATTATTTTCATGAGCACTGTAAACTTGTTCATTTGAATTAATGGGTGGTGCACCACCTCAGAAAACTGACAGTTCAGGACACTGCTGCATAGCTGATCAAGCAAAGAAAAGTTACAAAACTATCTGCTGAATTTTGGAATGAACAAATTGCTGCTAGAAGTCTAACATCTCCTGATTTTAAAATAAATATTTGTCTTTAAATTACAGAATTTAAGTTTTTATACATACACACACACACACACACACACACACACACACACACACACACATATATATATATATATATATATATATATAT
>VWZN01016968.1:81628-92005 GCA_013396955.1 Regulus satrapa | reverse complement strand
GTGTTTCTGAATTAATCCTTTCAAGCAGTCACCAAATTAATTTCCAGAGCTTTTTTTTTTCCTCTAACAAGGCAAATAAAAAGATGTGTGACTTTTTTGAATCCATGTAAGTACAGTATCCATTTTTTTTCCTCCTTCTGTGCTTTTTTGTACCATCATAATCTACTCAGAGTTAAAGTACATGGTCCAGTTGAAATACATAGTAGGTTTTTGTTATACATTTTATCTTTCTTTAACTTCCAGTAGAACTCATACACAGGATGTTTTTGATATGAAAGATGCTAGTATTGCCTAATGAGTTCAGGGAAAAAATAACTTTGAAAGTATTACAGCTGTATTTATTTCTGTGATTTTATGTTTTTATTAAAGCATAAAATTCAGCTTGTAAATTAAATAGAGAAAATTGCTTTAATTAAATTTAAAATTAATTAATTAATTAAGTTTAAAATTTAAAGTTAATTCAGTCTCAGAATACTTAGGGTAGAGCTTTACTGATATATTCTAGTCATTTTTAGTAAGTATCAAGTCTACTCCCACACCTGAGGGATTGAGCCATTAACCACTTCTCTTAGATAGGGACAAAGGTTTCACATACCATGCCACACCCTCTCTGTAATTCACACCTGAAAATTAAGTCCTTATAAAAGACTTCCTGATTTAGTCAAACAGGACTGTTGAGATAAAAACATTTGAAGTAATCTTGCAAGGCTGCTTCCCTACCTGAGCAACAGAAGGCACAAACAGCCATGACTTTTCCTGCCAGTACAACTGTAAAGATCTAACACATCTTTCTGATTCTTCATATTTATTTGGGATAACTTTTCATTTCACTCAGTGAAAGAATTTTGATTACTACATCGATTTTTTTCTTCCTGTAAGCACTGTATTGTTTGTTGTGGTGGTCTAAATTTCTATGAAATATTCTAATATTTTTACCTTAGCAAGGCAGGAGTGTTTGGAGCAGTCTCTTCAAGCTGCACACAGCCTAGCTTGTTACTTGACTCACAGGCTGTAGGTAATACCCCAGCATGTGTAAGCTCAGAAAGAAAAGTGGAGGAAGTTCCTTTGTTACAAAAAAGTCCAGCAGTGCCAGCACCTGATGGCTGCCATGAGATGTGATCCTGCTCTACTTCGGGCACTTCATTAAAGAAGCATGGGCCAGCAACTTGAAAATACCATTTTTAGTTCCCAATTATTGTGGCAACACTACTGCTTAGGAGACTGAAAGGAGCATGTGTAGGAAAAAAAGTCTCAGATGCTCAGTTGATATAAAGAGTTTTTCTCCCACACACAGTTTTCTTCGTTTTCCCTCATACAACCATTCCTCAGCCTGGCCCAGCCAAAGTCACATTCTCCAGAACTGTACAAGTTAATGCTGGCCAGCTGGAGGTGTTGCAGCCCTTCAGGCTTTTATAATAAAAGCTGAGAAAGATGACATTTACTGCCAACACTTTTTCCACATCCATTTCTAATGAGCAGGACCAAATTATAATTTTTAAACTAATCTTTCCAAGCCTTACAAATGGGCAACAAACAGGTTCAGTAAACCCCAAGCTATGGCACCTAAAACATTATAATAAGCAAGGAGGGTCAAGTGAAAGAGCTCAGCAAAAAAGCAATTATGTGACAACATTGCTTTCTCCAGAATGAAATAAAGCATTACTATACCATTTTCTCTTTTTTTGTTTGTTTGGTTTTTTTTGTTTTTTATGTGATGTATGGGTTTTACACAACTGAACTGCAGCAGAAAAATAACTTCTCTTTGAGTCTGAGGAACTGTCTAGTTTATGGAATAAAAAGAATTAGACAAATTGCACTTTATCAAATTTTCAATCTAATTTTATGCCAAATATTATTTAATTTTATTTATTTTATGCTTATTTTATTTCTTCTAAGAAATTCTAAAATTACCATCTGCTATTAAATTAACTACAGCACCAGTTTATGAACTTGGTTTATTTTTTTTTTAAACACATGAAGCAAGCAGATTTTCTTCCCTTCCAAATGCACTTTCTCCATTGCACTACTGTGTGTGTTTTAGGTGAAGTACAGTATTTAGAACAGTGTTTTTCATCACCCCTAGTATTAAATCTCACTTTAAAAACATGTTTGATAAAGCATTCTGGTCACTCTGACAGCAGTGAGAAATAAACAAGAGGTGTGCAGGCACAATTTTTCTCTCCCTCCCAGCTGCAGAGATAGCCGCTAAGTTTCCTACGTTAGCTGAGTACATTTAAACTCTTCTGTGCTTCTTCTTCCATAATACGGCTTTTTCTTTTTGCGATGGCATACACTGAAGAATTGTTAAGGGAAATATTTTCTAGCAGCATACCAAAAGGACACTAAGCAGATGACGTGCATGCAACATCAGCCCTATGTGCCCTAGGAGGCATAACGCTTGAAATGCAACCCAAACAGGCAGATAAGGTATTTCATTCCACAGAAAGAAAATGGTTCCTTTCATCTAAATGAGCTTATTCCACTGCTGATACCAGAATTGTATGTATTTTAGAAGGATAATGTACCCCTATTTTTAAATGTGTTACATTAGCCAGAAAAAATAAACTATGGAAAGACAGAAGTGCAGAGACTAGGAAGCAGAGTTGATTAATGTGCTGCCTGATTTCACTTCTGGGACCTGAAATTGCATCCAGTGCAGAATGAAGGAGCTAGAGGGGGAAAAAACCCAGTCTCATCTGACATCTGTAAAGGTCATGAAGGAAATGATGGTGGGTGATCCAGAGTTGGTATGGCCACAGGTGTCTTGTCTTTTCAAAGACATATATCAGAATATCCTTGGAATAAGCATTACTGTTGGGCTGTTACTTCTTGAAGCCCTCAAATGAATCAAAGGAAGGAAAAGTCTGGCAGAGATAAATATGAGCTACCATAAAACCTGGGAATATTTTCATCTTAAATCCAAGCACCAGCCCTGTTCCTCTTCACTTTGGTAGCTAAAAGAAGAGCTTGAGGAGAGAGAGCAGTCACATGGTGGCCATACCTTCTCTATGGCTGTGCCAGACAATGCTGCTCTTGGCAGCTGCCGTGGCTGGCACAGTGAAGGCAGCACAGATGCCACTCTGCCCTCCCAGTGTTTCAGGCTGTGGAAAGACACAGGAACCATGGCCAGCAAATGTAGCCTCAAATCATGGGCTCACCATAAAAAGACCCCATGATTCTAGAGTCACACATTAAGTACAATAAAAAAGACAGTATTCTAAATTATTCAGGTGTCAAAACAGCACCAGAATGTGCACATATTCCTTATGCCTCCTAAAGACAGCTATTGCATCCACCCTCCAAGTCTGATGACTCCATGCAAGCTGCACAGAAGGAGCTTAAATTCTCAATTGTTTTGGTTTCTTATATATAGTTCTGCCCTTAATTGAAATTTTTAGTCCAAAGTAAGCCATTTAAAACTTCGCAGTCTATAACTGTTAGTTAAAAAAAGAGGCTTTTGTAAAAGCTCTGTTTAATTTGTTGCATTTTAATGTGAGAGTTGTTGCACATAGTTGAAAACATGGAGTGCAACACGACTCTTTCCATTAACTAAGACAGAAATGGCAATTATGTAGTCTGTTGATCGAATTCCTTACTAACAAAGGGTACTTTCTGCTAATGGATAGAAAAACAGAGCAGTTTAGTCAAACAAGTCACCTTGATAGTGGAATGCAAGACCCATCAATTTTACTCATGACTTCTTCAGTAATGAATCTCAGAGCACAACCCATCAGCACTGCTCCTGAAAGACAACCACTGAGTTAGAGGAACCACAAAAAGTGATTTGAAATGAAAAATGGGGTGAGAGATTTCCACCCCTTTAGAAGGGGAACTGGTTATGACAAATTTATCTCCAAAGTGCCTGGGCACTGCATTAAAAACACTTGGACAGAAAAAAATACAATCCTGCCATGTAGTTAGTTGGTGGCATTTTGCCTTTTTGTGCTGCAGCATCATGACAAGATAACTGGACTCCTGTCATCATCTCTGTCCTGGAATCCACTAACACTGTGGGGAATCAGAAGGAACAGTAGCCATAGCAGTATGAGAATTTTTTCACTTGTGATGTAATGGATTCCAGCCTGCAACCCCACACCACAGATAATTGCTCAAGCCTCTGGATGATGGTTGGGAACAGTTTTCTCCCTGTCCCCTCAGCAGGGGACATGAGGCACTCTTGTCCAGAAGGAACAAAATGAGCTCTCATTAACTTTGGCTTCAGAATACAATTTTCTATTCTCTGATTACCAAATCCTCAAGGAGTCATTAGATGTTTTTATTTTCTTCAGAAGGACTGCACTACAGTAAATCTTTCTATTATCTAATAAACAGTTGAAATTCAATAGCACCTAGGTAGAGCATCAAAATCAACAGGCAAGAACAAATTAAGTCTTTCATAAAAGAGGCTGTGAAGGATCATTTCTTCCATTTCCATCTCCAATATCTTTAATACTAAATACACAAACCTATATTAAAGTTAAAATTGCTTTTAATTAGATAAAACCAAGTAGACTTGGTGTTCATCTTATACCTTTGGCACCAGTGCTTTGATTAGCACAATTTTATCATCTTGTCTCAGATTATTAAGCTGCCCCATTTTCAACTCAGAAGTCCAATAAATGAACACAGATGCCCAAAACCGAGTCCTGTGAGGTCCCCGGCGTGTCCTGGCAAGTACTCGTCATCCTCAGGCTGCATGAAATTACTCCAATCAAAGGGTGACTGTAGCCTTTCAGGATCACGCCCTAATGAATAAAATATACAAAGGTGACTTGAGAGAAACCCTCTCCAATGTGCTGACAAAGGTAAAGTAAAATATTCCCCTTGGGACATTTTTCTGGCAGAACACCTTGACCGCTGTGTGACTGGCCTTCAGAAAGAAATGGATAATGGTCTAACTAACTAATTCATTCAGTGAGCTTTTGGGAAATTTTTTGCCAAATGATTGGCGTGTTCCACCATATATACAGCAGATACATCTCAAAGCACCATAAAGTTTTAGATGAGTATATAATACATTTTTGACTTCCAGCCCCTTGCTTGCGAACTGCACTGTTAATTTCTGTGGTTTTCATTTCTAAATGCTGCCTATTTTCCGACCATGGATTTAGTTTTTTACAAACCTCTCCCATGCTGCACACCAAGCATTATGCCAGAAATTCAGCTTTGTCCTTGCTCGCTGATGAAATTTTACTAGTATGTAGTAATTGCAGTGCCCTGAACTCTCATCCTCCTGCAAATTTTATGTTCCTCCAAGGAGAATGTTTCTTCTTAAAGTGATATTATTTCATCAGTACAATGTGGCTCGCTAAGCTTGCCTTTTGCCCCCTTGTTCTTAGACTTTAAAAGGAGACTGCAACAGTCTGATCCAGCACCTACTGAGAAGAAATCAAAGGCTCCTGTTGACTTCAGTGAGTGCTGGAGACAGCTCCTAAATAGGATGACTCAAAGTGCAGCTCTAGCCTGGAGGCAGCTATACAGCTGATACTTTGGGGCTTTATTGTCTCATTGCTTCCAGCCCCAATCTGCACGGTTTTTTAGTATAATTATAATTTTCTTGTTGCCAGCCCAATAAATATCATGCTGGATAGGAGAGTTGAATTACTGCCTGAAATTTTAACCAGCAAAAATGATCCTGTAATCAGATTTCCTATGTCATGCAGGACTCAGGATTGTACACAATTCTAATTTTCCTTAAATTAGTCACAATCATAAAGACCACTCAACAGAAAACACATGGTCTACAAGGCAGCATTCCAGTCAGTGGCTGAGCCAACAGTGGCTGGGGAACAAAGCAATGGGTAAGCAACTTTAAAGGCCTTGTCCCAGGACACAGAGTCTCTGTGTTGTCTGTTGTGTCACCCCACAAACTGTGCATGGGCGTATTGGCATAGGTCGCACTTGTTTCAGGGACAGATTAACAATTATATAACGTGGGGGAGAGTAGGCCAATGCCTCAGCCCATGCTAGGACTCCTTGTAGAGTATTGTTAGAGACTTTGTGAACTTGAAATCCACAGTCTAGAATTCTTATAAAAACTAAATATGTTAGCGTGCTTCTCCTGTCCATCTATAATTAACTCAGGCATGCGTTACTGACCGGTAACAGAAAATTTCCCTGCATCACTGAGATCAGCCACGCTGGACAGGAAGAATTCTTATCTTTAAGGTAAGTCATGTTGCTAGTGCTCAGCACAGTGCACCTCAATGAGAGCCCTGCCAAGTTTGTATGCAAGCAACAGCCACAACCAGTAGTTTCTGCCTTTCATGACCACTAACAAGTGGAAGAGAGTTAATTGTGGTAAAGTTAAATTAACATGAAATGCCTGACTTGTCTCATTCACATTCTTTTGACAGTAGCATATGTTCCTGCTATACACATGAAAGCTTAATTACAGCATTTTAGGTGGCAAACCAGATAATTATATAAAAATGGGGCCCAGAAGTCTGTGATATGACACCTTTCCATGCTTCCCTGGGAGATGTCATGAACAAAAGAAGATGTTTATTGTTAGCAGCATCAGGCTGAGGGCTGCAGGGGAGCATTGCCACTGAAGCCTGGGGTCCCCATGCACAATCTGGCTATAAGGGAGAGCAAAATGTGTTTTATACAAATGGCTCTTGCTAATAACAAAAGTGANTTTTTTTTTTTTTTTGCCTGGAACAATACACAATCTCTTGTGCAGGCTTCATATCGCCTCACTTCAGATGTTGCTGATGTAAAAATCCCCAACAGAGATTATCATTCATCTCGGCTTTTCTTTATTGCTCATCACAGCTTTCCTCCTACACAGAACAGGCCAATTTGAACTCTTTCAACTGCACATGTCGGGAAGGGAGAAGGCAGTCTGCAGCCATGCTTATTCCTTCCTTCGACTAGAAAGAGAGCCTGAGGGGACCAGCTTGGGTGTGGGCAGATGAAACTGAACATTTGCAAATGATTAGAGAAACCAGTGTGCTACCTAAATCTAGAATAAAGGGGAAATGGAGCCCCTGCTCAGCATCATGTCACAAACTCCATGTGCTTTGTTCTTTCTTGCCAGGCTTCAAACAGCAGATGTCTCTCATGCTCACAAAAGAAGGAGCTGAATTGAGTTCTCTTGGTGGAAAATTCTCTCCTTGAATGGTATTAGCACAATTTTTTCCCTTTCAGAACCTAACACAAGTACCTAGACAATTCTTTTCCCCAGGAGCCTTCTGTCTGCCTTTCAGTTGATGGTATGCTGGAGACTACCATACCTAAACCATGATACCACGGACTCTAGGTTTTAGCCTGGACCTTAGTCCTGTGATGTTGTCTGTTGTCCCATGGATTTTCTGCTCAGTTTGGACCTTGAAATTAAATTCTCACTTTTGACTCATTCTCCAACAGTCATTCACTAAGCCTATGCCAAAACATTTATTTACTTAAAACCAACCCACCATCAAAGCAGACAGCATTGCAGGTCAAAAACACCCAGCAGCATATATTTGTAGCAATCACCTGACAAGAAGGTGTCTTGTTTTGTCCTTCCTCCTGTGTGTTTTTGTGCTTTGCATCAGACTTTGACTGGTATACCAGCTATTCATAGCCTACGGTATATTTGGAATAAACAACTTCCACAAATATCTTGGCATTGCACTTACATGCAGTCACCTGTTTTCCATCTCATATTCTGCGGCTATGAAAATTCTCTTGTAAAAATAATATATATAAAATGTAAAATGTAAGGTTTTATTTTCACCTCGGGCTCTTGATGACAAGAAAAACTCCTTGAACTTCATCTTACAGGTTTACAAAATGACTAGGGTTTTTATAAAGCAAAAAGAAGGTACAACTTAAGTGTTACATAGCAAAGGACTCACTATCTGTGTTTTCAGAGACTTTATCTCAGAAAGCCCTGTGAACATAATAGGATAAATTACTTAAGCTTGCAAAAACAAGGACATCTCAGAATGCTGACCTCCCAGTTTCACCTTTATCTCACCTAATTATATCGACATGCAGAACTGGATAATGCCCTACTGCAGCATTCCAAGATGCTTTGTAGATCATAGGTGCAGCAGCACACTAAAAGCCCCTGGCTTTATGGCAGATTTGCACGGTTTTCAGGGAAGGCAGAGGGGGATTGTCTAGTGCCATGTTCCAAAAGGGTGAAGAGTGCTACTTTTGCAGAGGGCTTCTGAAAGGCACAGCTGTTATCAGATGGCAAAATACCTAGTGTTTTTTTGTTGGGTTTTTTTTTGTTTGGTTTGGTTTGGTTTGGTTTGGTTTGGTTTGGTTTGGTTTGGTTTGGTTTGGTTTGGTTTGGTTTGGTTTGGTTTGGTTTGGTTTGGTTTGGTTTGGTTTGGTTTGGTTTGGTTTGGTTTGGTTTGGTTTGGTTTGGTTTGGTTTGGTTTGGTTTGGTTTGGTTTGGTTTGGTTTGGTTTTTTAATAATGGGAAAAGCAAAATGCACAATCCTCCAAGACTGCTGCAAACATGGTATCAAGACAAAAAGCAGTGAGATTTTATTCCTAAGCAAAGATCAGTGTTACTGAAGGCAGAGAAACCTTTACGCCAGCAGCTCACAAAAGAAACCATGAGATTTTCTAAAGGTAATTGAATATTGGTAAAGGAACATAGCAACAAAAACAAACCATCTCTGATCCCTGAAGGGGAATGCAGGGGCTTACCTGTGTCTGGCAGTTGGAAGCTATGTGCTATGGAAATGATTCAGTCCTGTAAACATGTCTAGTACCCAGCTGATCTCTCTTTCTGCTGTTTTTCCAGTCATGTAAACATCTCTTATACACAGCATCCTTTGGCAAGGAATTCAACTCTCTTACTCTCCCCACGGCGTCTCCTTTTGTTTATTTTGAACCTGACTCCTACTGACACCATGTGCTGGCGCTAATCCTCATGTTGCAGGTATAACGCCAATCTCACTGGCAGTTTAGGAAAAGCTGCACACTCGAAAGGCTTGGCAATTCATCATAATTTCCAGGAAGAAGCAAAAGAGCAGTGGTGGTGATTGCTGCCTCTTTCCTAAGGGCAACAGAGGAATGTATCTGTCAACCAGACATGGCAGCCAGTGAAAGCTAACACCAAGTGCTCCTGTGCTGCTCATCCCTATGGTATTAATAATACTGACAGGAATGACCATGGCAGAACAAAAGTGACTACAAGGAGTTGGAGCATGGATGGAAGCCCTTGCATCTGCCAAT
This sequence comes from Regulus satrapa, assembly GCA_013396955.1. NCBI lineage: Eukaryota > Metazoa > Chordata > Aves > Passeriformes > Regulidae > Regulus > Regulus satrapa. The sequence goes on along the minus strand of VWZN01016968.1, from coordinate 82,822 downwards.
TGTTCCTAACAAGATTCATGTTTTAGATAACAGCAGAAATGGACTTCTGGGGGGTGATACTGGAGTACTGCTTTCTTGTCTGAGGGCTGTTACTTAATGAGCAGCTGGGTAAGGATTAAGGTAGTTTAATAAGTGTGTTTGTATTTGCTAGAAAATAGTGAAAAGAGGGAAACCCGTCCTGGAGGATGGCATCCAACCCTGGGGTCCTCAGTACAGTGACCTGTTGGAGCAGGCCCAGAGCAGGGCCACAAAGGCAAGCACAGGGCAAGAATACCTCTCCTGAGAGGACAGGCTGAGAATTGGGTCTGTTTAGCCTGGAGAAGAGAAGGCTGTGGGAAGCCTTATTGCAGCCCGTCAGCACTCAAGGGTGGCTTATAAAATGGAGAGAAACATCTTAGCAGGGCCTGTTGCAGGACAATGGGTAATAATTTTAAACTGAAAGAGAGTAGATTCAGACTAGACCTAAACAAATAATAATTTTTTTTTGTAATGAAAAGAGTGGTGAAACACTGGAACTGATTTCTCAGAGATGTGGCAGACAACCCATCCCAGGAAACATTCAAGGTGATGTGGGTTGGGGCTCTGAGCAACCTGATAAAGTGGAAGGCATCCCTGCTCGTTGCAAGGGGGTTGGAACTGGATGAACTTTAAAGGTCCCTTCCTATCCAATCCATACCATTCTATTATTCTATAAAGAGACTGCCCTAAAATGGATATGCCATAAGGCTCATCATAGAGGAGGATGCTAAACTGGTCAGAGCAATTCAGTTCCTGTATTCTACTGCAATTACCTGAACAGGAGATGATGGAAACGTCATCATCACATGATCATGGTACACATGAACCAATGTGTAACTGAATCAGTGTAACACATTCAGATGGATAATGCTTAACAGAAGAGGGAGAATAACAAAACAATCTTAGTGCTCTGGAGGGAGACTTCAATTAATTCAGAGGTTTGTACAGCAAAATCATTTGTGATTCTGATCCAAAATAAGTAGGTATTAAAGATGGTATGTCCTAAGAAAATATCCCACCAAAATGAAACAAATAAAACATGGAAGAGGTACCTATCTGCAGAGGAAGATGTTTGCAGATGCAAATATGAGTAAATTGGATTTAAGAGTGAGAGAGGTTTCACAATGGGACAAAAGTAACTCAAGTTTCAAAGAACAACAACAACAAAAAAAAAAA
>VWZN01016968.1:49825-80511 GCA_013396955.1 Regulus satrapa | reverse complement strand
AACCAGTTTAATTTGTCAATAAAAGTTTTCTTTGCTCTTTTGAAGTTTTAAGCCTGTTTTTCTCTTTCTCCTAGTCCTACCTCACAGCGAGAAATAAGTAAGTGATTCTAACAAGTGCATAGACATTTTAAATACCACTGAAACCAGAACATCAATTAATAGAGAACATGGAAATTAGCAAGAAATTGTTTTGTAAGAATACTGACATTACCACCAAGATTAAGAAAAATTGTTGGTCTGATACTCAACGAAGAAGAAAAGCAATCAAGACACAGCTTCAGGAAATCTCTTTAACTTTCTTCCATGCCTTTACTGAAAAAGGAAACCAATCATACTGCTGCCATTTCATAGGTGTGAGTAAGGGACAATGTCACATCGTTTTAGCAGGAAAAAATAGGCTAGGAAGCATTTAAGTTATAAAGAAGTTAAAACCTTTCACATCAATTTGGTCTCAGGAGTTTTATTCCAGTGCATACAATGAACATCCTTGAGAATTCCTAAGGGTTCAGGAGGGATCAGAGATCAGGACAGGAAGAAGTAATCATGATGCCTAACAGAAAAGAGGGTTACAGCACCACCTTAGAATATCATATACTCTGGATTCCATGTGGCATTTCACACCATGCTCTGGAGCTTTCTTGAAGGAAAACATGACTATACAAAACTGGTTCCAAATAGTTACAAAACTGGTTAGAAAAGTGTATTTTGTTCTAGGCAGAAGTAATCAGTTGTGCAAATAGAGAAAAAAGAAACCTCTCTAAGTAGCTACATAAAATCACCATGGTAGTCACCATGTTGTAGAACCAAAGCAATCACAATTTAACTTGCATCATCACACTGCCTCAGAAAAAAGATAATCACCATATTGGGGCTTATAGATCCTTCTACAGCATGGCACACCTTTAAAGTAACCAACTCATTTTGCCCAGTCCTGTCAAACCATCCTGGGAAAGCTGTGTCCAGATTTACAGCACTGCATTTCAATAATAAATCCAGGAACAAATCTTAAGAGCAAGGACAACAATCAGAGATCTAACAAAGTCTACTTAGAAGGAAAGATTGAAAGATTTGGAGTTTTTACTTAAAAAAAAAAAAAAAAAAAGAGGAGGAATGCAAAATAATGTAGGGAAAATGAACACAAAGAGGACTATTCTGTTCTTTAAACCTTTAATAGTTAGGTTAGTTTGTCACAGACAAGCTGAAGGGACAGTGCTTCAGACAAACAATAAAATAACATTCCTAGCCATATGGAGAAGGGCAGTGCATCCACCATACATCCTGCTACCATCACACCCACCCCTCACTTCAGAGGATGTGCAGTCTCCACATTGGATGTCTTTTAACTGCTTAGTCAATAATCTATCAGGATTTCCATAATTAGAGTTCAGCTTGACATATGGCAGTGTGAAGGATTAAGTAAACAGTCTCCACTGCCCTCATGGTTTTTTGTCCGCCTAAGGAAACAGGGCTTTCATCCTCCTCCCCCTTCATGATATGGTGGCCAGAATAATCCTGACCCCTAAGCTGATCTGCTGATGCAGATCACTCCAGAGGTGTGTCCCACAGTGCTATTCTTTCTCTGGAACCACAATGTTTGACTGCCTTGTGCTCAGCAGATGTGATGCTAATGCAGGTCCCTATCCCTGGCATGTGGGATGGTACAGAGGTCTGTATCAGTCACAAGAGGTAGCACATGTTGCTGCTCCCCAAATATGGCAAAGGCTTTTACTGAATTCAGTTGAAACGGGAAGGTGAGGGTGGAGATTTCAATTTCCTTACCTAAGTTTTGCCTGCTAGAATTCCTTTCCTTTTCTTTCCAAAGCTCAGTATGAGCAGAAGGCTGCATGAAAAAGGGTTTGTGCGAAACAAAAGAGACAAAGGATAAGACAGCAATAGAGCTCTGAACACCACATAATCCTGCTCAAACCAATCTGTTATTTTGGATATTTAAAGAAAGAAGCCTGTCTACTTGACAAACCAGAGTGGTTCCAAAGAAACGATTACAACCTGTCGCATCAGGTCATGCTGAAAAGAGTTTCTACACAGCCCATGATTCTATAAATTACATTTACAGTCACTTCACTTCCCAGCCTGAAGCAGTGCAGACCAGGGCAAAATGAACAGTGACAAAATTTGCAGGTTTTACACAGTGGGATTGTAAAGAATAATATAGAGATGGGAATGAACTTGATCAAATCACAATGAAAGATTAATTGTGTGACGTGTGAGTAATTGGTTAATGGGACTGGGTCAGCACCTGGTGTCTGATGGTTTGAAAGAAGGATAAAAATGCAACTTCAGCTATTTGAAAATGGTTTTGCAGGCCAAAATGTTCCCAGCTCTGTAACTTGCAGAATTTGGGAAATTAAACAAATCTAAATGTAAATTACAGAGTTGTCTGAGGCAGAAAATTCTGCTTCGAGACTGATATTCATATTGTCAGGGTCTGAGGCATGAAGAGGCCAGAATGGGCATCCAGAAGGGAAAAAACATGGACTGGGCAAATGAACCCAAATAAAATGTGATGCATTAATCTGGAAGTAATTATAAAGAAAGGGCAGGGGGCTAGCCTTGTTAGCAACTCCTCAGTGTGTAACAGAGAGCCATTATGGTAATATGAGACTGTAAAAAAATGAGGCCTTGTCTGCTCTGCAAGGACATTAAATAATGAGTGACACATCTCTCATGAAAAGAAGTATTGGCCCATTGTCCTTCACCAACATTTTCTCTGTCTTGTCAACAGCCTGCCTGACTATTGCCCTTCCCTGCAGGTTGGCCACATGTCAGCTGTGCTATACCTGTGTGTTTTGGAGAGGTAACTAACTCACAGAAGCTCTAAGAAAACTATATCATAAAGATTATTTCAGTTGGTATTTAAATAAGCAACTTTTCAAGATTATTCATGAAAGTTTTTTCCCCCCTCTCTGCTGCAATATGATAAGTTCACTTTGTACTTGTAGGAGATTAAAAAAAAAAAAAATCCAGGTGATGCAAACCAATTTTCTTTAAGCATTAAAGACTAAAGTCATTGTGATGTTCAGAGAAAATGTCAGTGCTGTAGATTCCATTTAAACATCTCACTGAGATGGGATTTTAGATCTGGACTTCCATGTTTGCCTACAGAAATAAGTAACACTCTAGTTCTAGAACTACAGGCAAGAACCTACCACTTTATTTGATCATACCAGTATTAAGGAAGCAGAAAGGCATGCAGGGATAAAATAAAAAAAAGTCATTTTATAAGGAAAGAAGCTAAAAAATTTTAGAAATAAAATAAGTGTGAAAAATACAACAAAATCTACAGGCATATCATTCAAATCAGAGGACAGTAATAATTAATGGTACAAAGTTGTATGAAAAATCTCTTGCAACAGTCTTCATAAAAACTTTTATGTGTGATCAGCTGCCTAGAGCAATGGTTTTAGGAGACAGAAACATAAGCTAGGAGAGGAATAGAATAAAGAAATAACTCTTAAATAGTCTGTATGAATTCTTGTCAGTATTCCTCAAAGAAATGCCTTCTAAGATACTGAAAAATTGAGAGAAAACAGACTCTGGAGTCCTCATGGTCTTCAAGAACTTGTAATTCAAGGATTGAATTACTTGTAATTGGATTCAAGGCAGGTTGATGTGATCAAGAAGAAGATAAATATATCCCCTGTCTGATTAAACAAAAAGAGCTTGGGCAACCAAGAATAATTAGCTGAAGTTTCATCCATGATGCCACGCAAGAACAATGACTACATAGCAGCTGACAAGCACTGGAATAGCACTCCTGACCCTTTTTATCTCCTTAGACAGGTTAGAACAGTGACACCTGGCAGGCTGGATGCTGGGAAGAGGACAACAAGAAACGTGACCCCTTAAGGACCATATGCCAATCATGGACCAACTCCATTCCTATTAAAGCCATGGTGTCCTGGACCATGAGCAGTTTTACAGACACTGGCCTAAAGATTGAGACTGAGATGGACAACCAATAGAGAGCTGTGAAAGATGAACTGTGACAGACTTCTATAATTTCCCTGACAGGATGTGGTAGATCAGAAGGGTTATGTCTTTTGAGATACTCTCACTTCACTAGTTTTTCTGATGTTAATCTAGATTACTCTTTTATAACCAAAACACACGTAATTTTATCTAAGTGAAATTGCCATGTGGTACCTTCAAAACTGCTCAAAAGAGCATCACAAGTGAGTTGCTCCAAGTTAGCTGCACTGATAAAATGAGGAGCATATTTTTCAGGAGAACCGGATCCTGAGAGACCGACCATTGATCCAGTTCTGTGCCAAGTTTACTTTGAATTGGTGGCATTGCAGGAGTGGTTACATTTGGAAAATGTACAGATGGTACCTGAGCATGAGCCTTGCAAGCATTTGGAATAACAGGATTAAAGTCTTAAATTGTTCTGTAAATTTGGGACATTGTATGAAATAAGCATGATGCTATTCAGTAAGAAACAAAGAGTAATACTTAAAAGGATTAATAGAACAATGAAAATGTGAAAACCTTGATTATAACAGTAGTGTACTGTTAAGAAATCCTATGTTGAGACAAAAAATTACCATTATAATTTGCTGGTTTTCCTGTATTTCTTTATATATTCACTCGGATACATACTTATTGTGTATGTATATACTTTTTTTTCTTATGCCCGCACTCATGCGGACACATGAAGGATGTGAAGCCAGTCATTGTCCAAACTCACTAAAAGAAAAGACAGGCCCATATTCACTCAGGTCACAGCACTGCAGAAGTGGATTTGAATATCACCAAACTACTAGGTATGACAGAAGTGCTGTAGTCTCAATGTGCCCCCACACCAGAGTAGCTGTGAGAACAGCCTGACCTTAGAGACAATCCATGAGAGAACATCTGTTCCTGTGATACCTTTTTAATAATAAAAAAATGAGAATATGCTTCAGGGCACTGACATGAACATATGTGCAACCAACAATTTTGCAATGCACCATGCTTGGAGTGCTGTAAATCTAAGAGTTTTTAAAGACAGGCAGGACTCTTCCGTGGAGAGAAGCAGCTAATCCTGGAGCCTAGAGGTCTTCTGCTAAAAAAGAGGGGAAATAGGAGGCAGTCTGCATCTCAGGCCAGTAGTTTAACAAGGGATGTAGTCCATTGTTAATATGAATTTTGCTTTGCTTATAATCTTATTTCTTTCAACCTGTGTATCTATTCCTTTGATATATGACAACTGGATAATTACACTTGTAATTTATTTCATTATAAAGACAGCCTAGCATCATGGGATGAACCAAATGTCATGGGATGAGCCAAGATGGAGGTGATAAACTCAGAAGCACTGCCTCTATGGAAATGATCATCCTAAGGCAGAGTGCAGAGATCTGAGTCCTCAAGAGGTTCAATGGCTGGCAAATACATTTTACAGGAAGCCAGTGCAGGATGATTGGGTTGCAAGTTGTCATTCTTGGAGATGAAAAATATCACAAAATGTATTTAACTGTTCCCCCTTCTCCCCCTGGCTTGACACCCATTATCAATGATTTTCAAGGAAAAGGTTAGACAAACACCAGTACAAGGTACTCTAGGGAGGGTGGCTTTTCCTCAGAGCAGGAGGATGAACACACTTCTTAATTTACATTTATCTCACTAATTTACCACATTACAGTGCACAGGACAGACAAAAACACCTCCAGGGTTTTGTACCAGCCCAATCCTTCCAACAGTCCCCCAGCTTCCTCTGCAGTCCTGCCTGGTCAATTTATTACATTTTGTAGCCTGAGAGGGTCCTTGTTAAATGAAGGAACTCACAGTCAATTAACAATAATGTGTTTTTATTCCTAAGTGCCATCCACTCAGCCACACTAGGGAAGTGATATCCTGTTTCCCAGCAAGTCTAAATTGGTCTTTAGGTCATTTTTACTCTAAGGGCAAAAATAATTGGTCTTATGGTTAGTTCTCCTCCTGGATATACACTCTACATTTTACACCCAGTGAGATCCATAACTCTGCTTGAACAAGTGATTGATCTGGCACTGACTGTTTTCACACTGCGAGTGCAAACAGGATGCCAGTACAATTCTCATTCTGGCAACCAATCTCTGCCTTGTAATATGCTTTTATTTTGCCTTTTTTAGTACACAGTGGAAAGCATGTATCACCAGGTTTTCTAACATACATACAAAGAGTGGAGTTTTCAGTCCTGCTCTGCACTGTTACAGCACATCTTCAAAGATCATATCAGCTCATATCTGTTGTGGAGGTCGTTCAGCTCCAGTGGCACATGGTAATGCCTCACTTCCATCCTTTCTGAGCAATGCAACATGTGCACTTCATTTTCCTCAGAGCCATCTGCTTTATCCCTCTTTCAACCTCACTCCAAAAACTGTTTCACAGGGGGTTTTGCCTTTTTTTTCCCTTTTGTACCCTACCCCAAAGTGTCCAATTTTTAGTCATTTTGACCATTAAATTTGCTTTCAAAATCTACAGTTGATGATCTCTTCAGAAGCATGAATTCATGTCAGACAGTCTTTGCATTTTGTCTATTTGCTTCAGTTTGACATTCTGTGCACAGATATTGTAAAACTTAAGTCTTCCAGTCCTGTCTCCGTTTTAGTGTTGCTACCAAAGTGGAACTGCTCTAATCACATTCCCTTCCAGCTGCTACTGTGCAAGAATGTTCTTATTTCTGAATAACCTAGATGAGTCTATTTTATAGCATTTCCTTTATGCCAGTGATTTTCATACAGCTTTTCCCTGTCGACCACCATGTCACTGGCGAGATCTGTTCAGCACAGCACAATACACCTCCAAGTGAAGCTCCTGCATTTGTAGCAAGAACTTACATGCTGTAGGATGATCCTGCATGTAATTTTACAGAAGAAAAGATCTCACTGAAATTCTCTGAATGCTGCAGGCAGTATAATATAGAAACTATCACAATCTAGGCTATTACCTTTTCTGTATTTTCCAAATCTTTCTGGAGGTTCCCCTGCTGCCAGTGGTAGTGGAGCCCCACCTCACCTTCTCATTAGTCATAGAATCATAGAATAATTCAGGTTGGAAAAGGCCTCTAAGTTCATTGAGTCCAATTGTTATCTTTACACTGCTGAAGTCCTCACAGCACCCCCCAGTCCACCAGCTCTGCTGCCTGCTGTGCTGTGTCAGCCACAAAAAATAAGGGAGGGACATGGAAAGCAAGAGACAGAGTTTTGTCACCCACTGCTCAGCCCACAGCAACTACCGATCGAGATAGAAGGATGGGAGAGGGAAGAGGAGATGATGGTGAGAAACTGGTTGTCAGTCCAGTGCAGACTGAGTGCTCTTCCCTTCTATGGTCAGTGTTGGGAGCTCTCTCTGGAGGAAAGGGAGGAGAGTACTGTCACAGGAGTACAAAGGTACTGTACAAAGGTCTCATTCCAACAAGATGGGGAGGTTGTCAGACTCAACAGAAAGAAATTTAACTTCCCCCAGAGATTTAGTCACTAGAGTGGTGTTCTTAGCATCTCATAGCAGGAATTCTATGCAGCCAGGGTAGAAAAAGGCATTAGATCTTCTCATGGATGTGAAAAAACAGTCCAGAGTTAAGTCAGGGCATTATCCAAATAGGGAGATTTTAGGGTCTGCTCCTCACTTCATGGTGTGGCATAAGTGTAATGCATAAACCCCTAAGCTGATTTTTATAATTTTGTCTAGGTGTCCTAGGCGCAAGGCCAAAGAAGGGCTTCCAATTTTTTTTTAACTTAGATGTTTTGTTGTTTGTTTGTTTTTTGTTTTATTTTGTTTCTTTTGTATTGTTGTTGTGATTATTGCTGTTGCTGGTTTTGGGTTCTGTTGCTTCTGTTGGGTGGTGGGTTTTTTGCCAGCTATGCAAAAAGCTCTCTTACATGCCTGGCTATACATTTAACAGAAAGCTTTAAAGTCTTTTTACACCAAATGCTCCAGTGAGAGCATTCTTGTACTTTATCAGAGATTTGGTGTTCAACCTATTTTAGGCTGAATCAAGGTTAAAATGAGGTTTACCTATTTCTTGTGTATGCTCTAGTCATTGATTTCTGAAAGCATAAATTTTGCACCACCTCCTCACATGAAGTTATCTGTGATTTTGAATAGATTTTGGAATTGTTTTTATTTTTCAGGTTGGTTTGGTTGAGGTGTTTATCCATTTCCCCCAGAACTCATGATGATAAACAACAACTGCATACTTGTATTCCCAGAAAAGTTAATGCTGAGCATTTACATCACCTAGGGTGACATTTTATTACTCTGCTCAGTACAGGGCTACACAGTCCTGGAATGCTTATGGTTATTGTTCATTACTTGAGCCCTAACTTCAGTAGAGAGTAGGTTCACAGTTGCTGTGTATGAAGGCAAGTATGAGTCATGTCCTAAACTCCAAAAGCTGTAGTGAAATAGAAATATACCAAAATATAATTTTATTTGTAAAGAAGTTTTAAAATAAAGTTTTATTTTGTGTATTACTTATATGAATAGAGTAACATAGTATTGCTTCAGTACTGTAGCCATGCTAACAATTTTGTAAATCAGATTAGCTCCAACACAATGTGAATACCTCCTTCACCTGCTTCACTCACACTGCTTATCTGGCTAGTGAGCTACATCTGGCTTGTGGTGAAATGTCTGATCTCTATGACCTGTGTTGGTTATTTGATGATTCTTTATCCTGAGCTGATTTTTGTGTGTGTGTGTGTGTGTGTGTGTGTTTGTGTGTATGTGCATGTACTGAACAATCCTTAATGCAGCGGCACTTTACTCCTTCAGGTGTTGCTCACCTCCAAAATGTGGCTGTGACCCACCTACCTTAAAAACAGCTATGCATGCTGCAAGGCATCTCATAAAAGAGTTTCTATCAATCAACCTTTAACAACCTTTCAAACCACAGAAGATCCATACATAACTATTCCCTGGAGCACCTGAGGTGTTTGGAAGCAGGTAAGAATCGTGCAAATAATACCAAATCTACCAATTTAAGCAGCTTAATGAAGCCTTGGGCAAACACAGCTTGGTACCAGGCCTCTGTAAACAACTGCAGTATTGTCATCACCATGAATTCTTAAATGAAAATCAAAATACTTGATTTTCCATAGTAAAAAATACCAAGCTGCTCGCAGGCCTCCTTGTGTAATTTCAGCCTTGCTCTCCAAATCTTTGTTTGGTTGTTTTCACAGCTACAGTTTGGTAAAATAGGTTTGGGTTTTTTTTCTCTTGTTTAAACTCTTTTCCATTGTCACAAAGCCAAACTTGGGAGCTTTTTTGAAACCAGATTCTTTTCAAAACCATTGCAGTTTGGAAAGTTCAGATAAGAACTGGTGAAGTTTCACTTTACATTACAGAAATGCCAATCTTTCAAAGAGTCCCACAGACAGAACAGAATTCTAGAATATAACTATTTCTTAAAAGAAAATGTGGATCAAGTGCAAAATAAAGGTCTAAATACTGCAGAATCAAACATTTATTTTAATATTGCATCAACTACAGTTCACACAAGTAAAATATTTTTCCCTGTGTGACTTTCATTAGATGTTCAAATTGAAAATTACTATTGACTCAAAATGAGTCAAGGTAATATTTCAACGAGGTTTCAACAAGTTTGTAATTTAAGATGAATTAATCCCCACCTTCCTTGTAAACAAGAAATGTGAGCTCAGTGAAGTACCTTGTCACTGCTACGAAGCAGAGAATTCTTGCTACCATCATCTGCTCAAATATGTATTCTTAAAATTTCCTAAAAAGTGTGGGATACTACGATCAAACTGCTGGCACAGAAAGCACTGGAGAGAACAAGCACATGGGAGGTAATTGTTGACAATTGTGGAAAGAAAATTAGGGAAGCAATGACTGCTAGCTGTGCTGGGGAAGCAAAATAGCTGTCTGGACTGAGAGCAAATCTGAGATTTCATCCTCCAAGAGGACCCAGCACACAATGCCATGCTCTGTACATGGAAGCACACAGATTGCAGATCCAATTTGGCAGTAAAGACTAGGATACAAATGATCTAATTTATCTCAATTCTTATCAGCTTAGCAAATTTGGAAGAGTTTATATGAAAATAGGTAACAAGGGAGTCACAAAAGCATGGATTTAAAAGTCTTTAAGCAATAATGACTTTTCATAATGCCTGATCTTTTTAATTGATGTCCCTCTGGTAAACAACAAGGAAATAATGAAGAACAGAATGGAATTTTTGCTTAGGAAAGGTAAGAAATTCCAAAAAGCAAGCAAATGAGTTTTGTAATGCTTTAACAAAGGAAAATAGCCTACAATTTCACTGTCAGGGTGAAATACAAAGAATACCTCTGTGCATGTTTACACAGAAAACAGTAATCAGTCAATCATCAGACATAACTGATTATATACTTTGATCTACAAGCATTAAGCATAAAGCTAAAATGCCATAAAATTACTCTGCTGACATCATTTGCAAAAACAAAGTCCTTATGACAGCAAGAATGATTAATACAGGGAAAAAATCTCCAAAAGAAAATAGTATTTTTAATTCAAAAGCATTTAAATCACAAGGGAGGCAAGAAATAATAAGGAATGTAAATAATGAATAGTGGAGAGGAAAATAACTGCTATCTTCTTCATTCTTTTCTCTGTGAGACTGAAAGGACATCCAGATACACTGAAAGACAACAACTCCAAATTTGAATAAAGAACAGTTTGATTGAGTAGGTAAACCAGAGAAGTGTGACCATCCTGTTAAAGAGACTGTCATAGGGCTCTCTGGAGATTAATAAACAACCAAAATTAAAGGAAGTCTACATATAATCCTATTAATAAAATTGTCCAGCTATAATGCCAAGCAGCAATGCCAAACAAAAATAAAGAGGTGGAATTTAGAGTTTCAGGGCTGATCAGTAAAGAGAAAAGAACTTAGGAACCATATGATATCCTATGATGATATTCTGCCATCATTTGGTATCCTACAAGCATTTGATAGTAGGTGCTATGTGGCCCAGGCTATTCTTTAAATATATACCCAGCCCAAGATCACCAAGTGTCCATACTGCCAGTGTGACAATTCCTAAATTTGTATGCTGTGTCTACCTTCCTTTGCATTTTACGAGTTATTGTTCCTGGTAGTTGCATACAATGTAATGTTTCTTAAAGACCTGTCAAAAAAAGGGTAGTGTTTTTGGGGTTTGTTTGTTTTTTTTTTGTTTGTTTGTTTGTTGTGTGTGTGTGTATGCCATGGTTGATTTTGATTTTGTTTGTTTTTAGTTAAAAGGAAATCAAGGAAGGCCCTTGTGGCAAGAAAAGCATTATCAGGAGATGGAGGGAGGTGATCCTTCTCCTCTGTCTAGCCCCGGTGAGAAATCTCTGGAATGCTGGGTCAGTTCTGGCCTCCCCAGTGCAATACTGACACAGACATGCAGGAGTAAGTCCAGCAAAGTGCCACGGATGTGATAACACACTAGACAGACTTGAGGATGGTTTGTTTGGAGAAGACTAATGGCAAAACTTTAAGCAAAAGAAATGTCACAAAAAATTGTTGATATAGACAGTTGAAATATGAGTAAGTCTTTTTATAAACTCGTGTTGGTTAGGATACCAAACTGCCATACGAAAACTTAACAAATATCATTAGTTGCAAGACTCTGCCTGGGATACTGAAAATATTATTTTTTTAACAGTCTATACAAATAATTTGTGAGAGGTTTGGATTTTTTTTATGGTGTCTATTCATTTTAGATTTTCTACTATATGCTTTAATTTTAAGGAAGCTCCTCCATTTTCCTACTTCTAATTGAGACAAAAACACTGCATGGTCTTTAATTAATCTCCTGGAAAAAACAGAGTTTAGAAATGAAAAACTGCACACAGGCAGCTGCCTGATCAAACCATGTGTTTGAGTTATTCCCAAATCAAAGCATCCCAGGGACCTCATTCATTAAATGTTTTCTCTCATTCCACCAATGTTTCTACTGCATCCTCACTATTTCCACAGCATAAACCTCTGAGAGAAACCTGAAGATATTTCAAAATTAGAATCTTGTCCAGAACACAGAAAAAAAGAGGTTATGATATTATTTATGCACTCAAAATTTATTGAGACTGTAGCAAAATGAGGTTGAATAAGAAAAGACACAGGCCCAAAGGACTAGCTACCTTCAGCCTAAAACTAAGATCAGAAAGTTGTTTAGGGTCTTATTTCTCTTTTTTTTGTGGGTTTTTTTTTTTTTTGGCGCACTTGATGAAATGCAATGTGTAGCCTTGGACTGCCACTCACTGCTTTCTATTATCTTCAGATTTATTGCTTGTTTTGCACTTAGATATTTCTCTCATTTTTCTGTCTGAGTATGTTTGTAACATGGCTAAAGTTGTATGAAGAAATTCTCATTTTGTCCTTATTTTTCTGAACACCTTCCCTCTAAATAGCAACTCATATCCTGCCTTTCACCATTCATTACTGTTACATTGTAGATAACTGGCCTATGTGAACTGACTTACTGATCTCAGCCCCAGACTAGCAAGGTGCAGAAATGCTGTCACAACTGCTGCCGGTTGGCACCTTATTTATGGACTCAATAGCATATTAATCAGTATCTCATGGAAAACTGTACCACAACTTTCCCTTTAAAAAATGTCAGTAGTTTTCCAGTAATGCGGCAGCACCACATAATATGTTGTCAAAGAGTCATCTGATATTGCTTCAGTGATTTTATGCTGTACTCAATAAAATATAAAAGGGAACTCCCAGGTTATTGGCCTGCTCATGGACAAGAATAAGATTTTAATTACCTCCAAGATAATCAGATCTCTTACTTTGAGCTTTTCTGTAAATGAATGCTGATTTATGGAATGCAAGCAAAAAATCAGGAGTATTATATATCTTCATAAAAAGAAAATTCTACACTCTTTTGACAAGGCAAAACTGTCTCCATTGATTCCAAGGTCATTTGACCATATCCTTCCAAAATCTATGACAAACCTTCAAACAATATGTACTGAAACCTTGGAACACATGTGGCAGTTTGCAATATGTAGCCAGACCTGGCGCACACTGTGAGCAATGTGGGCATCACAGGGACAGAAACCACACTGGCTGGGTGGGCTGACGGGGTGCCAACTCCCTTCGCCACCTGTAGCTGTTCCCTCAGACCTTAACACTGCTGCCTGTTTCCCTCTGTAATGTTGAGCGTGTCAGAGTGGCCATGCTGACATGGACGTTGGGAGAGAGACCGGCTGTGATTTAAAGACGTTCCCAGTCCATGCTGCGTGGTTTCTTTTCATCATGATGTTTTTGATGCTTTAGGTTACAGTAAAAGTAATGTTTGCAAAATTGATGGGCTATTGAGATGTAGAACAAGTGCCTGGGGACAGAGGTTCCTTCAGCTGTCTTTGTTACTGGCTAAAAATTGTCGCTGGACAACATTGAGCAGTATTGTCTTTGGGAGATCTTCCCTTTGGATTGTTTCCATCTTTCTTCCATGTACTGAATGACCAGGGCACTCTCTCAAAAGATGAAATCTGAAATGGATCACTGGCCAGACATTCCCATTTCTCCAGCTCTGGTAGCATGACAAGTGCATCTGGCATCTGTGAGCCCTTCTTCCTTCAGGGATTTGTGACTGCTGAGCTGACTGCTGTGTTTTCAGAATGTTTTTTTTCAGAACAAAGCACTCTCTTTTTCAAAGGTACACACATGCAGAGCAGAGAGCTAAAAATAAAATAACCTTTTCTGGATATTTCCTTCTTCCCTCAAAGAAAATAGTTGCTGAAGCTTTTATACATTCCAGTCAGCTCAATACACTTCCTTCAGTTTATGCACTCCTTTCTTTGTCAGAGACTCTTACCCACCTGTTGGTAACTGCTTAATTCATCTTCATTCCCATTAAACCCTGCCATCATTAGGGCTTCATTATCTCCTCAAAATTTAGGTCTAGTAAGGCAGACTAAAATTTCTCAGCCTAGTTAAACTACTCTCAAAAATTAACATGTCCAGAAAAAAAAAAAGCCTATGGTATAATACTGACTAATTTTTCCATCTTTCCATCCATAGTTTTCTCTGTTCTCTTGGCTCTACCTCTTAAAATCTTTAACTCTGTCTGGGCAGGCCTGTAAATGGAGGTACACAGAGAACTGAATACCTGGTAGTGAATCAGACTGGTACTGTTTCATCCTCTGCCAGGTAACATTGATATAAAATGTTTTTATGATACATTATTGAGATAATTTGGAACAGAGGTCTAATTTATTAACAGGATCCACATGATTACAAATTAAACACCTGTGATATGTGAAGTCATAAGGAGGTATCCAGAAGAATGCAATTTCCTATGTTCTCAGGAGAGCTAAATTACAGTAAGTGTGCATATATCCTTTTCTGCTCATACCTCAAATGTGCACTTATTGAGGTCATGGTTAGTCTGTGGTTAAATTCCTTCTATTTCTTGAAAGGGATTGAAGACAGTGCTGGTGCCTAAAGAAAAAAGAATCAGTGAGGAAAAGCACAAGATTATGGCATCAGAGACTAGGACATCTCACTAAGTGAATTCTTGCTTCTACATCTTTGTTCTTGTTCATGCTCAGTGTTTTTAAAAAAGCAAAATGGATAGGTTTGGGAAATGAGAGTGGAGTTGTCTGGGAAATGAGAGTTTGAGTCCATTCAAGCCAAGGACTCATCCAATGAGTCAGGTTTTCTGCCTTTTAAGAATGTGTCTTTAACTCCTATTTTACTGTAAAAAGCTGTTGTTTACTTTCAACCTTATGAATATCAGCTGCTGGAAAATACATTACTGGTACAATCCTAATTGTAATATAAGGATAATACTGGGCCATAGTGCTGAAATCTGGATTTTATTTTGCCAAAGTTCCTCATGCATGAAGAAGGCAATTTCTCCATAAGAGAAATACAAAGTTCAGTTTTCATTCAATAATAATAATGTGCTGAACAGAGCTGTGGGATTTGGTTTATAAATGATGATGAGTTTTGTCTTGAGATGCTGATAGGTAATCTGCTGTTGATGGACATTCACTGATTTCATGTGAATCCTTGCTTCTTTTTTTTTTTTTTTTTTGCCTTTTTTGTTTTTTTTAAATTCTTCTAGCCTAAAACTAAATGAGAATATTTAGCAAGCTCACTCATAAATTTTCATTCAGAATCTTCATGTGAATCACATTACGTAAACAATGGCCCTTTGTAGGTAATATATTAATATATGGGAATTACATTTAGCAAGTGCATATCTTTTAACATGATCAAACAC
The DNA here is from genome assembly GCA_013396955.1 of Regulus satrapa. Lineage (NCBI taxonomy): Eukaryota > Metazoa > Chordata > Aves > Passeriformes > Regulidae > Regulus > Regulus satrapa. The sequence continues at coordinate 65,301 of VWZN01016968.1, read as the reverse complement.
ACAGCTTAGCCACATTAATATAAATGAAAACCTGATTGTATTACTGTTTGCAGTCACACAGTGCACTGCACTGATAACGGACGTGCCAGTGCACGCACTATGGGTTATGCAGGACAAAGAAGGATTTTGCTTTGTGAGTCTTTGTTGCTGAATATGTTATGAAGAACAGAGATTTTGGTGGCTAGTACAATTTTTTTCAGTAGAAAGTCAGAAAAAATTTGGAAACTGTTGGGAAGTATTCAGAGAAGATGAAGAGGTATATGTCTTCCCTGTATTTATACAAAGCCTTTGAGCTAAGAGAAATGAATCAAAATAATCCTTTTTTGTCTCCCTTAAAAAAGTCTTCTTTGTGCAGATGAATAATGGTTATTTCCGTAGGCCCTGCATGTGCATGATTTTGATAGCTATAAAACATACATACAGCAGAAAAACGGCCAAACTAATTGCTGATAAATATTTTCAGTATCAGAATACTTTCCCTTACGTGCTCCTAAGCATTGGTTATTATTTAATTGATGAACTTTATGTTCTTTTTCAAAAAATAAAAACATTTCCACAGACAGAGTAAGAAAAACTAAAACACCTTTTGATATTTACCATATGTATTCATCGAAATATACATATTGTAGTCTTTATAATCTGTTCTTTCTCAATAAAGGTCGCATATTCTGCCCCTTTTAGACCTCCAAAAAGTAATCTATTTTGAAGCTAAAGCTCATTTTCAGAAGGGGGAGACATTTTGAACCATAAGTCTCCTTGACAATTAATGTAATTTTGTTCCTAAATTACTTTTAGGAACAGGATTTAGAAGTAAAAATCAAGTAGTAAATCAATGATATTTTTATAAGGTTTTTTTCCTGTGGCCTGAAGGAAGAATCTGAAAATCTTGAAAAGAAATACAAATACTAAACAACCTGTTCTGGTTGCTTGTAAGAATCTATGGATTTTATCAGTCAGTATGCCTGGTTGAAAACTGCTCACCTTTGTAGGCAAAGTTGAATTTTGCCACCTTGTTATTCTCAAAAAAATACTTTAGAAAGTATTTCATGGAAAGGTCACTAAGATGTTATGGTCTCTACCTTTCTTTTCTTCTTTCCAGGAGCACACACAAAAGTTCCAGCTGATGGAGTGAAATAAAAATAGAGGAATAAAAAAAAGGTCCAAGGAGCAAGGCACATTAGTGGGCTCCTCATCATTCTACTCTTGGTTCATGCCATACTTCTACCTTGCACTTCTTCACCTAGGTCTCACCAAGGCAACCCTGTGATGGAAAGGATTAGGGACCCCATGAGTATAATTAACCTCAGAGTCAGCACTGGGTCCTACACTGAGAGAGAGAGCAGGAGACTGAGAGCCAGTTTCTGCATATCCCAGCTTGCTTTGTCACACTGCCTCAGTCACACCTCACACCTTGAGGCTGGCAGGCTGCTGTGGGGCGAGTGGACACGGGCCTGGGCTTGGTACAAGAAAGCTCATGTGGCCCAGCTATAGGGAAGGTGTGCTGATGGGAGAGGGATGTGGTGACTCTCAGGTCCATAAGGGTAGTCCACGCAATCCCGGAGAACCACTGGTTAAGCCAAAATATCTGGCCTAATAACTCAGCATGTAGAAGTTACATATTTGGGTGGAGCCTGAACACTCTACCTGTTGTGCTAAACCGGTGGACAGTGCTTGAAAACAGAAGCTCAGTCCTCAAGCAGAAAATTAAGTATTGTTACCTGAAAAATATCTAAACACCTGTGTTTGATAATGCACATTGATATCTACTTGTGTACTGGAATGCAGACAGCTTTGCCAGACACTGCCAGCAAAAAAAAAGCATCTTCGTGTAATTAGTATGTCCAGATTAATCCAAAGTTACAGCCTTCAGTCAAGAAATGCTCTGAAGAGTCAAGCAACACCCTAAGCATGACAGAACCTGTCAAACTTCACTTCATAATAACAAACACAAGTCCTTGGAAATCAATCTCCATTTTTATTTCTATTTGTGTCACCTAAATCAGGGGATATTAATACTTGAAAAATGAAAGACTACAGGCTTGTAAATATTTTTTTTTTTTCTCTTCTCCATAAAGTAGTTATAGTGATTGTTGCCAGGGAAGTAGTGAAATCGCCATCCCTGAAAATGTTCAACAGAGGGATGTGGCACTTAGGGACATTAGGTAATTAGGAATTTAGTGAACATGTTGGTGCTGGGTTAACAGTTGGACTCAATGATCTTAAAGGTGTTCTCCAGCTAAATGATTGTATGATTCTATGGCAGGCATTTTTTTACTTGTCAAGACAGTACCAGAATGAAATAGTGTTCAATACAGAAAAAATAAAACTTACCAAATCATGTGGGTATTAGAGTAAATCAAATTAACTGCTTAAAAATGGACTTGGCTGAGAAAAAAAAAAAAAAACAAACCAAAATTCATATCTTGATGGATTCTCATATTGATGAGAATATTATATGAGCTATGCTGCTCAGCATTTGTCAATACATGAGAAGTTTTGACTGCCCCCACCATTCTCTCTAAGGACTGGACTTGGATGTTTAACCAACACAGAAATATTTCCTGATTTTACTTGCAGAAAGACTGAAATTTGGTACACTCTGTACCTTATATAAGCACTAGGATCTCTCTGGAAGAAATGTCTAACTAAACCAAAAAAAGACACAATTAGAGAATAATATACATTATGAGGCTGATTTTTGTGTCTATTAGCTAGAAATTAAATTTTAAATTACCTTTTGCAGGCAGGATGCTATGACTTCAAGAATATATGATCCTGTTCAGAGAGATCTGCTGTCATGTTTTGGACTGGCAGAAGTAGTCCTGTTCTCATTTTATCACAGGGACATACTGGACTGTGAATAACTTTATTGAATTCAATATCCTGTAAGGATATATCATATGGAATTTCGAGGCAAAAGATTGAAACAGTACTCAGCTAAAGCATTATAAATGCAAACAGTTTCTTGCTACATCAATTCCGTGTTCAGAAGCACATGGCACTTTTGCTAGTGAGTATAAGAGCAAAATAAAACTGTCTCTTGCAAATTGAGTTAAAATTCACTTGAATTCTAGAATCCTTGTAACCTTTTGCTATGTACTGGAGGGAAATATGGTCATGCACTGGTGTAGGTTTGCTGGCAGGACTTGTGGCCTCACAGGAGACCTGTGCTAAAGCAGTTTGGGAAGAACTGCTGCCCATGGGAAGGATCTGTGTCGGAGGAGTTCAAGGAGGAGTGTCTCCCATGTGTAGAACCCCACAATAGAGCAGGGAAAGAGATTCCCGTGCAGCCCATGGTGCAATCCTTGGTGAAGCAGGCTGTGCCCCTGCAGCCCATGGAGGACTGTGATATGGACTGTACTAATGGTGGACTACAGCAGGAATGCCTTGTTAACTAGGCCGGGAACAAGGGGAAGAATTCATTGCAATGTTAAAGCAGATAACTGGGCCCAAAACAACCAGATATGGAGATTGTAATTGGTGTGCCTTTCAGTTGCTGTGAACCATGATTTGAATTGTGTGTTACAGGAATTAGCAAGACAGGAACCTTCTGAANTGCCCCTGCAGCCCATGGAGGACTGTGATATGGACTGTACTAATGGTGGACTACAGCAGGAATGCCTTGTTAACTAGGCCGGGAACAAGGGGAAGAATTCATTGCAATATTAAAGCAGATAACTGGGCCCAAAACAACCAGATATGGAGATTGTAATTGGTGTGCCTTTCAGTTGCTGTGAACCATGATTTGAATTGTGTGTTACAGGAATTAGCAAGACAGGAACCTTCTGAACCATGGGAAGCTGTGAATTAATTCCTTATTTTGCTCTGCATGTGTGTGCTGCTCTTGCTTTTCCTATTAAACTGTCTTTGTCTCAGCCTAAGAGTTTTCTGTCTTTCACCCTTCTGATTCTCTCCCTGATCCTGTTGGTGGGGGAGTAAGTGGCTCTGTGGGGCCTGGTTGCTGGCTGGGGCTAAACCACAACACCTGGAAAGAAGAAGCACATTTAGCAATCCTGAGACAACTGGAGATACTTTTGAAGTTTATTATTTTTTGCAATATATATAATTTTTATTTGCTGTACTGTATCAGAGAGAAGACAGGTTTGTTTGTTTGGGTTTTTTTTGATAACACCAAAGATAAATACTAATATGATTTACAAACAAATGGAAAATGACAGGCACCCTGCTCTAAAAATGTTGCATCTGTTTTCTTTATATATAGTTAGGAAACATGAAAGCCCAAGAGAGCATATCATTGCATTTAAGTTATTCAGAGTGTGGGGTTGGGGAGAAAAATATTGTTCCTCTGTTAAGCTCAAGAGAGCTGTCAACTTTTGGGACTCTGAGGTATGCATCTGCTTTCAATGTGCAGAAAGTAGAGAAAGAATCCAGACAAGGGGCAAAAACAGCTGAAACAAATGAAACAACTGAAATAAACACTCCCCAGAGGATTCAACAATTCCTGCAACTACTCCGACATACTGGCTCTTGTGATTATAATGGATTTCATAATGGTGCTGACTTTTTCTACCAGAGTTTGCAGAAACAGAGTAAGGACATACTCCTAAACTTATTACCTCTGAAAAATACCTGGTAAATTGAGTTAGGGATAGAATTTAAAGTGCAAGAAAGCTTAGAGCTTCAGGGAAACAGACTGGAAAAGTCATTCCAAGTGGATCACAGTAAGGCAGTAAGATTGCTGCCTCCACACCTTTCTAATCTGGGCCACCCATGGTGATGAGGGGAAGCCATATGAGAAGTGACTGAGAGTACTTGGTCTGTTCAGCCTGGAGGAGACTGAGGGGAGAACTTGTAATTACAACTTCATTGTTAGGAGCAGCAGGAACCCCTCTCTTCACTCTTGTGACCAGTGACAGGACTTGAGGAAATGGCCTGAAGCTGAGTTGGGGGTGGCTTCAGCTGGATACCAGGAAAAGGTTCTTCACACAGAAGGTAGTTGGTAGGGCACTGGATTGGCTCTCCCCCAGGGAAGTAGTCACAGCACCAACCTACCAGAGGTCGAGAAGCACCTGGGCAATGCTCCCAGACACATGTTGGTATAGCACTGCAGAGGGCCAGAACATGGGTTTCAGTGATCCTTGTGAGTCCCTTCCAACTTAGGATATGTTAGGATTCGACAATTCTAGAATTCTAGGGAATTTTCTGTGGTCTTTTTTTTCTCTCAAGGTAAGGAAGCACAAGGGAAGTGGAAGCACTTCCTATCTTCACACCAACTTAAAGATTTTCAGCAGAGATTGCAAAAAGTATTTAAGGCATAATGCTATCAAAATGACATTATTGTTCTTTTAGAACATTTCTTGCTAGTGCTGCAAGGTTTGGAGGTTTTTGGTTTGTGTGTTTCTTTCTTTGTTTAATTTTAATTTTTTTTTTGCTTAATTTTCAGTCTCAATTCCTTAGGTCTCAGCCTGTTTGGGGTCAAAATACATGCAAGTGCTAATATGCATGCACATCTTTCTGTCCTCTCCCTTACAATCTTTAAAGCAGAGATGTATTTTAGAAAAATCTTGCTTACATTAATGGGCAACTAAGTAAAGAATGTTCTCCATTACTACCCCCTCTTCTCCAAGAGAAAATCTGTAGATATTACTCAACAAATTTCTGCTGTCAAAAGTGCATGTTTAGGAATTTTTCAGTTAGCAAAAACTCCAGCTGAATTAGATCAAAGAATTCAATGAGGTGACCAAATCCCTTTGGATACCAGGCTTCCTTATCTCTGCTTTTGATAATGCCACCCACCCTTTGTCCTTCTTTGCTTTGAAATACACTGGTCTTGAAGTGTCCTTGGCTCCTAGCATGCCTCATTTTTGGAAATTAGGGCAGATTCCTGGGAACTGTACACCTCTCTGATAAATTCTAGAGGTACAAAAGGTTTTTTTGAAAAAAAAAAAAAAGTAAAAAAGTGCAAAAAGCTTACCGCTTCAGTGAAACAGGCGGGAAAAGTCATTCCAAGAGAGGGTAATGTTTTATGATAATTAATAGGAAATTGCTAGTTGCACTCCCTGAGACATTGCTGAGAGTACTTATTATAGATAGTTATATTAAATGAAGAGTTTAAAGTTAATACTGTAAATATTACTTATGACTTTTCAAATAAGACAATGATAAGTCAATATAACCTGTGAGCTTGGTGGATGACCTACTAACTTATTCCTATAAAGTGCTGACCTTGTCAGTTAGAAGACACACAAAGTCCACAAAGTCAAACTCATTCCTGCAGGAGTTATAGCTAGAAGACCATATGGGTGCATGCAAACATGCACACTTATATCACTGTGGATGGGTAGAAAAGGTTTTGGTTAATAAATTATAATTATTTCTTCAAAGTGCTGCACTTAAATCAAAGGTAATTTTTCAAAAATAGACATAGTACAGTGAAAACAATGCAAGATTAATAGCTTCCCCTAGTTGCCAGCCTCTCTTCACATCATGCAGATATGATGAAAAAGCTTCTGATAAAACAGACTAAGGCTAATTTACATATCCTCTGCCCTGACGTGAAATCCCTTTTCGTTGATAAGGTCTAATTTTCCCTCTAATGCTGTGCAAACTCTAAAAAATGAAGAGTTCATTCACAGAGCCTAATGAAGACATTCCCCTTAAAATATCTGCCTTTTTTATTTTTCCAAGAATTCCTGTAGGTATATTAGTTTTCATTTGTGTTGATGTAACACCAAGGGAATGTACCCAGAAACAGAAGCTAGCAGGATGGCAGAGGACAGTGTGAAGTCTCTGACAGACTTCTGTTATACCTACAAGCTAAACTCAGGATGTCAAAGTTGAAGAGAGGGAACCGGTAAACAACTTTCTACCTAAACCTTACTCACAAATGGAGAAAGAAGATCCCACCCAACAAAGGTGACACCTGATATGGCTCAATAGGAACAAAGACATCTCAACTGTACATCTTGAGGTCATGTTTCCAGTGATTTTGTCTGAAGTATGGCTAGATATGGACTTAGCACGCTTCAAACTTTAAGTACCCAGGCCTAAACATTTGGCCCTTATAATCTGACATGTTACCTCCGTGCTGAAAAGTTAGCACAATAAATATCAATACTTTTTCCAGATGTCTGATCTATAATATTTATTATATATCCCACTTATGGAAATCCTTAAACACCCCATAAAAATAACTTTTCTCTAGGAAAAGGAAAACAAATCAATGGCTTCCGAGCAAAACAAGGCTCTCTCCCCATAAAAAAATGAAACAGAACATTAGACAGTGCTGCCAGACAGGCTTTCACAAAAAAAACCAGTTAAAAGTCTGGCAGATGCTGACACCAAAATAGGCATAGGGCACTTGCACCTCAGCCATGCTTACCTCTGTAATTTGCACTTCAAGAGACCCTTTTATCTAAACACATCAAAGTGCCTGACAAACATTAAATTTGTCAATCAAAAGTTTCCAATATTTTAACTTCCTTGTACCTGAAAGGAAACTGAGGCACAGTATGATTAAGCAAAGTTCTCACAAAATTTTTTTAAAAAAGGAAGACATATAAAAAGCCACAAACACTACAGAGATAGAAACATTTTTTTAGGTAACTGACTTTCAATCCTGCACTTAAATCATCAGTCAGAAAGTTCCTTTGTAAATGAGATATATTTGCTTTCCCAATGAGCTGACGAAAGGCAGCAATCCTGATTATCACAGTACAACAATTACTTTTGTGTTATGCTGGCATTTCTACAGAGCTGCTAAGATGAAAAGACACACAGGAAGCCAGGCTAACACTATAACAACCTCTCTTGCACCCTGCTATCACACATTAAAGAATAAGCAAGTTCTTGAGCTAATGGGGCCTATGGAGATTAACATCAGTTTATCCAACTATTACTTTATTTTTGAACTCCAAAATTCCAGCTGGGAGAAAAATATATATCCATGAAGGAACAATAGAGGAGGCTGATGCTGTCAAACTGCAGAGCTTTAAAATTGCTGGGGGAAAGGAACTTCAAGTCACACTGCTCCTATCAGTTTGATGCCAGAGCCAGTGAGAAATGCTCAGAGGCTGGAAAGGGATTGCAAGTCAGGATAGCACCTGAAGTGCACCATAAAGGAATTCCAGCCACTTCAGCCAGCAAATCAGCTTCGTTGTCTGCCAGTTAAATGCACTTATGTGAACAAGTATAGGAGGGGGAATGAACAAAAGGAGTCAGAGATGGAGTCAGCCCTCCATGCCTGCAGGGCTGTGGTCCTATTGGCTTCATGGAGATGCAGTGGGATGGAAGGATAGAGGCTCTTTTGGAAGGACAGACAGGGGAAACCAGGAGGGAGTACCACGCTCTATGTCAATAGAAGTTCCACCTGGGGATGGATGAGGAGCTGCAGGGCAAGTTCGCATTATACTGGGAGTCCAAGAAGGCTGGTTAATATCAAGGAACATCTCCTTCATGCTCAGGAGGGACAAATCCTGAGGAATTCAGACATCATTATCAGATGGCCTGTATGGATGAATATGGACCTGTGGGAAAGAGTCCAGAGGAAAGCCACAAAGGTGATCAGATGAATGGTGCACCCGAAGAAGACCTCTCCTTGAAAGAATTTGGGTTTTTCATCCTGAAGAAGAAAGGCTTCAAAGACACCTTGGAGCACCTTCCAGTACCTGACGGGGTCTACAAGAGAACTGCAGAGTGACTTTTGACAAAAGCATGTAGTGATAGGACAGGATAAGAGGCTTCAAGCTGAAAGATGGTACATTTAGATTAGAAATTATGAAAAAATTTCTTTAATGTGAGGGTGGTGAAACACCCAAATGTTGCCCAGAGAAGATGTAGATGTCCCATCAAGGTCAAGCTGGATGGGGCTTTGAGCAATCTGATCTTGTGGAAGGTGGCATGGGAGTTGGAACCAGATGATCTTTAATGTTTCTTCCAATCCAAAGCTTTCTATGTTTCTGTGAAAATTTTCCCTATGCACTTTCTTTAGGAAACATTAATAGAAAAATATCTTCATGAGGATCTTGTAGTTGTGGTCCAATCTGGCCAGAACAGACACACTAGCAGGTGTAAGTGCCACATGAGGTCTACATTATGTGCAAAACTTACTGCAACAAAATGCTGCTAGGAAAACCCCCAACTAATTACCATGTTTCTGTGAACTGAATATATATTTATATCACTTATATATCCTTGAAGCAAGCAAAATATCTCTGATTGGCTCCCACAAAAGCTCTCTTCCAGGGTTCAATCCTCACTCATTAGGTTGAGGTCAAAAACGCTGGAATAATATTTAATTACTTGGGCAAAAACGTAGCAACTTGTCATCATTCTGCCATGATCAGACAGTAAAAAAAAGATTCATATGAAGCTTTAATGTCACTGATATTTCCTTTACTCCTTTCAGAAAACTATTTTAAAATGCAGACATTTTGTGGTTTCTGAAAAGTCCTATAGAGTCTGAAAAGAAGTGACGGCTGTGAAGTTGCATCACTGAGATAGTATAATCTTTTATTATATTCTGTCATTTCTATATTAATTTAATCGGTGCTGGATCCTGAAATACTTCAGAAAGTATATTCTTGAAGAAAAGCAGAGAAATCAACTTTGTTATTAGGAAAAATAAGTTACTGTCTCTGACTTCAAGGAGGTATGCTAAGGTTCTGTCGCATTCCAGGAAAGATCATGGCAAATACCTTGTATAGGAATATACTGTGGCCTGTGATATATACCTTTATGTGAAAACTGAGATAGGAAACACCACCTGAAGAGTTTTGATCTGTGTCTTTGACTCACCAGTTTTAACACATACAGGAATGGGTAAGGGAGAAAATACAACACTAGCAGAATGCAAGTGAATGTACAGCTATGTAACAGATAACGTGTTCTGTGACCAGGCTTTTCAAGCCTTCCCTTAATCTCCTTCCTCATAAACCCACTCAGATTTCCAGCAAAATCTTTCAAATATCGAATACTTGAAGCAAGTTTTCCTGTCCAGTTCCTTCCCCACCTCCCTCTCTCTCACCAGTTTGTTTCCTTGCAAGGAGTTGGAGAAGGTCAGGGTTAGTCACTCCTCTCCTACATCAGGGGCCATGTCAGGGAGGCATCACATTTTCGTGCCATGTTGTGGGAGTCTAAAGGGCAGTGTGGCTCTCAGTCACTGTCATGGCAGAAAAGAACAACTTGTACTCACTGGCTGTGAGAGACAGCAGCTCTGTTTAGCTCTGGCTTAAAGTCTGATGATCTCAGGCTGCAAAAAAGTATGACCAGATCTGGAAGGTTTCCAAGCAAACACTGTCTCAGGATTATTGCACCTCACTCGACATCTGTCATTCCCTATATCTTTGCCTGCCCAGAAGTCATGAGTGGGACAAAATAGCTCTTCCCTGGATTAAAATATCTGGCATAGTCCAAGAGAGAGAAGAATTACCACCTACATATTGTAGACTTCAACTAGTCAGAAACTTTCATACTGTCTCTCAGTACTTTAGAGAGAGAGAGACATTTCCAGTAACTGTAGGGGGTCATTTTGCCAATAGTCCTAATAGTATAAGAAAGCCCTTTGTCCACCTAGTCGATAGACCCATGTTTGTGAAAACAGAACACTGAAAGAAGGAGACACTAAAGGTTTAGCTGTATCCAAATGTGAATGACATTTTTAATCTAAATAATATCAGAATGCATTAAGAGAGATTTCAGATGGGAACACTGAGATACTCAGTGTTAAAAAGTCAGGTGAAAAAGTGAACTGAACCTTTCTTTTCCTTCATGTTGAAATTCAGAGATGACCTGTCTGTCACTACAAAGTCTGCATTTGTATGCCACCATCCAGGAAAGAACAATTCTAATGTCTGCTGATCATATCAGCTCTGTTAAATTTTGCCCATTTTGCCCTCATTGGGCTACTGCGATGGTTTCAGATTGATGATGGGGGTATGAGATAGAAGATTCCTTGGTCAGAGCCAGTGTTTTTACAGGCAACAGTAAAAAGACAGACTGGCATTCTCACAAAGAGAATATTTTCAGTTCATTTTTCAGGGAGTATGTTGAAGTCAGACCAATATTCTCTATTTCTGTCACAGCTGTATGGATGTAGGCACTTGCATAATACTATTTCCTTCCAAGAAAATAGGGCAGAAAAAGAAGTATTCTGAAGTAGTATTTATCAGAAAAAAAGTAAATGTGCTGTTATACAGGTTGTGAAATATTACACTGTAATAGTGGGAGAGCTGTCTGAGGAGATGTAAATAACAGAGTGCATATAAAATACAAGTGTGCTAAATCAACAGGCCAAGCAGGTTACTGATCAAGGCCCAGACTAATTTCATTTGTGTTTCTTTTAAATTTGAGCAACTGGGAAGAGAAACTCACCTTCTGTACACGTAGCTTACGTATATGTTCTTTCTTATGGATGGAGGAAAATATTGATATTTTAGAAACATAATAGCTCTTTAATATTTTCAATTACCTAATGGCATTTTGCTTTCATTATAACAGCTGTCTCAGCCTTTCTTTTTTTCTTCCTTTTGTTTTTTATATGAGGCCCTTTATTACACAATCACATTTGATATTGTGTTGCATTATGAACAAAAAATGGCCTATAAAATGTTATTTGAGTCACCAGAAAAGCAGAGCAGGATAAAGCGACCAATTTAAAAAGCAGCCATTTTACTTCACAGAACAGCTACAATTGATATGGCAGCAACACTCTTGTGCTGAAAAATATTCTACTCCCAGGTATTGTATACAATGAACACAGAACTACTTCTGCCCAAAGATCTTATGGGAAAGCTTAAACAACACATCTCAGAAATTAAATGGCAAAAACTTCATGCTATTCTCTACAGAAAAAAAAAGAAGAAAAAATCCTATTTGCTTCAAATTCCACAGTTAAGCTTCCAAAGCCAACAGTGTTATGTGACTGTACAAATACACGAGATTATAATTTCAAGAAATTCAGACATTGAAAGATCTTGAACATTGTGTGGTTTATAGCAAGCCAAGTAACATAACACAACACAACACCATGAAAAAGTAAAACCCAGATCTACTCTAAATATCTGAGACACTTTTCCATCAAGCAGGTCTGCTTTAATATACTTAAGCCAGATGAATCTTGCACAGATGAATCCAGCACAGTTGAATCCAGCTTTCCATTAGAAAGGGTGAAATGCAAAAGATACCAGGTTTACAGAATTATTTGATGGAAAGTGGAATAAATCAAAAGTTAAGTTCAAGGAAAAAAGCACCATTTTTGACGAAAGTGCATTACAATTAGCATTAACTGTATTGGTGGGCCTATAACACTGTACCATTTACTGATGCAATCTAAAACATCTGCTGTTCTCTAACTGCCTATTTAGGTGGAAGTTTATGAGTTTTCTATGCTAAGTATCTCTCTCTAAATCACTTTTTCTTGCAAGATATTGAAGGAAAGAAGAATACCTCAGTCTTTTAATTAGTACCATGTCCAGAAAACATCAACTAGATGGCAATAACAAGGCTTTAAAGGAAAGTATGTTGTGATAAAAGGATGTCTCACCCCAAGACAAAGGAGAAGGGAATGCTATTAAAATTTCTAGTTGTAACCAAATAATAAAACTATTTTAAGACATTTTAAAAATGCCTAGAGTTAAGTGGATTATATTAGCTGTTATGTTGAGGCCTGACCAGAAAAATGTCATACTGTATATATTGACTGAGCTTCATGAGTTGGATGTCTGCAGTTATAGGTAGATCCATTTTCTCTACTTGAAGGTCTCTGCTTGAACAAAAAACCGATTAGAGGTGCAAAAAAATCCTTGTCTAAACAGAAGATAACCTCTTTTTCGCCTGAAGAGGACAAACCACAAATAGCAAGTGTGAGGAAATGGTGGAGACTGCATTTTACACAGCCGTATTTGCGAAGACATGTTTCCAAAGTTATCCAATTTATTTCAGTTCTTGTAAAAGCATAAATTGGGCAATCACCCCAAAGAAATCAGGGAATTCATTGTAAAAAACTGACTACAACATCCTTACATTCCTTTAATTTTTGTTCTTGCCTCTTGCTCTGGAGCAAGCAATTTTTACTTCTTCTTATTAAAGAAATTCATTGCAACTGAGTGGACAGATCGTCGTGAAGGAAAGAAGGCTATCTAAACATGCACAAAAGTTTGCACAAGGTCAGAATGGGAAAGAATTTGACAGGGTAGTCCTTTATTCAATGCGGAACAAAAAAAATTGCCTTTTAAAGCATTTGATTAACAGCTAGTCTCTAAAGCAACAGTGATTAGTGTCCATCTCTGTCCAAGACAAGGGACAGTGATCACCTGAAGGACCCATGGGTAAGAATGAGGAAGAAATACATTTTTATTCAGAAATATAATAAAGAAATATTAGTGAAGACAGAGTGGAATGTCAACTTTTTTCAAAATTTTAAATATACATTATCCAGGTAAACCAGCTGCTTCATAAAAGGTTCTGGCCACCTAAATGTGAAAAATCACAGATGAATGAAAAATAAGAAAATGAAACAACTTCTGAGTAAATATGCTTACAAGTGAAAAGAGGCATGAAAAGAGTAGAACTGGTCCCAGTGCAATTTTTAACAACTAAATAAATATAGGAGATTAGAGAGGTAATTTGAAAATGTGAATGACAAATCTAGTTCATATCTGACTAACTGAGCAGGGTTATCAAACAGTAAATTCAGTGTGAATACCTGGGTAATACTGTGGAAACCAGAAAGTTGGGTTAATACCTATGTTTTCAAAACCATTTGGACTGATAACATATTGTAAATTGAGTTTCTTCACCCCTTGCTCTTCTGATAACAATACTGTAACAAAATCTGACTACTTTTCCACTTTTCTCTATATTTTTACTTTTAAATTTAATTTTTAATTGCTGCATCTTTGGAACTTCCTTAATACTGATTCAACATAAAACAATGAGGTCTGTATTTTTTAAAATTCTTATGCAGTTAGACCAGAGTAATGCTTGTATCTTTCCAATCTATCTAAATAGAGACAAAAAACCAAACTTTCTCATCATTTAAATGAGAAGAAGAAAAAAAATTACATCTGTATTTTTATGTCTGCAGTGTTCACAGCTCCTCCTATGACATTTTGCATTAGGACTTGACTGACAAAGCAATGCACAATTCATTAAAACTTGTGCTGACTTCTATTCTTCCTAGTATGAATTCCTGCCAGAAAAGCACTCAATTCACCTACTCAAAATTTATGAGCAATGTGTGCTGGACAGTAATCTCAGGGCTCAGAGAGTGCATGTGTTACCTAAGGTGACTTCACAGAAAGCTGCACAGAGCAGTTCCCTGCTGGAACCGCTCTGGCTGGATGTGGGTGGAGAGCAAGGGTGCAACAGGAGCAGTGTTGCTCCCATTCTGGTAAACTTTTGCTATGCAAAGGGGTGTTGCTGTCATTAGCCATTGCTGTTGAAGCCTTAGTAAGGGCTATGGAAGCTGAGAGTGATACTCTAATGCACGTAACAGTCGAACAGGGAGAGAATGCCACTTTTCCTTTAGTAACTATGGGAAGAGGACCTTGGTGGACACCCGTGACTAAGCAATTTAGAAAGACTCCACACTTATTCTGGGACTGGACAGCTAAAAATAGTGCACAACACTGAAATTTGCCACTGGGACGTGCTGCTGATCTTTTAAAAAAAGTAATTAGAAGTCAAAACTGGCATCTATTTACTTCTAAACTCTGAAGAACACCAGTACCCTCTTTTATTATCACATACTAAATGGAATAAAATTTTGGGGTTTAGGCTTCTGTTCTTTGGAACCTGAAGAAGAATATGCAAAGGACCACAGTAGCAATCATCTCAGAGAAAGAACATAAATTATTTGCATTTTTAGTTACATAATGTCAGAAACAGGGCTTAGAAGCAGGAAACTAAATGAAATAGATCAGTGCAACTGAACATGTGCCTGCAAAGAAGAGTTCTGGAAAAAATAGAGCAGTTGAAAGGACAGAAATTAATTTGCACAGCAATCCTTCATTAGGCAAGACTGGAGGGAAGGCCCAGAAATTAAAAGTTGCCTCACAATTTTGTCTGAATTCTGCATTCAGTCTCGGCTTTGTTTTGTGGAAGGAATTTTAGTTCCATTATTCTTACTTTCAGAGGACTGACACTTACTTAACCCAATTTTTATTTAGACACGACTGTTAAAGACCTCAAGAGCACTTAGCCTCAACAAAATTCTGAACAAGGGGATAATGATGTGATCTTCTGTTTTTTTACATCCTATGATTAGTTATGAGCTGGTAGTATCTTGCTGGCAGAAGGAAGGCTATGGAACAGAATGACCAGGCATTAGTGGAGACATGTGAGTATTGACTCTGGCAGACATGGGGGAAGCTTCTGGCAGCTCCTCAGAGAAACCACCCATGTAAAACCCCCCTCCGCCCCCTGCTACCAAACGCTTGCCATGCAAATTCAATTAGTATCAGGTTATAAAGTGGGCAAAGCAACTAGGAACCCCTAAAGTAAAAAAAAAAAAAAAA
>VWZN01016968.1:24442-49806 GCA_013396955.1 Regulus satrapa | reverse complement strand
AAAAAAAAAAAAAAATCCTGTGACATTTTGAATTACTCTTTTTTAAAGCCAAACAAGAAAGTCAGATTTTAAATAAAAAATTGGAACATAAAAGTTCTTCACTGTGGCATCTTCAGATGCAAAAAGACTTATTATCACCATATAAAATATGAATTGGATGTAACCTGCTGGGCCACTGATCCTTGTGGTGTTGCTGGCAATTACATCATATAGCTCCCTCTGTGAAATGATTGTATCATCTCTGCTGGATGCTTATGAAATATGACATCATCCTCAGAAATTAGATCATGCATAACCCTAGTTATCGGACCATTACAATGAGATTATATGCAAAAGTGAATCTGCAAAAAATTACCTTCTTTGTTTCATCTATTCATCTTCACCCAAAAATACTTAGACCAGATTCTTGAAGTGACTGAAGAAAAGCAGATCTGGGTCATGCTCAGTCTCTATGCAAATTGCTCTAAATCACCCTAAAATACTCATCAAACATTTATTTTTCCCCCCAATCTGTTTTATCAAATGTACCTGATTTAAAGCCCTTGAATCATCATGTCAACAATATTATTTCTACATGTAAGAGAGTCATTTTGCTCCTCCTGGATAAAATGTAGTAGACAGCATCTATGTCCTTGCTACCCTATCTAATTTGTTTAGAAATTCTGTTTGATGAAATAAAAAGCCCCGTTACAACACTTTAGGTTCAATGACTCTGTTGTCACTGTTCATACTAGCAAGGTTCTTTGATATTAATTGAGGCTTGATTAAGATTATGCTTGGATCAGAATTGGTATGTGCAATTGGTATGTGCAATGCTTTAAAAAAAAAAAAGAAAACTATTCTCATTGTGACAGCCATTACATCGTTATTTAGATTTCTTTGTTTTTTCAGCACAGAAAAATCCCACCACACAGCACAACTCTCATTCACTAAAAAATTATCAAGGGCTGAATTTTTTGCAGATGTAAGTGTAATTGAAGCATCCAGTCCAAACAAAGCTCAGCTTAGAACTACCAAAGAGATGATATCCAGGATTTTGACCTATCAAGAATAAACTGGACTGTAGCCTTTTGTGCCAGATTGTTCTAACCCATCACACTCTGATTTTATAAGGACACTCCTTCTGACACAAGTCATTAATTTGGTTCTGGAAATATCAGCATCCCAAACTCTGTAGAACGAGGGATTGAATGAATGAGTTGGCAAAAGGAACAACTGAAATATAGATTAAAGAATAAAAAAGTACAAAACATCAGTAAATATATTAAAATATGTTATAAATACAGAAGAGGGGAAATAAGAGCTAAAATTTCTTTTTAAAAAGTTAATACTTATGTGGCAAGTGGAAAATAAGCAAATGATAGAATGCGCAGTAGGTCAGGGGATGGAAACATTTTGGATTTCTCAGTTCATCCTCCCAAAGCAGAGATTGAAAAAGAATTGATAACAACTGATTAAACTCGCTGAATAGTTATGCTGCAAATTCCACATATTGTGCAGGCTCATAAGAGCATAGACTTAGCTAGTCAGGGGACACATAGAGAATTAGGTAGGAGAAGCTGGAGGGCTATCACTCACAAAGCTTATGTTAAGCAATGGAAATCCTCTTCAAACATGAACAGTTCACTCTTAGCATATGTCACATATCTAATGTATGTGTCTCAAGACTCTGAGACAGCAAGAGTGACATGCAGCAACCAACATATGCCTGGCACTTTTCAAGTACTGACATACTGAGCGAAACAGCAAGTACAAGGTGAAGAACAGCATGAGAGTATTAGCATCTTCCATTTTCCTGGAAGCTGGGAGTGAGAGACATTCTGCAGTTGCCAAAGGCAATATCAGCCTTACACAGAGGCTCTAAGGCACACAGGATGTGCACTGTGTGTGTTACTGGAGAAACCACTGTATATGCAAAGCTGGATGTCTAGCCAAGTACCAAAATACTTAATTGATCACCTCCACCACCACATACTTTATTTGTTTGAAAGTGAAATCGTAGATGTGTTGGCTGAGTCACGAAGCCTCTTTTTACAAGCAGGTATTGTACCAACATACAGTTGGATGAACCCCACCTATAGAAATGGTATTAGAGGAGATCCTGAGAGCTATAGACTAGATTGGGAATTCTGGCTTCCCCTGTTGTTAAGATGGTAGCGTTTACAACACAGAATATCATCACTGAGAGCCCAAGTGGACAGGGATTGCTGCAAAAAGAGTCAGAACAGCTTCCGTAGAGTGAAATCTTGCAACACTAATTTCTGCTTTTGCTTGGACAGGATGTACCTGGATGAAGATAATATGTACCTAAATTATATATTTGGGGGCTTTTAAAAAAAGTCTTTGATAAGATTCTATGTCAAAGATTATGAGAGAAACTAAGCTGCCACTGGATGTGGTGAAAATGCTCTTTTGTAGACTGGAAGCTGGTTAAAGATGAGGTGCTACACAGAGAGGTTACTGGTCTCTTTTTCAAATTAAAAAGAATCTTCAGTGGTCCCCCAGAGATCATTAGTGTCTTAGAGAAGGAAATAAACAGCAGTATTTCCTGGTCTGCAGACACAAGGCCACCTAAGGCAAAAAGGTTGGCAGGTGAACTTCAGTGGAGACAGACATGAAGTAATGCACCTAGGAATAAAAGAATCTGAACCCTGTCTACATGGTCCTTACATCAGAGCTAATATTAAGTCTGGTGAAAGAGATTTTAAAGCAGCAGAGTTGACAGTTCTCTGAATCATTGAGTCAATGTGCAGGGGCAGCCAAAAAAGCCTACAAAATCTTGGTCACCACCAGGATGGATGCTGTGGACAAGAAAGGATGTCACTTTGCTTCTGTACAAAAGCTCTGCTGTGCATACACTGAGTCCTGTGTGTCATTCTGCTCTCTGCATCTCAAAGAAGGATGTAGTGGAGTTGGATAGGGCACAGAAAAGGAAAGTGAAAATAGCCTATGATGAGGACCAGCTGCTTTATAAGGAGTAGAGGCTGAGAATCTTCATATTGGAGAGGTTAAGCAGGAGAGGATGTGAACAAGGTTTGCAAAACAATAAAGGCAATAGATTAGCTGAAAGCAGAACTGTAATTTGCTAAATATTGCACATTAAGCTGTATTGAGCTGTAGGAGTTATGTTTAAACTGAATAAAAGAAGTGTTTTCCTTTGTGTTTTCAGCAGATAGTTTTCTGAGTGCAGAGACTGTGGAAGTAGACAGTATCAGCAAGATTTAAAAGAGGCTAGATAAATTCATAGACAGCACATCTGTTAAGGGGTACTAAAAGGACTAGACAGGAATGAAACAACCTTAACTTCTCTAATGCAGCACTTCTAGATGCCATGGGAATATAAGGAGAAAGATCATAGAAAGAAGTAAAGCCCACATGCTCTCCCTAGAAAACATTCTCTTTTGCCACTATCAGAAACAGAATACTGGTCTTAGCATTTTCTTGGCACCTAGAAGTTAGATACAGCTCAGCAGTATCATGCCTTGGGAGACAGATACCCAGCCCTTGCCAAAGTCCCAAAGCCCCAGGCAGAGATGGTTAGGTTTCACACAGACTCATAGCTGCCCAAGCTGAAAAATATTTAAGAGATGCTGACAGAATTAATTAAAAACAAATACAGAGAATGCTGATTATACCAGCACGGAACTGAGTGAAAGCACAGCATGGCTTTTTTACTGACACTCTCCCCCCCGTCTTACTCAGACCACAAATTCAGACTGTGCTATGTCTGTCTACAAATGATCACATAAAGTCCATCTTGGACTTAAAGGGAGCAGACCAATGTATAAAAAAAAGTAAAAACCTAATAATCATACAATGACAGTTAAAGTCCAGTGCTCAAGCTCCTTGGTCCACTTTTATGTAGCAACACACTTGTGTTCATTCATTGTTCCACCACATACACTGGAACTGGGCCAGAGCCAAGAATGACTTTTCCTTGGTCACTATACTCTTAACTACAAACTGAAGAGTGTTGCTCATCCTGATGTAGCACAGGCTGCTTTAACATTAGTGAAGCTGGATCCTGCTAGCAGTGTCATGAGGGCAGATGGGAGCCCAGCAGGATTATGTCTCCTAGTTACATGCCTGAGGTCTGCACAAACTTCTGCAAGCTTTAAGCTTTGTGTTGTTTTTACTACATTTTGTTGTAGCAGAGCTGGCAGCCTACAGGAGCTGCACTAAATTTTTGGCTTCAGTGTAGGCAAATTTGAAACAGAAAAGGAGGTAAAACCTACTATGATCACTCGCTATGCCAGTAATTTTGTATAAGTCCACTTTTCCATGCACACATTTAAAAATATAAATAGGAAAGGGAAAATATAACTTTTTTTCTTTTAGCCAGGAGCCAAACTTTTCCCTGAAGTTTTTTGATGAAGTCTTTCTTTGCACAAATTTTTGCCATCCATGTTTGTTGGCATCTGATTTACTAAGAACTCAAAGCTGTCACATGTAAAAGGAATGGACTCACTCCATCTCATCACCAGCAGACATTGATTCTGGGCTTTGTTAAAAATTATTCCAATCTTAGAGAACTGTAGCAGTGAGAACTAACTGGCATCAATTAATGTGAATGTCTAAATATTCAGAATGACCTGTTGCATTATATTTCTATCTATTTTAATTTTCTTCACCTGGCATAGCAACAGCATCAACTTACAAACAGCAGTTCTATGAGGTTCAAAGAAAACCTTTCATTTAAGAGCAAAACAAAGAAAAAATTAACAAGCTGTTGTATAAGAAAGGCAGAGCATTGTTTTTGGCAAGGAAAATCTCATTGTTTATGGAGAAATGAAATGAATTTACAAGACATCCATCCCCAAAATTAGTCAAGTTGCACAGAACAAGCTCATAGATAGGGGGCTCTGCAGGACAGGAAATAGAAGAGATACTTTCTCAAGCAGACTCATAAACCTAACATGATCTTTTCATGCTCATATCCCAAGTATAGTAGACTTTGTCCCTCTGTTCAGCTGATAAATTAAGAGAAATGTCCTTCTAATGCATGTATATATTTTTCCTCCTAAACAGAGAATAATTTACCTATAGATAGTTTAAATAGGACAACACTTTAACTGATTAACAGAACAGCCATGTCATACAACCAACAACACTGATGTTGCCATAGTTTATAGTAGACAAGCACCCCAATCTGTTTATCTTACATTTTTAATCACAAACTTTGCAACTCTGTACCCTGCAGTTCTACTGTTCTGTATTTTACAGTGTGAAGTCAGGAACCTTCATGATGCTCCATGATGCACCAGTGCAGAGGGAAACTGCAAATCTAGGACACTAAATGTTTAAAATCACTTTCCCTCTCCGACTGTAGCAAATACTCTTTAAACTTGCTTAGAGAATGGTGGTGTGGCTTGTTTGGCTCTTATTAGTAAATCTCCTTTTCTAACATTCAGAGCTCCAAGTGTGCTGGCAGCAAGCCTCTCAGGGGCCACAGGACACAGCAGTATCATGCCTAGCTCAGCTGAGCCCACTCACTGCATGGACACTGCTCAGTTCCACCCTTTGGCCCTGCAAGTCACTAGACACCTGAATGAAAATAAGCCTTCATAAATCCTCCATTCATTTCCATTCCAGATGCCACCTTGGTCTACTTTTCTGATTTGTAACTGTCCCATGCTATTTCTGACTCTGCAAAGCATCACTTCATCATCCTTCCAAACGGCATCTGCTTCCTGCCTCTCCCCCTTTCCTCCTCTTACAGAACATCATGGCACCTTTTATCCTGCCGCCATTCAAACAGCCTGGCTTCTTACTGACCCCTCAGTGAGCGACTTCTTCGATTATTTGCACACATATACACTCCTTCTCTTTCACACAAATATTTTGCATTGTCCTCACCCAACCCTCTCTTTAGCCTTTCTAACAAACTCAAAGCATTCTCATCTGCCATCCCCTCAGTGACAGCTATTCACACGTTACTTTTCCTTTATGGCTCCTATCATGTCATATCAAATTCTTAAGATCATGCTGTCTTTGTCTCCTTTCAGTGGTATTTTCTCTCCAGCATTTCTTCCAGTTGATGTTTAAGCTCCCTGTTACTCTGCCTGATAGACATCCCTTTCTGTGTCTCTCAAAACATAAAATATTTTTATCAGCTCTGCAGAAACCAGGAAGATTTGAATGGTTCATCAGGTGGGACTGTGCCACCTGAGCTGCAACCTGATGTTCTTTGTGGCTGTCAAACTCTCACTCATATCATGCACAAGCAGGGTTTCTGGGCAGCAGACCAAGCTTCCCCATCTGGATATCCTTCCCACAAGTAGCTGACTTCTGATGAAGTAGTAAAAGACACTTTCATGCCCTAATCCAAGCACTTGACTCTGCCCTACTCCTTCTACAGAAGAAATTGCACCAGAAACACACATAAGGATCTGAGGAGGAATAAACACGAGTCAGCTTGGATAGTCAAAAATCAGTTAATGATACAAGACTTTTACTTGTAATTGATCTGAAAATAATCTATTGCTATGCTTTTTACTTGTAATGCATACTTTATAAGGGACAGATTTCTTGCGTAGCAAATTTATTTAAATATATATAATTTTGTGTGATACTCTTTCCTCCCTCCGTGTAGTGTGTGTGCATATCTCGTAACATTCCATGATAATTCTTCTCTTTTTATCTTGAAATCTGAGTACTCTATCACATAGAGATTAATCCATTTTATTTGCCTCCTGGTAACAGCTTTCATTTCCCTTTGTTTTCTAGGAAAAAATGTACTTAAAATAATGCAAGGAAAACATGAAATAGATAAGACAACGAACACAACCCATTGGAAGAGATGAAAAAAAAAAACCCACCCCAATATCTGAGACAAGCTATTGAGCTGTCCCACAGGAAAGAAAAAAATTAATACCTGGAATGCTAAGGAGGAATAGGTCAACTTCACTACCTGCAGTTTGAAAATGACTACTTATATATTACTCTATCCAGCAATCTATTTGTGAATTGTCTGGTCACAGAGTGGGGAGATATCTTAGTAAGAACTTAACGAAGTAGAAAGATTGCTTAACATATTCAAATAAATATTTATTGAAAGGGTAAAGACAAGATAAAATAAATTTCTTGCCTAAAACATTGCTGGCTATTTAGAGACAGGAAACAGTTTAAGAGAGGGCATATTTTGCTAACATTTTTCTCTCTAACATGTACAAAAATTGCAATTAAACGTTTTGATGTCCTGCTATGTTTGTAGAAAATTTTGACCCCAGCATCATTACTAAAGACGTAATTGTCCAACCACTGACTAGTTGCCAGTTGGCACTCTATCAAGCATTACCTTGAAAAATGTTCTTCTTTGTTTAATCAAAAATCCAATTTCCAACCAATAGAGAAAAGTGTCCCTTTAAAATAGTTTACATTTAAACCTGTCCTTTAAAAAAGTGGCTGCCACTGTTTTTTGTTTCATTTGTTCAACAGCCTTCTGAAAACTGTTGTTGATGACATTTCCAAGCTGACAACCTAAAATGTGAACTATTATCAAATTTCCTGTCAGAAGTTTTAGTTACAATTGGTTTTGCATCCAGTTTAACAATGTGCTTTCTGTTCTGAAAATGTATTATCTCAGTGCACTGCTCCATTTCTGTTTTTGTAACAAACAGATAGTGCAGGGGGAATTGTGGATAGGATTACATCTGCCAGTAAGACCTGCACTGTTCCCTTTACAAATGTGCCTTGTCTCAAAATAAAGAGACAAGGAAGGAGCTTTACAGATGCACATTAATTAAGCCTCGTTATCAGTCAGGCAGGCTATACTACTTGGAAAGTGGAAGCTGATTTGCAACTCATGATACAGTTCAACAGAAATCAAATACCCATTCGGATGAGTTGATACTCACATTCACTGTAGTGGAAAGACCTCTCTCTGGCTTACTATGGATGTGACTCACACATGTTCAGGAATCAGCTCTTAATATCTGCTTGCCATACAACACAGGCAAGCACAACTGTGGAAAGCACTATTAAACTTTATTTCTGATTGCATTGCCTCCCCTATAGTTTTGGGTAGTAGAGAATTGATCTGAAGAGCAGATCAGAGCAGTAGGAAGAGGAGGTGTGTGCAATTTCTGCTATGGTTCTGATCTCTATCATACCTTTTTGATCTCATATAAGAAGACCTAGACTAATTAATTATGGGATTTCCTAAGAAAAAAATATTGTTCAAAAAAGTGGGGAATTATTGCTTTCTCATATCTGGCTGCTCCAAACTGGCACATCAAAGCAGATATCACTGGTGTGTGTCCATGTTTACTCCAGCTGACTTACTACTGCCATCTTTAAACTTTCACCTTGATCATGCAGGAGACAAACAAAATCAACTTCCATCCCATAAAAAAAGATGACATATATGATGAAATTGGAACAATTGGATTACAAGGTAAAACTGCACACATAATAATAGATTTGAGACTTGGATGTTCTTTGGGAGATTTGTGCAGTCAAGTCAGTAATCTGTGTTAACATCTCATCTCTGAAATGTTGACCCTGGTTTGAATCAGTGTTCCTAGAAAAAGGATTCACTCTTCCTTAGTTTCAGTCTGATTATTTGGCTTAGAAAATAACGGCTTTAAACAGGAGGCTTTATACTTGTCTCGGTAAATTTTGTTCCAATTTTTATTTTGGCCACAAGTCAAAGATAACAGCTGTACACTTGTGGGTTCACTGAACTTTACGTGCTTGTTGGCTGCATCACCAACTAGAGGGAATACCAATAATTAGAACATTTCGGGTCATCTTGAGAAGAACAGAGTTTTCCCATGTTTGGAAAGGTCACGTGACCTCTTTTTCAGATGTTCCCAAATGTGGAGCTGTCAGCCATAGAGCACAGAGCTGCATAAACAAATAAAACAGCCATCATTGTTCTGAGTCCAAAAGAAAACAACACAACGATCTATATCTAATGATGAATATTGGGCAGAGACTTTTCACTACATATAACAATTTTAACTGTGTAAATTCATATCTGACTTAAGGAGTAGTGGAAGAACTCAGTCAGGTATTTTTTGCACATAAGCAGCTCTGGTCATAATGATTTTCAGCACAGCATTGAAAGCTTTGGTTTCTTTGTCTTTTTCTGTTTTTTTGTTTTGTTTTCTTTTTTAAGGTTGTATCAATACTGGTTTACATAAATATATGTTCCTGTTCTCCAATTTTTCCTGTAATAGTGTTTATGTCTATCCATTGGCAAGAAAAACAACAATAAATGTAGTAGCATAAAAGCAGAAAGGAGAAGAAAATAGACATGACTCAGATTAAATGGCTTTAGGCTTGTGCAAGTTTTTTATTTCTGTTAGAAGTGTAAATATTTTTTGGCACTTAGAAATTATCTTAAAGGAAAATAAAAAGCACCAAGCTTCAGAAAAGCCAGCTGACAAGACTGTGCTTTTCTTGTAGCTCACAGCATAGATCCAGCCTGTTATGAAAAGGAATGAAAATAGTTTTTGCATCACACTTTTTAGTCCCCACTTATCCTAAATCTGTCTGTAGAACTTCTGTCATGAGTTTGTGTTGTAGATGGGTAATTTATTTGACAATATTAGAGACCTTATGCATATCAGATGCACTTATTTGAAGGATTGAATGAGAGGAGAATTCTTGCAAGGCTACTACAGTAATCTCTTTTATCACTACAGAATATACTCTGGGAGCTGTTGGTTACAGTTGGTGTACCATTGGAGTAAGGAAATTGCTCAAACATCACTTGATGCAACCAAAGGATGGTACCACTGAGAAGGCAGTACCTTATACTCTGCTATGGGTATGTATTGTGGGGTCAAATGGTAGAGTGAGGACTTGTAAAATCCAGAGTGCTGTAGGTTCCTTATACTCTGTGGTTTTTTTCCCAGAACATGTGAGGTTGATGCTAAGACCATGAAATATGGTAATCTGCACACATTCATATTTGTGTGTTCTCCTAGGACAGGAAAGTTCTTGTTCCACACGATTAAGTCCAGCAATTGAAACTTCAACTGGAATTCCAGATGAATGTCTAGCCCACCTACTAAGCATTTGAGGAAATTGAAGGGTTTTTTAGTATCTTTTATTGGAGCTGCTACTTGCTATATGTACAAATAAATATTCCTCAGAACAAGTATCTGATCTTTCTTTCATCTCCTGTACCCAAAAGCAGTGCTGAAACTAATCTCTTTTATTCTCCCTCAATGCATTTTTAATACAGAGTGGAGCCCTCAGAAAGGAAAGATACATCCAGAGTAGTTGAAATGTGTGATGATCAGGCCACTCATCTAACAATGAAAAGTCTGCACATTAAATTCTTCTGAATCCCACAGAAGAGCATTTTCATAGTGATCTCTCACCTCATTCTTAAAACTTCAGGCTACCAGCTGTTCTTGTGGCTAAATAACTTTCCTGTTTTGATTATAAATTCCACCACTTTGGAAAAACTAAACTGTGAATAACTGCATTTTAACAATTATTACCTGCAAAAGTCTTTCTCCATCAAATAAAATTTCCCATTGAAAAATGCTGACCTGCTCAATTTATGCAACTATAACCTCACTGCTTTGTATTTTAAAAGACTACCACTGTGCTGACAAATAATACACGTTACACATAAGTGCAGAGTTAAGTCCACTGTTTACAAGATGCTACTAAAAAGCACGTCTGAGTCTACTGGATATGCCTTCTGTGCTCGTGTTACTCCACCAATGACTTCTGTATTTCTTTGTGAAACTGCCATTAAGTATATCTTTGTGGATAATTGGAAAATTACTCTAGTCTCAAAGAATTGAGTGCATGAAGGACCCAAAAATGTAATAAAATACATAGAATTGTGATAACAATTGCCTGTAAGTCACACCCCCAATCTGTGTTTCTGACAGTTAACTCTCAGATTAACACTGTCAAGACTGCACATCTCTTGATGAGTTTTGAGTGCCAAATCTTCAGCTGTGAACAACGGATTTGGTAGTCTATGGAAAACTTGAGGGATGCAATTCCTGCTAATGGCTCTCAGGTGAGCTTTCATCTTCTCTGCTGGCTTCTTTTTCAGCCAATTGAGGGTGAATAATTATTCACTAAGACTCTAGGAGAAGAGGGGCAGGAGAATGAACCTGGATAGAAATAGGCAAAATAACAAATAAATATACCTAAGCCAGCCAATTCCATTTAGAAGCATTAGCCTGCACAGTTCAGTTTTTAAACAGCAGTTTCTAGGTGCCTGCTTGTCTACAAACCCTTGATAAGAGGATAGGAAAATCAGTTTTGTAGAAGTCTGTCAGTATTTCAATAATATTTATACCTAAGACTACAGCCCTTTTGAAAGCCTTCTTGAACAGCAAGGCAGGGGGGCAGTGGTTCACTAACCTCTGCACAGACCAAAACATGGAGAGCATGAGATTTATGGGAATTAATTTTATATCCTGGGACAAGTCTAAAAAGCTCAACCGACATAATTAAATTTGATATTGAGGTTACTGAAGAAAAAACATGCAGGAGGATGCCATCAGGATATATTGCCAATTTTTATCAGATACTGGAGTCTGTGTCTCAGGAAAATTCTTTATTACTCATGCCAGCAGCCTGTTAGTAAAACAGGAGAAAGGTTCCTGCTGTACTGGAGGTGCAACAGTTCTGCTGAGATGCTACTGACTGGTATTTAAAATGAAACAGTTGGAAATACTGGGTTGGATGCAAGATGAACTTGAACTTGTTATACAGCAAACAAAAGTCACTTTTGATTCAGTCCAGATCAATGCTGTAAACCACTAATTATTACCTGAGCCACATGTGTAGTCATGCACTACTTTCCTTTGTCACAACGGTATCCTTAGAAAATGCTTATACTGATCAAAGAAAGAACTGTCATTAAAACCAGATAGCTCTTCCAGTTTCTGAAGACAGTGGGGAGGAAGGACTGTAAATATAACTCCACATTTATCAAGAGAACAACATTATTCACCCATTCGTCTCTTCTTCAGTTTAAATATTTGGTTGATTTTTTTAAAAAAGCATTGCCTCATTTCCCAGTAGTGTAATATTCATAGAACATTTGTGGAGCCTTAACATTTTGTTATAATTAAAGGGATTTATTTTGCTCACAAAATGTCGAGATGCATCCATGACTCCTAAATCTGCTGAAAAGTAGAGCTAAAATATTGACCCCACCGAAGTTAGCACTCAAACTACTATAAAGAAAAGCATGTTTCTACCTAATGAGAGGGGAGCCATGCATCTTCTAAAAGGGCAAAGTACAATATTACCAAAACAGAATATAATTAATCAGTGATTTATAATTTTTTATGACATGCAAGTTATTATCTAGAACACAATAAATTATTCTGGTCATTAGCAATAAAAAAACCAAAAAACAAACAAAAAAACCAAAAACAAAACAAAACAAAAAAAAACCCACAAACCAAAACAACAACAAAAAACCCAAAAAACAAAACCAAACAAAACCCTGCAGCTGGTTCAGACATAAGGTATTAGGATAAAAACTGGAAAGGCAAACCCTTCCAAGGAAATCTGTTTTTCTTTACACCAGCAAGATGAAAGCTGTAAGGCAATGTTGCCTGTTTCTGAAAGTGCATTGCAAAAATGGGAAGGCAAGACTAGTTAAATTAAAGGATGAGCCTGGCACAGAAACGAACTGTGTAACCACAATTAAGCTGTGAATTAGGGAAGGGTTTCTAACCTTTATAGAAATGCCATTTTGAACATCCATCCAGTAGTAGTAAGGAGATTAAAATCCCAGTTTCTAATATGGAGCTTGATAAATTTATAAAGTCATGTGTGTGGTTGCTTGAAAAAGTAGAAGCCTTGATTTATGATGTAGGAGATTCTTCTCAGATCTATGTAAAACTTGTATCTCATGGCTACAAAATTATGTTCCTGATGGACAAATTTTCTGGGGTTTTGATATTGCAGTGCATTTGTGAAAATGTTTATTAATTCAGGAACTAGCACAGATTTAATTGTCCTATAAGTATCAAAATAGGTATAGCAGTTCTAAAACTAGTATTTTTAATGATAAGATAATAAAAAAAAAAAAGAAGCCTTAGGAAAAATGCAGTATGCACAATTTTTTGTGGGTTACTGAAAACCTGAAAACCCTTCATGCTTTAACCATTGAGCAAACATTCTGTACAATACTATTATTAGTCTGGTTCAAATCTAAGTAGGTTCCATCTTATCATGCTTGGGTATATGCAATAAATTTTTAATGTGTTGTTTGCTTTTGACCAAATAAGCTTTAACGTAAGGCTTTTCTCAGTCAAATGATAAACCTCTGCACATTAAGAAAACTTCCTTTCAGTGATCTTACTAATGAAGGCTCATTAAGACTGTGGAAAATCTCCCCATACAATGCTCTGCCACAGCATTGTTTGATCATGGGGACTGAAATAGGGTCTGGAGTCATGGGCAGAGCTGGGGGAGCCAACTGGGGTAGGCAGGCACAGTCAGTTCCTCTGGGCTCTGGNTTTTTCTGCCCATGAACATCTGAATGCAAGTGAATGAACAGAAAACCAGAAAGCTATGCTTCAAATTCCTTCTGTGCACTGGTGTGAGTAATCAACACTGAGGAATTACTGGGAAAAGCCTTGTTTTCCTCTTGGTTTGCATACAGCAGCAGAAAATGCCAGTCTGATATTGTGTTTGTCCCCTGTGGTCTCCTATCTTCCAGTTCCACCTCTGCCCTTGGAGATATTTTTCCAACAACTTTCATGTTCTGGACTGCTAGGACCTTCATAACTACATGAAATCTTTATATTCCTCTGATCAGCAGAAGAGTAGTGTTTGCTTAGCTTGAGTGAGACAGGTATTCCCTCTTTGCTTCTTGGAGCAATAAAAGAATCTCATCAGTGTCTCTTCTCCAGTTATGAACAACTCTTTCTCCAAAATTTTGCACTGTTTTTATTTTAAAATGATTTTCAGAAACTGGTAATGAAAACTTACTTCTCTGCACTTCAGTGGGAGTCTTTTTATGAGCACTCTTTTGTTTACCTGCTCCTCTTGCACTGTCATATTCCCTGTCCTGTCGTCAGATCAGGGCATTAAGCAGCGGATCACATTTAATGGATTTTGACAGGCCTCAGTAGCTGGCACCTCCTACAGTGACAGCCCCAGAGACAAACACAAGGCTATGACAAGGTTTAACATCTCTGTGTTTAATCACTAGAGCTCACATAATTCCTCTGCCTACTTGACATGAAACCACTTGTGTGAAAAATAATATGCTTAGTTAGAGATTGAAAAGAAAAATAGAAACTCTTTCCAGAGTAATTTCAAAAAATGCTATCACATACTGTATCCTATACATTTCACTTGGTCATCATGTAGGAATTCCTTTACCCACAATTTTTTTGAACTTTGGCATGCTACATCCCTGGATTCAGAGGAGCTAGCCAAGGATTTCTGCATCTTTTAAGTCAAGTTTCAACAGTCTCACCCCACCTTAATTCTGCACAGCAGTGTAACAGGAGAAAAAGTAAACCTTTGTGAGATGCTTTATGCAGAAGGTTTTGAAACCAATTGCACAGCTGAGACTTTAGAATTCATTTCCATATTTTGAGCAGCATCTTTTGGCTAGAGTTACTTTGGCCATTGTCGAGTGCCTGTCCCAACCAGTGGCTTTGGTCAGCAGATCAGTTAGAGGCACATTCCATTAACTCTTAGCACAGTAGAGGCCCACAGGTCAGTCCATAAGGAGTACAGTAAGAAGATCTGTGAAGCACTGAGCATGATTACACGTCAACTAAAACAACAAAAGTCTATGGGCATTTAATTTCTTTAATGAACAAAAGAGTATTTCCCACTCATTTGGGATATGACCTCAAAGTATGACATTTACTTTTTACATATCTAAGTGTCTTTGCTAGCAACACTGAGCATCTTCCCACTATTATCTTTTAGTCAGCAGTAAAAGATTGTCTTTTGAAAGAGATTAAAAACCTGCTATTAGAATTTCTGGTTTCTAGTTGTTTAAAATGCATTATTTAACACTAACACTCTCCTGAAAGTGCACTGTAGTAGTAAAAAAAACCCCATATATCTAGATATATATGATAGCTGGAAAAAGCTATTTATAAATTTGACACTTTTATGAAGCCATAGCCACCTATTTTGGCAATTATGATGTCCACTGAAAAGAAATGCACCTCTTTTCATATAAAAGAGAATAGAATTGAAGTCCCCCAGATTGGGGACTGCACAGTAGAAGAAATCATTGCAGCTGTCCAAGTAACATAATGATTCTTCAAAGATTTTATTAATATATTTGTCACTGGCATCATGATTTTTCTCCTGCTCAAGTGAAAATTAAATTTCTGAGCAAGCTACAGCACTATTTAAAAAGAGACAGGGAGATATGCAAAGTTTCAGGGGTAAAATGTCCACCCCAGCTAGCTGCAAATACAAGCCCTCTGCAGATCATTAATAAAAGTAATAGTTGTTCATACATGATTGCCTCATTATAATAGTGACATTCCAATTAATTGTTTCAGCACCTTTCAAATTGAACAAATTTTCTTTTGACGTTCTTTATTATGCCCTTTATACTCTCTTGTAAAAGAGAAAAGCCCTGATCTGCTTGAAAAGAAAACAAGTAGGAAGTTTGCAGGTCCTATTTTTTCAAGTACGGTAGTGGATTTTTCTCTTTCAGAAGAAAACATAATGAATATAAATCATATTTTTATTAAACTAAGAGCAATCGTGTTTTTCAGCATCTAAACACATCCCAGATTTTTGCATTTCCCTTATCAAGTGAATCTTATCAATAATTGTTTGGTATCTGACTTCTGTAGGAAAATTGGCTATGCAACAAGCATTAGAGATGTACCCTTAAACCTATGCAATACAATTTGGAGTTGCTTTTCAGCTAGGATTTGAAAATAATTAGAAAATGAAATTATAATTAGGTGTAATAAAATATGAGTCACAAAAGTTTATTTGGCTTCCAGTTTCAGCCTAGTGCTTGCATGCACATATTTGTGTGTGCAGGATACTAACAAACTGACTGTTTTAAAGGGAATTATTTAAAGTGTCTTAAACATGGCTTTCTTCACACAGTTTCCCTTGGTATACAATATAAATATTTATTTCTATTGTCACTGTGCAATATCAGCAGCCCATTTCAATATCCAGATATTTATGCAATAGCCAAAGGTACATATATTATTAGTTTCAGTAAAAGCCGTGATTAAAGACAGATGCAGATTAAAAATTTGGTCCAAGTCCCTAGACAGTCAATATGCAAAATGAAGAACACACTGATGGTAGCAGCAGTATACAAATCTTGAAAGAGATGACGATATATTAATAACTGTTTTAGCTTAATAAATTGTAGTTAACTCAATTTCTCCATGGAATGTGAAAATCAGCATAGCTAGTTCTCTTCTTCTATATTCCTCTTTCTCTTATTCCTCAGCATAACTGAATCTCCTCCTCTTATGATGTTGTGGAAGTGATCAACTAATGTTCATAGCAGTAGTTTCATAGAATCACAGTACTAAGACTCTGCTTCAAGAGACAGCATCCTCATCCATACCAATTACATGCATGCATTGCAGATTACAATGAAAATTATTTATAAAATAAGAATTATTGGATTCAGTTCCCTTAACACATCAGTAAATGACCAGTGATTATTTTTTATCCTGATCACATGATCACTGAGATTTTTTACTGAATCCCTGCTCCTTTCAACACAAAATACAGATAATGCTCAAGGAGTGAGCAGATGCTATTTTTTTTCTTTTATCCATAGAATTTGATGTGTGGCCCCAGGCCCTATTTGCTGCACACTATTCAAATGTCATTCTGAAGACTGAATTATTACTTTCCGCATGGGTATTCCCTATGCTATCTATTATTATTGTATCTGAATACTTCCTCCACTTTACCTCTGTGAGATTTCTATACAGATGAGACACTGCTGAACTCCTCAGCAGTGTTTAATGTCTTCATCAGTGGCTTGGGCAATGGGGCAGAAAGCATCTTCGTCAGCTTCTCAGATGACACCAGACAAGGTAAAACAGTTGGTACTCTGGAGGGCAGGACTAGGATACCTCCACAGCCTGGAGGAATGAGTGAGCAGGAACCTTGGCACACTTGACAAAAGTGTATTAAAAGTCCTTCTCCTGGGATGGAATAAACCTGAGTATGTTGGGCTTGAGTGGACAGGCAGCAGCTCTGCAGAATAGCACTGGTAGAGGAGGTGCAGCCTTTGTGAATAAGTAGAGCACAAATTATGAGCAAGGTCTCCTGGAGATGAAGGATAGCCACATACCAGGATGGATTAGCAAGAGGATAGCCAGCACATCAGGGGAAGGGTTTGTTTCCTTGCACTCCAGCCTTCTGAGGTTTAGAGCATTTTGTCCAGCTTTGAGCTCCTTGGTGCAAAACAAGCACTGAAAAATGGGAGGGGATCCATTCCAGAGTTACTAAGATGCCTGTCTAGGTCGCCTAGTGACTAGGGTCAGAGAACACTTCAGAAAGAACCACAGGAAGATTTGTTTGCTTAGCCTGGAGAAGTGAATGTTAAGTATGAATCCAATTGCTGCTTTTAGTATGAATCCGATTGCTGCTTTTAGTTTCTAAAAGGACACTTATAGGGAAACAGAAGAGCACAGTAAAGGACAAGAGGCAATAGTCACAGTCTACAGCAAAGGGAATTCTGGCTAGATAAGCTGGATAGTATTCTTCAGTGTGAGGTCTGTTGAGCACTGCAAAATGTGACTGGAAAAGCTGTTGGAAACAGTCTCTTGAAAGATTTTCAAATCTGTATTGGTTTATAATTCTGTGATTTACAAATAATTTTCTATCACTACTGCATAGAAAGGAATATACTTTAGGGAGACAAAATGGAAGAAACTTGTCTTTGCAGCCTTGTAATGAAACCAGTTCTCTGGAGGGGAAAAAATCTGATTTTACTTCTCATGAAGATTGCTCTACTATGATATTACTCGAAGTGACATAAACCTCAATATCCTTGGATAGAACTTGCAGAAAATGAATGTGGAGGGTATGCAAAATAAAAGGTAGGTAAAATTCTGTATTAAAATTCCCCTATTTTAAGTAGTTTTTATTTGGATAAGAGCTGCTACCTCTCACAAGGCAAACAAGTTTTTGACAAGTCCCCCCAAAGTAATTAGTTTATTTTTGTGTTGCAGATAATTTTTCACTAGTTGAATTTTATGCACATCAGTCTCAAAGTCATCTGTTCTGTGAAGTTCACAAGTTGATAAAATTTTTATTAGGATTATGCTAGAGATGTTTTTCTTAAGGTTAGAAGTATTTAAAGAGCAATCAGTGCAGAACTCTAAACAGTAATAAATTATTTTTAAGGATATGAAAGAGACGTTTTCTGTAGAGCAAACAAAGTAAATCTTTCAATCTTTGCCAATATAATATGATATTTTAAACTCACACAACAATGAAATAAGATTCATTTTCCAAGATAATTTAGAAGTGACCAACACAAATATATAGATTATACAGCAATATATGATGTGTCATGGGGCCAGCTGTAGTCAAATATCGCATTTGCAGGCCTGCAGCGAGGATGCTGGTGAAGGAATTCCACTCCCAGGTTATCCATACTGTCTCCCATAAAATGCTCAACAGAGGAAAGAGCAACATCATGCACTTAGGGAGGAACAACCCCAGGCACCAATATATGCTGGTGTCTGCTCTTCTGGAAAGCTTCTTTGCGTAGCAGGACCTAGAGGTCCTGGGGAACCCTGTGTTGAACCATGACCCAGCAGTGGGATCTTGCAGTAATGGAGGGTGCCAGTATTCTAGGTTGCAGAAAAGGAGCATCGCCAGCAGGAGAAAGCAGGTGATCCTTTTCCCCTCTTCAGCCTAGGCTGGGAGCACAGCTGGGAGTCTGAAGGTTATAAAAATAAACTATGGCTGACCTCACTTGGCCTGTTCAGTCTGGAGAAGAGGAAACTGAGGACTGAGGGGGGAACTCCTTGCAGTTACAACTTCCTTGTGAGGGGAAGACAAGGGGGAGGCATTGATTTCTGCTCTGTTGTGACCAGTGACAGGAANGTGTGATAAGGATGACTAAAGGACTGGAGTATCACTCTTATGATGAAAGGTTGAGGAAGATGGGACTGCTTAGCTTAAGAGAAGGCTCAGGGGAATCATATCAGTGTGTACAAATACATGAGGCTCACTGACAGGCAAGGGTTGGATCTAGATCCATGTACCATGCTCAGGGGAAGCTGATCCCAAATCTGGGAAATCCAAAACCTTTGGCAAGACCCCAAGGCAGTCAAAAAGCCTGCTGAAGGTAAGCAACAAGATCTGAAGGCAGAATTCAGGAGGCAGAAATAAAAAGAGCAAGATGAGTAAGCACAGCTTCCATCAAATGGCTCTGTCAGACATCAAACAGCTGATGGGTGGGTGCCCACTGTGCAAGCTCACATGTCTTCAGTCTGGAGTCTGCTTGAACTTGACTGCTAAGGCAAAGCCGTTCTCTGTGGGAGCTTTTTTTGAGTTTTGGTACTTCTTTGAGTACAAGATCAACATAATGCATTTCTTTATGAACCAAGGTGCTGAAACATTCAAAAGCAGTAAGTTCAGTTCTTTATTTATTTCAGTCAGTAATTTCAGTCTCTCCAAATAAAAAAAAATTAAACCCACTTTCAAACTTAGCCATGCATTACCCAGTTTCCTTTCTACCCTCATTCTTCTAATTCATCTCTTTTATCTTATTCACTACATTTACCAAGTTTGAAGCATGTCTCAACAAACATCTATGCAGAAACTCAATTTTTATTTCTTGTTTCTGTAGTAATGGAAACTAATCTGCTAGACAAACATAAAAGTGGATCCATATCTCCATTTTATAATGTGCTTATGAATTATAGGAATGTGCAGAATTTGCCTCCATTGTAATGGAAAGGCAAATTTGTCATCCAAGTTATCCATGTAACCAAGTATTTAGTGAAATTATAAAAAGAAAAGTCACAAGGGAATTGAAAAAGTACTGAAGTTTTTCCTGCTGGCATATTTTTAAAATCACTTTTGAATTTCCTTAGCTTCAAAAGGACAGTCCAATCTGGCCTTTTATTCTGCTGAGTAACTAGACATATTAGCCTTCACAATCTGACCTTTTATCTCCAGAGACCTGTTTCTTGCAAGTATAAAGGTGTTAGAAGAAACTCTCAAGGAACTCACAAATTTATTTTTGTTCATATTTCATAGCTCAAATACAACTCTTAATTGGTAAAATAGATATTTTTTACAATTATTTCTTTCCCTGTCTGAGGTTGTAAGCTAGCAGCATACGAGCTTTATTATTTCCTTTGAGAAAATTCTGTTTTAGCCATCCAAAGTCTATCAGGTTCTGACCGCAGCCCCCTGAGTTTAGTATTTAACAGGATTTTTCTAATTTTAGATCTCTCTCAAGTCTGTGATCAGCAGGTTCTTTTGCTCTTCCCTTCTCTCAATCCAACCCAAAGCTGTATTAACAACTTCCTTTTATGCATTTTCAGATTCCCGGCAATATCTGATTTCCACCATATATAGCTTTTGCATTTTCCCTGTGTCTCTCAAAAACTATCTGGTCTCATTAGAGGTGCTGTTTATTCTGGAGACAGGGAGATTTCAGTGCCATCCTGCCAAGTTATCTAGACAGTGAGTGGGCTCAAGTAAAAGAGAAATCCACTGAAAGCCATGAAAGCTTCGGCCACTGAGAGAACTACGCAGACATTTGGTCTTCTCTAGTGTGATTCTGATTAGGATCACACCAAAGTTAAATCCCAGATATTCAAAGTGCTTTATGTGGAGTACCGTCAAAGGATGCAGAATTGCATTGAATTTAGAGGTCTGGGGGGAGTTTAGGTTTCACATTTGAAGGTCACATAAGGAACTGAACCACAGCAGTATAGGGACAAGTGTTTAATCATGGTATATGTGAAAAGCAGAATGGTTCTTCACATAGGTTAGTATACACAGCTTCCATTGTTTCTTTTCACTCTGGAAAAGGAGAAGTTTTTTTTTAGTTTTCTAAGTTTTAGCCCTCAGATAGAGATATCTGGGCAGATGATGAAGGAACTCTTGGGGGAGGGCTGGGCTTGCCAGCAGCTGCCACCTGTCCCACAGTGTCTGGGGGGCAGCCCACTGGGGATCTGCAGCTGTCTTTTTTCCTCTCCTCCACGGCCAGCCTGGGCCAGTAGGGAAAAAGGAGGCAGGAATTTGAATGACTGCTCCTATCTTTCCACTTCTCACTGGCTACCTCCAGGTCTGAGGAAGGGACTGGAGGCTGAGGGAATTGAATCCTACAGACCAGGGGCTGATGAGGTGTAGTGCTTAAAGGAGGACAACCATGCCCTGTGCAAGGGGCTTGCAGAGAGTGCTGGTAGAAACCAAGAGGACTGAGTCTGTCGTAGTTTGGGCTACCCAGGCAATTCCCTAGGCATGGTTGTGGTCTAGGTGGGCTCAACCTTCAGCTAGCTGCTCT
The DNA here is from genome assembly GCA_013396955.1 of Regulus satrapa. NCBI lineage: Eukaryota > Metazoa > Chordata > Aves > Passeriformes > Regulidae > Regulus > Regulus satrapa. The sequence continues at coordinate 28,355 of VWZN01016968.1, read as the reverse complement.
ACCCTGTGCTCTGTCTCTGAGGAGAGTCTCACTGGGAGGTGTTGAGCCTTGGCTGGCCACTGGTTTGGCCTGGAGTGCAAGCAAAGTGTAGAGACAGCAAAGTTTCAACCCTTAAGGCACATTTAGGGTTTTATCATCAGGGAGGATTTTTTCAGGGTTTTGACAATCCAGTGAACTAGTTTTGATTGCTGATGAAGCGTTTCCTTCCTTTCACACAAGGCAGTACTCTTGCCTGTGTCACAGACTGCTGAATGCACTAGACTGATGACACCAGTGAGTAACATTTGTCAATATTACCTTAGGAGGGATTAATTTAAGCTTTCTCATATCACTAAATCTCCTTCTATCACATCTCAATTTAGCTATAATTGATCTCTTCTGTCTCTAAAGAGCATGCTGTAGAATAATCTATATTATATCTGTGTTAAAATACACATCTCTTTTAGTCCTAACCCCTCCTTCCTAGTTCTCAAAATGTCTTTGTTTACTTCACTAGAGCAGACATTGAAAAACCTGCATTTCAGTCCAGCTGTGGGACTGTTCTCTTTACTACAAGGGCCTTAGTCCTAACATAAAACACAAGAATGATTTGTTCCATAATCAGTAGCAGAGGATATATAACAGCCCCTTATCATCCTGCTATATTACTTTCATGACTGCCATGGGTCAAAATCTCCAAAGGGTATTTTCTTGTGCAACTGCATTAAAATAGAGATATTTCTACTTGCATCAAGCTACATTTTACATTTCTCAAGTTCTCTCTTGGCATATACACATGGCAGAATTTATTTAACAGCATGACTAAGAGAGCCAGCATTTTATCCTACAGAGTTATCTTCAACACTAGTCCCTAATCAAGCATACTATGTCAGCAGCACTGCAAATTAAAAAGATACATTCTATGTAGGAGGAGACATGAGACCTGGAGCTCTAGCAATAAGCTCCATTTCACAGTGCAGTTCTACGCAGACCAGCAGTTGTAAATTGTCTGAACTACTGACATAAAATAGTGCTAGAAAGGTAAAGAATATTTCATAAATGTCCTCAGTATTATCCAGTGCTGGCCCACATGACCACCAACACTAAATATAATAGTGATAAATCATACTTCTGGAAGAATTATTATAAATCTGCTTCCAACCTTCAGTTCTAAGCAAAATATAATCCTGCACATTGTGTTAGTGCTTTGTTTGGTATATGAGCCACTTTCAGGATGTGCCACTTGGCCAGCCCTTTTGCCTTATTGCCAAGAAGAGCAACCATGCAAAATCATGCTATGGAACTTGAATTTTTGTCACTGGAATTTTTATGTGAAAATACCATACTGTAGTGACAGTGGTTTGTTTTTTTTTACAATTGGGATTATACTGTCTCCAAATTCAGGTAATACTCACACTGAAATCTCTAAGAATGTTAACTTTTTTAAAAGTGAAGTGGGACAGCAGGACAGACTTCAAAATTTAAAGAGGCTCAGGAGTGAATACATTGAACCTGGGGGATTTAAATTTTGGCTACTTGAAGAAAAAATTCATTGATTTGAAAGATTGTTTTGTATATTACATAATAAAACAATCTGAAAATTTCAACTAATTCAACGATTTCTAACACAAATAGAACTATTACTGCTGTTTAACTCTGTATCTGTAAATACTAAACTCTTGTCCTATAAAAAAGGCTTTGCATTTTCTCCCTATTTGCAGGGATTGACAGTAATCCCAGACAGAATATTACTGTTAAAACATAACTGATTAAAAACCTGATAAACTTTGGGGGACTTTAAAGCACTCACTATACATATTTTTGTTTCATGCCAGTTTATAAAAACTTGTTTCTGTAGTGCTATTGTAAGTCACCATTTTTAATCTTTTTCTTACTAGTGCTGGCAGTCATGTATAAATAGACATGTTTTGGATTCAGTCAATCTGTGTCATTGCCTTGGAAAGCAAATTTAATGATAGAATGTTTCTGTTAATGTCTTTTATCTCTAAACTTTTATTGTCTTTCTTGCTTACTTTTTACTATTATTTTTCTTTCAAGAAGAAATATGATCAAAATTACATTAGGCTTAGTCCTAAAAGATTTTGAACACATATAATTTTAATTTAATTTAGCAGAATCTGACGATGCTTGGCACCATTTATCATGCCCATCAAAGAAGAGACAGAGAGGTTTGGCAGAGAAGTTGATTGAGTTTCCTTTTGTTAATGAAAACAATACTGCTGACAGTCCATTAAAAACATTCAATTTCTTTTTAATATTCCTGGAGTAGCAAGAATAAAGCCAGAGGGAAAGCTGAAATTGGAAGAATTGTTTGAGACTTCACTTCTCTCTTTTGTGTTTGGACTTATAAGGCACTGGGTCCTCTTGTTTTTGTGGGTTTTGTTTGTTAGTTTGTTTGGGGGGTTTTTTTGTTTGTTTGTTTTTTGGCTTTTTGGGGGCTTTTTTTGTTTAATTTTTATTCTGATATCAGTGACAGAAGATAAAAGGAGGAATGGAAATGGTGCAGAAACTTGTTTTGGACATTCAAGCAGATGCACCCAATTTGTTCTGTATAAACTTGCCGCACACATTAAAAATATACTCTTTAGGTTTTACTCCTACTGAAAACACAAATCTGAGTGTCCAGACTTATCTAACACCCAAGCATTCAAAAAGTACATTTTAATACCTTAAAAATGTCTAAGAAATGTGAATTTTAAAAGTAAATGTAAAAAATATAGAGTATATTTAGACTTTAATTATGTGAATTTTGAGTCGTCATGATAATTCATTTTTATTTTCAGGGCTGGTTCTGCAGGTGCAAAGAATGGCAACATTTTTTTCTTCCCCCATTGAAAAACTATTATTAATATAGCCTGCACATGCAACTTGAGATCAGGTCTTTGCAGCAAAAGTAAATACCTAGAAATTAGCTTTTTGTTTCACATGCTCTCCATTCTCCTTACAGCATTTTAGCAAAAATAGGAGAAGCAGCTCTATTTTGCTGCTCCATTTGCCAATGACATATATTCTGAAATTCAATCAAAAAAGAAATTAGTTATTAATTTTGATTTGTTTCACTGTTTTGCTTTTAAAGCAAAGAAATGTAATTAAAGGTGTAATATGTATGCCACAGAATAGCCTAAACTATGCCAGTCCAATTTAAAAGAAAATTGTATGTACAGATGTAACTCTCTTCCCTGTTTCCTCTCAGTTCTCCCACTTTATGAATCCCAGAATACATAAAGATGATGTTCTGCCATGTTCTCTCTGATATTGTTTCTGGCAGTCTTAATGCAGTCTTTCAATCTGTGATGGGTACCCAAAACTAGTTCACAGCTGAGTGGTAATATTTGCTAAAAAGATAACCTTGCACTCTGCTTACCTGCCAAACAGTATTCAACAAATCTGTTCCATATCCTTTCCTTTAGTTTTTATTGCCTCTGCATCTTTGCATTTGTGTAAGGATTGGACAAAACAGAGAAAAGGGAGAGGTTTAATTAGTAAAAACAAAACTTATGTAATTATTCATGTAGAGTCACCATTTTCAGTTGCCAAATCCTCACTCCTGGTTTATTTAAACTTTTTAAATAGCAATAATAAGATTTCAATGCAAATGAAGCTATTCTAAATTGAGGCTCAGTTCTCAAATACTTACTGCAAATAAGAAACACACACCCTATCCTCTTATTGGGCTGAGTAATAAGAATTTGAAAACCAAGGTAGTAGATAAATCAACTCAGATTTAATTTATTCATTAAATATCACATATGTCCACACAGGATTCTTATTAGTATTTAAAAGTGTAAACACAAACAGTAGAAACTAACACAATAACAGCATGTTACAATGAAAATCAAAGAGAATTGATTCTTTTTTTTTTTTTTTTTTTTTTTTTTTTTTTTGGGGAAGGTTTAAAAATTTTTAAATTTTC
>VWZN01016968.1:4366-22798 GCA_013396955.1 Regulus satrapa | reverse complement strand
ATCTGTACAGTTTTATTTTAAATTTTAACTTTAGTACTATTTTTAATAATTCTTCCAATTTCTCTCTTATTTTCACGTCATAGCATATATGACAAACAATTTTTTGAGGTTATGATATTAGCAGTAGTCTCTTTTGCTCAATTATTGGGAATCTCTTGCAATATATGTAGTATATATAGTATAAAACTTTTTAAGTATAGGAAATTTTAAAGTTACATACTGAAATGATGCAATTAAAATACTACTAAACCTGTTTTTTTTTAAAACCATGAAGTGTCTTGGAAATATCAAAATCTGTACTCAGACTTTAAATTTCAAGCAGCATCTTGGCTCCATTATGATCTTAACAAAACCTTAACTGAATTTTTTCCTTACAAGTATCTATACAAGATGTATTCCCAAGGACAGTTGTATGATTACTTTGGATTCATCTTACATAAAAGATTTGAAACCTAAAGAATAAAAAAGGAATACAGCACTGGAAGGATATGTGTATCACAAATGCCCTGAGAAAGAAGTGGAACCTAGAACTAAATGTACTGTAGTTTCACAGAATCTTTTCCATATAGTTGTAACAACAAATCTGTTGAAATTATTGGACATCAATTTGTGAAGAAATCAACCGTCTCTAGGAGAAGCATTATTAAAATTGGAGCTAACTTTACAGAAAGCTATTATTAATTGCTATCCAAATTGAATTTGATATGGCAGAGTCTGAAATATTAGCTCAAGAAACTACAGAGCATGTCCGTCTATTAATTCATTAGGAGTGCAATTTCCTAAACACTGGCAGAACACTGGCAGAAAAATCATGGTTAACAGCATACAGCTCACTGGAGCTACTCAGCACCAGCTTTACAACATCTCCTTTACATTACAACAAAGCTATGCTTCATGATGCAGGGAATCTGTATTCCTCGTAACATATTTTTAGGGATATTGGTGTAAAGAAATGGATATTTGGTGATGCCTGTTTTATTTCTTTTTAATACAATCAACACTACTACAACACAAAAACCACAGAGTGTTATTAATCTGCCTGGAGGCTGATCTCTACAGTATCAGTGACCGGCTGCCAAAGACCTTTACAATCAGTAGAGAGACATAGTTTTCCCACCCTAATTAGGTCAAATGCTTGATGTAAACCTTAACATGGACATTTGTTTCTCCTCAATAAGAAAATCTGAGATCATTATATTTGGGCTGGTTTCCTAAGCAGTAACATTTAATATTAAATGGCATAATTGCATTTTACTGTTTATATACATTTGCCTGAATAACTTTTGTCTTGTTTGACAGACATTTGCACCCGTTTTACAATTACAGTCTAATTAGGTAAAACTGCGTAGAAATCCAGGAGCCCCTGACTTCTTTATTTTGAACGTTTTTGAATGTTTCTCCAGTTACAGAAAGCAGAATATATTTAGTGACTTACACTCAGATACCTTGATTTTGAAATATAGAGAAGATGCATGTGAATATTTTTGATATAAGAATTATATCATTATAGAGAGAAATATTAATAATTGTCTAAATGCAATTTCCCTGCCCCTTTGTAGTGCATTTGACTTACCAAAATGGATAGGTCTTCAAAAAAGCCACTGTGTATGGGAAAAAAAACACAGAATTTTTGCCTATTGTTTATGTGTTTCTATATCCATGGCATTTCTGGTGGGTTGACCTTGGCTTGACACCAGGCACCCACCAGAACTGCTCTCCTCAGCTGGACAGGGGAGAGAAAATACAATGAAAGGCTCATGGGTTGAGATAAGGACAGAGAGAGATCACTCACCAATCACCATAATGGGCAAAACAGACTTGGGGAAATTAGTTTAATTCAAATCAATCAGCTCAATTCAAAACTGGAGTAGGTTAATGAGAATAAATCCTTTTCTCCTCACCCCTGCCTTCTTCCCTGTCTCAAATGCACTTCTGAATTCTCTACCTCCTCACCTTCAGACACTCAGGGGGATGGGGAATAGGGCTGAAGTCTGTTCACTGCATGTTGTCTCTGCTGCTCCTTCTTCCTTGGGGGAGGACTCCTCACACTCATCCCCCGTTCCAGCGTGGGATCTCTTTCATGGGAGACAGTCCTCCATGAACCTCTCCAACACAAGTAATTCCTACAGGCTGTAGTTCACAAACTGCTCCATTGGGTTCACAGACCTTTCCATGGGGTGCAGTCCTTCAGGAACAGCCTGCTCCAGCATGAGTCTGTCACAGAGTCACAGGTTCTGCCAGAATCCTACTCAGGGTGGACTTCCCACAGGGTCAGAGCCTACTTCTGGCACGCATGTGCTCCAGTTTGGGGTCCTCCACTGGCTATAGGTGGTTATCTGCTCTACCCCAGACTTCCACAGGCTTCAAGGGTACAGCCTGTTTCACCATGGTGTTCACCACAGGGTGCAAGGGAATCACTACTCTGACACCTCGATCACCTTCTCTCTGTCTCCCTTCAATGACCTGGGTGTCTGCAGGACTGTTTCTCTCATGCATTCTCTTGCAGCTGTTTTCCTGCAGATTCCCACTCTTCTTAACCCTGTTATTTCAGGTGTTACCACCATTACTGATAGGCTTGGTTTTGGCCAAGGGGGTTCATCTTGGAGTCAGCTGGCATTGACTCTCTCAGATGTAGGGAGATTTTAGCAACTTCTCACAGAAGCCACCCTGGTGGACCCTGCTAACAAAAACTTGCCATATAAACCCAACACAACATTTCACCATAACGTAAGGAGGGAAGGTTTCTGTACCAGTGATCTTGTAATCCATATGCATTTATGGATTAAATAGCATTTTACCTCTGTGCTGATTTTGGATGGGATAGAGTTAATTTTCTCTGTAGCAGTTAGCATAGGGCTATGCTTTGGATTTGTTCTGAAAACAGTGTTGGTAGAGATAGAGACGTTTTAGCTATCGCTAAGCAACACTTACACAGAGCCAAGGCATTTTCTGCTTCTCACCCCACCCCACCATCGAGAAGGCTGGGGGTGAACAAGGTGTTGGGAGGTGACACAGCCAGGACAGCTGATCTCAATTCAGCACTGTATCACATCATGCTCAGTTTTTAAAGCTGGGGGAAGGAGAGTGGGACTTTTGGGGTGATTGTCTTTCCACACCACCGTTACATGTTCTGGAGCCTTGCTTTCCTGAAAATGGCTGAACACTTGTCTTCACATAGGAATGAATTAATTCCTTGGGTTTTTTGTTGTTGTTGTTGTTTTTTTTTTTTTTTTTTGTGCATGCAGCTTTGCTTTACCTGTTAGACTGTCTTTATCTGAATCGATGAATTTTCTTGCTTTTCTGATACTCTTTTGCTGGTAGAGGAGTGAATGAGTGATGCATAGTTGCCAGCTAGAGTTAAACCACAACAACCTGCAAGAAAAAATAATTAAAATATTTCATTTTCTGTGTAAGAGATTACACGCCTCATGTATTCTGGAAGGCTAAGTTATGGCTAAAATAGACTGTTCCTTGGCTGAATAAAGTAAGATACTGGCACAGTAGTACTGCAGACTGAAATACAGGAGGTCCAGCATGATTTTTCCAAATAAATTTAGCTCTTTCTCTGAATATAACTTAGAAGTTACAGTTTAAATCCAGTAGAAGATACTACATATGAATTATCAAATGGAAAGTTATGAAACAGTGTAGTATTGTACATTTATATTAGGAACAGAATTTCATGTTTCTGCTTCTATTGATGGAACCATGCCAAATTCATGAACGTGTGATAATTTCCAAGGTGGCAGAAGAAGCATAAGAGTTGAATGAATCTGAAATTACCCTTATAGAAAAAGATCTGTAGAATTAAATAGAGAATAATCACCTTTCTCCAGGAACTGTAAGCCTCTGTATAGCAAGGATGTAATTCTCTATTAAATTCTATAGAGTGGATTAAACCTTGAACAGAAAGAATCTAATTTCTTGTTAAATTTCTTAACTTTGTAGTGAATTTTTTTATACCTGTATTTGATTCTACAGAACCTATAGAAATGGATTTTCCACTTCACTAGACCTTCTGCAAACCACATTTCCTGACTTTAAAAGATAGCAAAGAAAGATCATCCTTTGTGAAAAGGAGCATTTATGCTTACACTGACCAACCTAGTCTTTCTTCCGGGTGTCAAAGGGTGAATGGAGTAGATGTCAGTATGCTGAGATCTTCTACAGAGGGAGGAAAGAGTACTCACACAGTGGAACCAAAGCCCTTTATACATAATCTCTGCGAGTGAAGGCATGTAGGTCACAAAGAGGACTAAAACTTGTGCTGTTCTTAGGACCATGATTTCCACTAATAATATATATCTAGCTGTGCTTGACTCTAATGGGTATTCCTGGTAAAAGACTTTAGTCTGAAGCTATCTTTTGACACATGAGTTTAACCTACACCAGTTTGTGTGCATTTTGTCCTCTACATGGTTCTCCATACTCCTCTTACTGTATTGATGAGAACAGGATAAATACCTCTATCTTTGAGGTTGCCTAGGGCGACAGATATGGTGCAAGACCTATGGTTGATGTGTGTCCTTCCAAAAGGCCGGGAAAAAAAAAAAATCATTGAGAAGCCTAAATGACATTGGTCCTTACCTAGGTATTGTTGAATGGAGCCATAGATTTCCACTGGGTATAGTTCAGCTAGTTCACACGTTCATGTCTCTGGTGATGTACAGCTAACTCTAGTCTTCTCAACCTGTAATTTGAATTCCACTACTTTGTCTCATTGGAGACTGTTCAGTCACCTAAACTTAGCTGTTGTGTGCCTTTCAAAATATTCTAGAATATCTGGTAGATAACTGAGACTGGAAGAATTGGACCAAAAGAAACAGAAGATCTATGCTCTTCTGGTCCAGCATCTAGAAACCCAAGGGAATATCCCAGAGTCTGCATTTAGCTCAATACCAATGTTAGGCAGAGGTGTTGAAAATATATAATAAAGTTTACATAATAGAGTCTAAGTATATTTTGAGGGGTTTAAAAAAAATTATTTATAGGTGTGTGGAAGAATTTTACAGTACATGGCAAAAAAAAATCTTTAGTAAAGTACTCTGGAGCAACCATCACTTGTCTGAGAATAAATTCAGAGGTTCAAGTGGCCCTTCTGTGTTCCTAGCTAAAGAAATTATTTAATATTCATTTAAATATCTGTGGTTTTTAACATATTGATCAACCTCTGCTATCAGTCCTTTGGCTAGGATCTATACATGACTAAGTTAACCATTTTTTACTTTCCAACAATCTAAATCAGCCATGTTCATATCACTTTCTCAATTTTTTCTTATCTGATCACTTCTGAAGTGTCAATCCTTCATGCCAAAAATTTCATACTAAGAAATATACAAGAAATTATTCCTATCTCAAATTTTCATGTATGTATGTTTGCAAGTGTTTTGAGGCCTCAGGTCAGTCCTGCAAAACATATTCAGAAAGCCTTGAGGAACCATTATAGTAGTGGGGTGCAGTGTCAGTCCAAAAGTGCTCTGGCCATTTTGTTTCAAAAAGCCTCAGAAGATGGACAATGCAAGCAGGAAAATTTCTGAATAACATGTTAAGCCAGCTGGTTTGAGGCTTGGTGATGCATTTAATTTTGGCAACAAGCATTATGTAGACTTTATTAAAAATAATGACAGCAAACAGATGGTCACTCTTCATGGAATTATACTGAAGACATTTGTGATTTTTTTTCTTTGAATAAATTACAAATAACTAACATGTTTAAAAATCATGCAATGCCTTAACAGAAAAAAGAAGTTTTAATTCCACTCTTGTCACCTTGTTTAATAAGAATTTCTCACCTTAAAAATAAAGAAACTGAAGCACAAGAATGCTTCAAAATATTTTGGGCATTATGTACAACTAACATTGGTTTGAACTGTGTGTGAAACCAGTGTAATAAAACATATTGATAGTATTTGAAAGATTATCCCTTTTTTCAGGAATAAAACCACATTGTTCAGTAAGGAAATATGCAGATATATTTAAAAGCTTTAATCTCATGAAAAGCTTTATCTGGACAGAGTACATTAGTCTTAAGTTGTTTTTAGGATAAGTAACCTCTATAAATACAAATATTTTTAATCATAATGAAGGGCAAGCTGGTAACAAAGGGTTATTGAGAAAGACCACTGAAAAATCCCATTTTATGCATCAATCTTGAGCGTCCCATGAGCATCTCTCTTTACTTATTTCCCTACAGTGTGCCATTAATGCCTCATCATGAATTTATCTGTCAGGTTGAATCCTATTGACTTCATTTTTGTCTGACTGAAAGAGTGCATATGTGGTTTTTACTTGTGTGAACAGTAAATAAGTTTTAAAAGAGACTTTCCTCTTTAAATTATTTATGATATTTTACTGTCAGCCAATTTCTGTGAAACCCCACTGAAGCTGTGTGAAAGCACACCAAATGTGTTCTTCCTTCTCTTCAGAAATGTGTCCCAAACAAAGAATGACTGTGTGGGGCAGCATCTGTGGTTACTCCATTAGCTGGTGGGGCAAAGAACTACGCTATGGAGCTACTGATTCCACTTCTCCTGAAGGCTTCTCTGAGTGGTCTGTGCATTCCTCTGTAGTGAAAAATAGAACTTTCAATTTGATTCTGCTAAAAATGGAGATTATGCATTTGAAATTCAGATCATACGGTTCTGTTTTACATTTTTTATGTTATTAAACTACCAGAATATTAGCACTGCAAAGTCAAGCACTTCAATTATCAAATGCATTATTTAAGGTCCCTAAGAAATCTTAAATCTGCCTCTCTTTCTATATTCCCTTTCAATGTGAGACCATGTCATATTTTTCAGGTTGTTTCCCTGCTTCATTTGTTACAAAGCTAGATATTGTTGAGACTACCTGAAAGAATCATAGAACTGTAGAATGCCTTCAATTGGAAGGGACCTTAAAGATCATCTAGTTCCAACACCTGTGACACAGGCAGGGATGCCACTCACTAGACCAGGTTGCTCATAGTGAAACTGACCTGGCCTTGAACTGAACTTCCAGGGATGTGGCATCCAATTCTCTGGCTAGTTTCTCAGATTGGTAAAATTCATGCGGTTTTGCCTGTAAGAACCTCTACCTTGTTTGTGTGTCTGTAGTGAATTTGTCACAGAACTGAGGAGAGAAGCAATTTTATCTTGTGGCAAATGCAGTAAAATGTCACCCTGGACATATGGCTGCCACAAATGCCCTTAACTAAAAAATGATGCAATAAATGTTTATCATTCACTGTCTATTCCATTAGAAGAATCTAATACTTCTAATTTACTTTGAATGACTGAAATAATCTTCCTTACTGACAATGGAAATGAATAGATATTACTAAATTGCCATCACCTTGACCTCTGTGTTCTCCATATTGAAAATTACTGGAGAAATCCTAATAGCTACAGATTTCAAGTGAAATTGAAAGAAACTGCCTTTTGATCAAAGAAAACCAGCTTCCAGATGTTTCATAGGTAGCACAAGTATTAATACTGAGTTGTGTTTCGCCATGTGAATGTATCAGCTTAGTTCTGGAAAGTGGCAGGCAAGAAGGAAAGTCCTAATTTCAAGACTCCATACACTCTTCATTAACATGAGCTCTCATTGGCTTGGACTGGCATCAGCTTGAGTCTTTGCACAGGACAATATTCCCAGTAGTGCATCAGCCAGTTGAAAATCTCATTTGTGCGTAGTGGTGAAGTTGGACAACAGAAATTTTTTATTTTGGAGAATATGATTTCAAATTTCTGAAACAAAAGAAAAATGTCTAAAAGAAAATTAGAGGGACTCATGCATGATAAATATGATTTGGGGATACATATATAAGAACTCAAATAAAACCATCATTCAATAGTTATCAGTTTAGATTTAAAACCCATGTCCAGAAGTCGTAGTGTGTATCTTTGTAAGCATTTATTCAGTCAATTACTTGTGTCCTTCTGGTTAATTGAAGGATGTAGGAATTTAATAATAATAATAAATCAAGAATCTGTATGTACAAGCACATAAATAACTATAATGTTATTTAATCTATGTTTATCAGAGGTTTAACATATAGTAATATGATTTGATAGCTTGAATATCTGGGGTAAGAAAAAAAGGGAAAATGTTCCTAAGTTGTTATATATAGCTTAGCTGTAATGGTTGCAACTATTTTTATCAGCTGAGGATTTATTTGGTCTTATTACTCTATTATCATATGCCATAAATCGTACAGACCAAACTATACGATTATACATGTTGCTTATGCTATGTATTTGAAAGAATAAAAAAAAAAGAAAAAAAGTTTTAGAAATATTTTAGCCCATTTCTTTTTTTATTATTACTATTTTTCATGCCCTTCTACTTTGAGTCAGGTTGGCTTCTTTACCATGCCCTCCAGATCATGGGACACAAGGAGAGGAAAATGGTAGCTAATAAATTTTTGAAACCTCTAAAAATTACCTTCTGTAAAACAGCTTTTCTGTATATTATAATGTCACTATTTTATGGCCTGATGTTGCCTGACCTTCCATTATGAGAAGCTGAGGCCCCTCTTCGATGGTGTGAAGCTCACATTTATAGCCTTGTGTGGTTGTTAGATATTGGCTCTTAAACATGTTACTTATGGCTAAGAGAGAATTGCCTGTTCTGGGGCTCAGTATTATTTGAATGCAACAGAAAGAGAAATAGGGGATACATAATTTTGGTATTTGTGTCTGACAATATATATTTTAGAAATAGATTTAAAACTAAATATAAAATCCTGACACTAAAAGCCCCAACACATCATTGACTACCACGATTATATTTCATCATGTGGATACTTTACGATGGCTCTGTGTGGAAATACAGCACTTGCTAGAGTGGAAGTTACTTTCAAACAATCTTGAATTTATTCAAATGTCTATAATGACTTAATAAACATTTTTATGAAATAGAGTGAGAGTAGTAGCAGACCTTAACTAGGTAATTATGCAAAGTGATGTGTACTTAAGGTTGTTAAAAAATTTGGTTTACTTTAGGCAAAAAGTCACTATTTTTCCAAAATCCACAAAGCTATAGTATCAGTGTTCATCAGGAAAGTGTCCAGTTCACTGTGTTTTAATTGTAAGCCTAAAATTATTTATTTTTGATACTTGAAAGAAAAATACATTTCTTCAAAATATTTCCGTGACAGAACTGGAAATCTTCGAACTGGAAATTTTGAATGAATGTGGTTTTTTAAAAGGGTTTGACATGCTTGGTTATTAACCCTAGGTGTTAACAAACTCAGGAGATCAAATATCTGCTGCTCCTTCCAGTTTAGTCCTTTACCAGTCTCCAACTTTATACTGTTGGAAGTGAATTTTGATCTTTCAGAGCAAAAAAGATGCATGTAAATTATTTGGTTAAAAAAAAAAAAAAAGAAAAAACAAAAAAGGAAAAAATAAATCCCCTAGCTTTATTGGAATTCTTCTTGCAGTTTAAAAACCTGATTTTTATGTTCACAGTTCAGAGAAGATGATGAATAAATGTCATATGGGCAGGATTGAAAAAAGAGTTAGAGACTAATGATTTTTTTGTTTGGTAGTTTATTTGTAACCATAAAATTTGTACTGTGCTCTTGAACCATACTATGATGCAAGTTCATGTTTACCACATCTGTATGGGAAAGAGCTGATATCTGTGTTTGAACACTCTCTGCTCATAGGCTTCTTAAACCACAGGTTTCTAAACTCAGTGATATTAGATTGAATGTTTTCAAGCACTTACTTTAGCTTGAAACTCTTTTTCTACTTAGCAACTTGTGTTTTAAAGTGCTGCTGAGCTGCACAGGAGTTTTATCTGCAGTAAATCATGAAAGATCACAATATTGAGTCTCAGAGGTTTTAGATATATTAACATTCCAGTAAAATGCTAAAGATCTTGTTTTACTAGCAAGAACTTGATATAACTTGACCTTATAATAGGAAAATAGGATCTTTCTATTCAGAATTTCTAAATGCAGTATCAGGGCAGATGTGAGAAAAAAACCCATCTAATGTTTTAAACGCCTCTTACAGTAACTGCATTTGCAGTGCTAGAAAAGAAGTTGTATTAAAGTATTTCTTTTAAAAAGAGAATCTAAATTAAGCACTCCTATTTCTGTCTTCTCATCACATCTCTCACAGCTACATTGTATTAGGCTGTTCCTTTAGAAATATTGCAGAGGAATGAACATTTTGTGAAGGAATTCCTGAGTGCTTCAGTGCAGTTAATTTAAGGAAAGATTAATAGAAATTTCATCTGAACACAAAGGCAGCCCAGAAATCCTGAGACAGTTGCTTTAAAATTGCTTTCTCATGAATGCTGAAGACTGCATTGTTTTTTTTTGAAAAAAAAAAAAAAAAAAAAAAAAAAAAATCCAGTATGTTGCTCTGGTATGATAAATCCTCTTGTACAGTCTAAGTATTTTAATATTGCCTACATGTCTTCCAGTTTAAGTCTTGAGTTGTTATTTGCATTCAGATTTTGATGAATGTAAAAGAGGAATCTTAGTAAACAATAACAGATTAAATGGATAGATACTAAACACAGGAGGTGGGGAAACTGCGAAGCAGTAGTGGTTCTCAGGTGACAGACTACCTAAAGAACAATCTTCATGCACAAAAAATAAAAAATAAATGACTGATACAATACAAAGCTAAAGCTATGTCAGACACTAAACCAGAAATTATGAGATGGTGTTGCTAAAAATTTGAAAGCTTGCTTTAAGCATCTTTCTACCTCAGAAACACTCCAAAGTTTTGGAAAGCAAAAGGCCTTTATGTATTGCTTTAATTTGTTTCTTTTTCTTTTTCTTCCTCCTCTGTCACAAGGGCAAGAGCAGCTGACTCTCAGGGTCATGGCAAATTGATTTTGTGTTGTACACTTAAAAGGAGATTTCTAAAGTTTTGCTTTACTATTACTTGTTCTCAAACATTTCCATTTTTATTATTGATTCTATTTTTTTATTTTTTCTGTGAAATGCTGTAGGAACAAAAGCCATTATTTACATGGAGTAAAAGTATATTCCTGTTTGGACTACCTGTGAGCATTTTGGTGTTGTACACCAAATTCAAAATAAACTACACAAAAAACTCCAGTGCATTAAAAAAGAACTACAATGACTATTGTGTGTGGTTTTTTTTTTTGTTAACTGTAACAGATTTTGTGCTTTAAAGGGCATGACCCTCGATATAGGAGGTGGAGACTAGAGGACAGAGAGCTAATCGTGGGATTAATGTAGATTTTATTTATAATCCCTCCTGTGTTTATATGCTTTTATCCACTGTTAGTGTGGAAACAAGACAAATCCCCTTTTAATTCTTGTTATTAATGAAGATTTGTCCAAAAGCTTTATTGTGTCTTCAGTGAAAGCCTCGTGCTTGGGAAATGCATAAGCTTACCGTTGCATCTGGAGGATTTAGAGGTATTATTCCTCAGGGACTCGCAGTAACATATCAAGTTCAGGAAAGGCGCTGTTGGAGCTCATCTGCTGGTGCATCACATCATGTTGCATTCCGTTCCGACACAGGAGGAGGAGCATTGCTGCGTACATGGATGTGGAGGGCAGTGCTTGCCACCAGCTTCATCCTGTCCTGCCATCCCCTCCTGGTTCCTGACCATTGTTACAGAGCTATGCTGAGCAGCACCAGCTTGCTCTGAAGAGTGTAGAAACCCGGAGTAGACATCTGTAGGCTCAGGGCTGTTTACACAGGACACTGAGCTTTAGCTTCACTATCTTTTGGCTCCTTTAAGGTTTTCATTCATAGTTAGCATGATAATGCCTGAACTCAGAAGAGAGGAATGTTGTGAATGGCTGTTGTGAATGGCATGAGGAAAGGGATTGGATAGTGATAATGAGTACAGTAATTTCACAAACACGTACCATTTCAGTTTTGTACCTTGCCAGAGCTGTTTTGCTTAAGTATCTTTTTTCAAACACTGAAAAAAAAAATCACTCCCAAGCTCAGCTGAATGTTGCACAAAGTCCCATGCCATACTTTATGGTTGGAAGCATTTGGTTCAAGGGCTCACAAGATTTGAATCAAGATTTGGTTCAAGATTCACACCATCTTTATTTTTGGAATTCCTTAGAAGGTACTTTTGAGCATCTTTTTGGTTATCCACTATTTTGTCAAGGCGAAGGTTTAGTATGAGCTGTCCAAATTGTAGTGCTCTATAAGAGACATAGCTAATATAAACTGAATGGCTTTTGGGTTTTGTTCTTTATTGACAACCTCAGTACAGGATTCTTTTTTTTTTGTCAGAAATGTCTGTCTCTGAGTCCTAACCAATCCATTCTGAAGACTAAGTTATAATGAAATGTTTTATTATCCTTGTGTCTGTTGGTGTTCTATCAGGTACTATGCTGTTGGCAGCTTGTGCCTGACCAAAGTACAACATTAATAGACTATCTATGCTTTCCTGTGGTTTGTGCCAGCATCATGGAGTGTGCAGGCTGAGCTACAAAAGGAATGTAGGAAAGAAAAAAAAAACCCAAATACTCACAAGATTATAACAAGAATGACTCAAATTATGAGGGAGAGAATCTTACGGAGGTTTTCTTGATGCAATTACTTTCTTCACTGCATGAAAATTAGACAATCCCTCAATCTAACCCCTTTAATACCCCCAAAAAAGACTGCTGCCACCACAGGAAGTCAGTTATCTCCATAGTAACTAAAACAAACAGTGAATATTGCTTTAGCAGCTGCAAAAAATAAACATTGCACCTAAAATTAATTTATGTCTTGGGATCAGACCCTTGAGATGAGAGTACTGGGCCATAAAGTACCCAGAGGAGCCAGTAAAGGACAAGAAAGTCACTCCCTTTGAAGAGCACAGGGAACTGGGCATGGAGCGCATAAATTTGCTTTCCTGCTTTTAAAAATAATATTGTCAATGTGTCCATATTTGCATGGATACTCCCTTAACTTCCCTCTATAAATCTTATTTTTGGCAAAGGTTTGGCAATAGTTGCCTGAAAAGACAATTATCTCATAATCTCCCTTGCTGTGCAGAAGAATATCATCTTTATTGCATTAATCCCTATTTCCTTGCTTGTCTAAAAAAATGCATAGAATTTGTTTTATAAATATTTCAGTGGAATAAAGAAAAAGAGTGAAAACTTGGAACTATATAAAATTTTCTTCACATTTAAAAAGTGTGAAGACAAGCTCAATATAATAACTAGTAAGGTGAATCAATATAAGGGAAAGACCACAAAAATCATGTGATTTCTGTGTAACAGTGCAGCTAATCTAGATATTTCTGCATTTGCAGCCAACACCAATACTGTATTTCTCTTTAGAGTCCTCCTTTTCTACTGCTGTAGGAAAAACTGTTCTGGCTTTAGCAACAATTGTATCGATAAATCTGAGATATTGTCTGTATAGATGGGCTTTGGTTGATGCTACAGAGCCTAGGGAATAGCATCCTTATCAGAAGTGCCTCCAGCCACTGACATTTAGGAAGATCTACTGAGATCATTCATCACATATACTTTGTTTCTGTCTTTAGTCACTAAGCTTCTCTGTTAGCCACAGCCAGAGAGAGTACAAGCGAGGCTCTGGTCTGCTAGGGCATGTCTCATGTTCTTACAGTAAGCATGAAGAATGCCCACTCTCAAAATGCTTCAAATCTGGCCTCTCCTACTACAACACCTCAATAAGTGAACTTTCAGAAAGCTTTTTCTCAGGTCGACCTGCTGTGTATTGAATGCCTGGGAAGTTTGGCCCTTTGCCTGAATTTTGTAATTTTTCTTATTTGTGTATTATGAGAAGTGCAATTTAGTTTTATCTTAAAAGAGTGTTTTCCCCTCCCCTCCCCTCCCTTTAAAAATTTAGTACAGTGACATTTGTATCCGCAAAAAACCACCAAAAATATTTGGGCCAATAGCAAAAATAGCCTGGAAAAGTGCACAGACAGGACAGAAATGCTGTTATTTAATTTAAGTTAAATAAGTGTTGCCACATATTCCAGGTTTTGCTGTGAATTATCATCTTTCTACAGTATACAGCAAACAAAAAAGCTAGTAAAGAATTTTGTTCCCTATGCCTTCCAGAGCTGATGACATTTTCTCCAAGTTAACAAAAAAAGAAAATGGAAAAGGATTTCTTGCTATTTGGATATTATTGCCAATTATTAAATGATGAAAGGACATTACATCTAGCTCTAAGATGTCCCCAAAGGGAAGAGCCTGTGCTTGGTCAATTTTTTCTTTTTGTTAATTTATTAAAAATTGAGCAGAAAACTGCCATATTAGAAATATTCTTTTGAAATTATGGTCTGTGGACTAAAATTGATTGCAGTCACTAAAAATAACTCAGAACACCTTTTCCTGTTATCTGTAGATTCATCTTCTGGTCTGGCTGGCCAGTTAATAAGTGCAGCCAGACATGACAAACCTGAGCCTTGCCTCCTGTTTTCATTCATTTAATTTCATCAAAGAAAATGCAGACATTTAAAATAAAGTTCTGCTGTCACTTTAGCAATTTCTTTCATGGAAAAAGGATTCTATGTGACTGCAAAACATGCCCATGAGATAATACTTTTCCCAGGTAATTTGAAGTTTAGACATCCAGGCTGTATTTGTCAGGACACTCATTGGGACTGACAAAGCAGGGCAGGCTGGTGGCCTCAGTTTTGGGAGCAAAATCATGCAGCTGTAAGGTGAATAAGCTGTTGTGAATAGTCCCTAGTACATTCTAGTTCCCAGATTGTGTCCAGGAGCTCTTTCAAAAAAGAGTGGAAATTAGAATTGCCTAAAATCATGCCAGGCAACATCTGAGTAAACACCACCAATGGTCTTGTCTGAAAGGGATTCTGTGCTTTACTTACCTTGTTGCACGTATCAGTCCCCAGCCTGGACACAAAACCCCGTGTGAAAACTCCTGTCTTTTTCTACTCTAATTAAAGAAGGACTAAAAATGACCAGTCAGGATCATTTGCCTATATTTTAGAGGGCTGAATCCAGAATAGGTAAATATAATTCCTATAGATACTTATTGTGCTCAAAACATTTTCTTCAGATGTTATTTTATACTTATCACAAAATATCCACACAGGACCTCAAAAAGGAGAAGAAAAAATTTTAAACAAACTGATATGAAAACCTCTTGCAATATACTTTGTCTTAGGTGAGCCAGGAAACCTAGAACAGAATAAAATAATATGTAGTAAGAGAAAACAAATGAAGGAAACTCATATAATTTATTTATTGAATAAGGACAGCATTTGAAAAAAAAATTGGCTTATGTTAGTAACTGTAAATATTATTTCAGTGCTTTAAAGAGAGGTACACTTAAGTAATCAGACACTGAATAATGTTCTGTTCTAGAATCTTGAGTATTTTAAAAGTAATTGGTAAGAAATCTACTCAAATCATCTCCTACATGTTCAATATAACTCGATCTTTTTGTAATACTGCAGGACTCTTGTTCACTGTTATCCAATAAGCTTTGGAAAATTCTTAAATATAAAATGCAAAACACTAAAAAGGAAAGACAACATTGTAAATAGGAAAAAAAAGACAAAATTAGAACATGAACTCATATCTTTACACTAGGAAGGAATTAAAATCTAGATGATATGATGAGGCATAGTAAACAGACCAGGAAAATTAGGAAACTTGGACAGAATTAATGTATTTCAGAAAAGATAAATGAACAAGTAGAATAAATTACCAGTAAAATTGAAACAAAGATTATAAATAAAATATGAAATATAAAGTATAAATGAGGTTGGAAGTCTTAGATTTATTCCCTAAGAAAAAAGAAAGTGAATGATCACACAAGGAAAAGAGGGAAAAGTGGGAAGGTGAGACTAATATATTAGAAATAAAAGGCTGCAATTGTGATCAATAATTTACTTTTCATACTTCATTGAAGCAATTATTAAAGATAATTTATAATATGTAATTAAGAAACAGTAGTCAAGATGAATTTTTTTTTCCTCACAATTTGGAAAGACCCTCTGACAAAATGGAAAATTGTCAAGGAGAGCAGCAGCACAAATAAAAGCCATTATGTATAAGCTAAGCATGTGGTACTTTACCCAGAGAAGTTACAATGTAAATATTTAAAGAGAACAGATGAATGTGAGGACTCCCAACATAAAATAAAAGAGGAATAATAAATACCCTGCAAGTTTGAAAGGTCAAAAGTCTCTCAGACACAGATTAAATTTTCATGGTGTTTTTGCTAGAAATATGACTGTATTCCCTTAAAAGAACCATGACCTCAATTAATTTGTGTTCTAAATAGAGGAAAAGCAATACAGAAAAGGCTTTTTATTGTTGCAAAATAAAAATAAGTATGTTAAAAATCTTCCATACACACCAGACAATTTATAAAACTTCATGCTTTATAACTTTAAAAAGTTATTCCTCAATTCCTTTTGCACGTTTGGCATCAATTATTTTATGAGTCAGAAGATTTGCTGTGAAGCATCTGCAAATGTCCGATAGAAAACCACACTANCCTGTTTTCTCTTTTCTGAAATGATGTTGCATATCCTTTCATAGTGCTACTGTTCTCTTTTAACTACAAAATTATATATATATATATATATATATATAATTTTGTAGTTAAAAGAGAACAGTAGCACTATGAAAGGATATGCAACATCATTTCAGAAAAGAGAAAACAGGTATCTACAACTGAAATAACCTGATTCTAGTGCGATGGTGCCTCTGTATAAAGATACTTTTTTTTTCCCTAATCTTAGTGGCGTTAGTGCCTTGGGCAATACCTTGCAGAACACAAAGAATTTCACTGTTGCAGTCAGTGGCACAGTACTAAGACATCAAGAACACTAACCTCAGCCAAATCTTTTAAAGTTGATGTTTTTTAGCTCAGTGTTTTGGTGTTCTCAAGGGCATATTCCTTTTAATGTTAATTTATTTGCAGTCTTTTATCTCCATAGGAAGAATCAATGCCATTTAACAGTCCAACCTCCTGGAGGGGAAACAGCAGAAGCTGGGTTAGGTAAAGTCCAGAATGAACTTTCAGTCAGCATAGCATGAAAATATACAAAGACCCTGAATTAATTTCTGCCTCCTCACAACGGGTAACCTACAGCCTGAAGATTACTTTTCTCTGGTAACATTTTCCTCAAAAGAAATGTGCAACAGTCCAGTGTCTTCCTTGATCCTGCACAGTGCGGTGTTTACCAGCCATTTCACTCTGAGAGAGAGGAGTAATAGGGTAGCTCTCTTGTAAATGTGAGTGACCCAGCAGAGATCACTGGACTAAGTTACCAATCAGAGGCACAACTGGGATTCCTTTACTGCAGCTGTACCATGTTTCTAGCCCTGTGGTTTGAATGGAAGCCTATCACACACAGCAGGGACTACAGCAGTAAAAGGTGAAACTAAAGTTTGCAGGTGGCATTCCAGAACTGGAAGTGATCTGGTCTAGCAGCATTGAGTTACTCATATTTTGTGATAGGTATTTATTATCACATATATATTTATCACATATATATTCATATATCACATATATATTCAAATAATCAGAAGTGAGTTAAATGTAAATATTTCCAAATGTTAGATTCAACTTAGTGAGACTATTTTGTCAAGGCTGCCTTTACAGACAGTGGAGGGGAGCAGTTTGATAAGGCTGATTACAAGCATCTAAAATTAGATTTTTATTCTCAATCAGCTACAGAAGAAATCACTCTTAAATGGCTGTAAACAAAATTTGCACAGGCCATTTTTGATAATGCAAAAGATAGACTTTGTGAGTACTTAACCCAGTCTCCTCCTTAAGTCTCATAATTTGATATCTTTGTTATAGCTTTGGGTTTTATTTACTCTGTTGTGCATTATTTATTGAAGGAGAGCACTTACTGTGCTGTTAAATTCCTTGTAAATAATTGTCAATTTTAAACACTTGTCTCATGAAGGCTTCTCAGGCCAGCAGGGTTTTGGTAGTGGAGGGCTACAGGGGTGGCTTCTACGAGAAGTTGCTAGAAGCTTCCTCCTACATCCAACAAAACCAGTGCCAGCTGGCACTGTAATAGGAAAAATTTCTGATTATTTTAGGGTTGTGCCTTAGGATAAGATGTAGCATACCATTCTATTTCCATATACTGTCAATAAAAGGAACTTGAGCTGATTAGCTCAGATGTAAATGTTTATATCTGAGCTCTTGAAGCAAACCCAAAAGTCCACCAGAGTATGGTGTAAGGAAGACCTTTTGCAGAATCCTGTCTCTGACTCTGCTTACAGACTCATCCAGTATTTATAACTTTAGTCTTACTCTCTTGAGACAAGATCTTCATTTCATTCCTGGCTGGGAAACCCACCAAGATCTTCGTATTTTTGATGAATGTATTTACATTGTTTGAAAGGTGTGTTGTAGGAGAGTCTATACTCTCTATGCTAATAGCACTCTTGTCATGCTCACTAGTCCTTTGTTTCATTGTGCCAAAAGTCTTTCCTATGCAAATCAAGTCACAGGGGCA
>VWZN01016967.1:16156-47289 GCA_013396955.1 Regulus satrapa | reverse complement strand
GCATTCTTGTTACATACTGGTCGATTCGTGATATGTTTTAACTTATTGTCTGTGCTTATTTATTGAATTTTGGGTTACTTAATAAATGTTTGAGCTAATATAAAACATATTACTTGACTTTTCCGGACACGTTTATATCAAGTTAATGTGAATGGATAAATAAAATCATTTTCAGTATGTGATATGNTCACTTGTCACAATTTTAATACTTCATTATTAATAAACTTTTGTTAATCTTTCTGTGTGGTTGGCTTTTAAACTGTGAGTGGCGAGAAGTTCTCTGATGAAACAGGGCAGGGGCAATGGATGAAGGAGAATGGGTTAGTGACAGGCCAGGATAGGCAGGCAGTGGAGGGATGATTTGTTTTTTCAGAATGTGAATTGACGGCATGGCTGCTGGCAAAGCAACCCGCATGGAAGAAAGAACTCCTGCTTTACTCCCATGCAAACTTTCATATGGTGGTAAAAGGAAATGCAGTACATTGCCAAGCATCATACAGCCAGGTTTGGGCTTCTTTTTTTCTTCTTTCCTCCTCACCCTTGCCTCTTATCCAATACACTGAGATCTCTTCTCCTTGTACATCAATTATACACCTCTTAATTACACACCTGAGAGTGGCCAACTCCATAGGCACCCTCAGAAGGGTCCTTGCCTGCTCCAAAGTGCATATTACATATGCGTATCTAATTTAAAAGAGAAATAAAAGCAGAATAAATTATTGGTGATCCAGACCACAAGTGAGTCCTCTGGGAGTCACCTGAGGAAACAGCCCTGCGCCCTTCTGCAGGAGTCTGGTCCTGCAGGTGCTGAAACAACCTGGGATGCTCCATCTCAGGTAGTTTAGGATAGGCAAGATAGGTCCCATACCACAATCCATACCACAGTAGCGCTTGGGAACAGAAGTCACCATGTTCTGTCTCTCCTTCCGGCCCTGCCTCTAGTCCCTAGCCCAGCCCCTCTGCACCCAGGCTTAGCTCTGAGATTTAAATCCATGGTCAGTTTAGTTCAGCCGTCGAAGACATGGGTACGCAGGGTGCTTACAGAGCAGAGCTGCTTAGACTGTCTCCAGCTCCCCTATCCAACGGGTGACACTGCATGGGCCAAGGGGAGCCAGCTGGGATGTCCCTTGGGCTTCTCAGTTCCACAGTGTTCTCTTCCTCATAGTGTCGCCAGCCTGGAGGGCAAAATCTCTCCACTTACATGCAGAAGAGTGCAAATCTCACTCCTTCCAAATGCATGGAAGGTTGTTTACAAGCACATAATTGTTACAGTTGCTTTATATTGCTATAAGCAAGACAGCTTTATGATGTGGGAATGTCGTAAAGTGTGGTATGGAAGATCTTAAAAAAATATGTGCTTTTTAATGGTGGAGAAAAATGCTCTCTCTGGCTGGGGGTAGGGGATTGAGACACAACCTGTAAGATCCAGTTCTTGACACTGAACATTGCAGCTCTGTAAGTCCTCCGGAGAGGACTTACAAAGGTCCTTCAGCTTAATGCTCGCTCTTAAAACATCCCTAATTTCCTCCATATTCTAATGCAACTGTACTCCTGGTTATTAGCAAAGCTTTTTGATCCTACACAACTTTGATACACATTTGATTTGTGTGTTGCTATTGTTTCCATAGCAATAGATCCTTGTGCTCTGAGTTCTGGAGATTTTTAGAATTATAGATATCCTTAGCACCCACTGAAGCTTTGCAGCATAAAACATCTAAGCTGATGCTCTTACGTGTTTAACATGGATGGAAGGAAGGGGACCACAGGCTTCACTCACATATGCTACATGCTTTGTCTAAATTATTTTACTACAAACTCTCAATCTTGCTGATGTTTTTAAAATAAAAATTAAATAGCACGAATAGTTTTATCAAACAACACGAACAGCTTTGCTTCATTCAGATAAAGTGATCAAAATAAATGAGTGAATTCCATATAAATTGAGTGGGAATAGTTATGCTGAATAACAATTAGCCTATTACTGACTAAGTAGGTAACACCAGGCACTGGGGCTGTTGCAATCTGGACTTATTTGCTTATGTTAAAGTGCATTTTAGCCTTAAGCTGCTCCACCCAGTGTATCAGGAGACTGAGATTTATGTTCTTATGTGTGGAATAATTTCCACGGTGGCACATATTCATGTAATTCTACTTTCCTCTAAACACAACATCACCCCTAATATCTAAGGAATGTACATAAAGATAATGCCACTGAACCTTTCCTTTGCTCTCTTGATGAAATGCTTTGACATTCTCTCTCTCCTCTCTTTCTCTGCTTAAATCACCATGGAAAGCAGAATCTGCTCTTACTCGCTGCTGGAGATTGCAATCACTGAACAATTACTAATATGAGAAAAAAGTTTGTGCAAGGCAAGGGATCAGGTAACATTGCATCATGGATTATATTATTGTACTAGCAGTAACGATCCCTGCTCTTAGAAATGAAAATGTGGTTTAATTTGTGTTGTAGTATTTAAATTTTCATTTTTCAGAATAAAAATCTCCGCACATGAAAATGTATCTTGCAGTAATGGAGGTATGGCAGTTAACCTGTCAGTTGAAAGTATGTAACCTTCCTTTTCTCCTTTTCATGACAAAGGTAATCTCATCTGAGGGCATTTATGTGAAGAAATAACAGCATGGCATGGTGAAACCACTGGCTCATTAATCCTGGCATCTACTTCCTGCAGGGCTTCTTGATTAGTTAGATTCATTCATCAGGTATTTCAGAGTTTTTGATTTCTCACCACTGGCTAGGTTCACTGAGTTCAGGCTAAATTGAGCCAGAAGCAATGTTTATTAGCAATTTTGTAACACAGACTACTCTAATAATTCAGTACAAATATTTGATCTGAAATATATCCACTCACTCTAACACCTAATGCAGTTTGCAGCTGTGTTCAGAGAGAAGAGCAAACAGAGTGATTTGGCATGTATTTATTTTCTAAATTATTAACATGAGAGCTAATAAAAAAAATCTCCTTAATTTCCAGTGCTGGAATTAAAATTCCTTTAAAGCAAACTCTGGCAGGAAGATGACCGCCTCTTACCTGCTGTTAAGGCTGAGCTCAGAGTGGTTGGTCTGGGAAGCATGGCTTTTTGGCATAGAGATGAAAGGAAGAACAAAGAAATGTTAGTTTTGCCCTCATGTGTGCTGTAAACAGAAAATATCTAAATGCCACAGAAGTAAATGGGAGAGGAATCCTTGGAAATTAGCAAACTGTAAAGCCACAGATATAAGTCTTTGATGGCTGAAATAGAATTACTACTTGGACAGTAGAGACAAAGAAGAAAAGACCCTTATCCTGAAGCCTTTAAAGCCCATACTGACCTGGCCATGAATTCAGCAGATGCATGTGTGAACATTTGCAGGGGTGGTGCTCAATTTGCTCTGCCACTCAGCTTTCTCACAGTGAAAAACTGTCCATTCTGAAAGAGATAAGAGGACCACACATGAATCACATTCCAGTGTCTGACCACACCTCAGCTCATCCAGCCATGGAGAAGGCAAGATCTGGAGCCTGAGAGCCAGTTTGACTTCATGAGTGCATGCGATATACCCAAAATTTACTGGACAGCTGATACCCATGTCTTAACTCTGAGAAGCAGATGTAGAACCCAGTGTCTCCTTTAAAGCATCATGGACCAATCATTATCCATGCACTGATGGAACTGGCTAAGAAAAACAGAGATGGTTGTAGTGGTGGGAGGGCACAGTAGTTATGACAGTTTTAATTTTTACTTAATTGCAACAAGAATGGCAGCAAGAGTCAAAGGGGAGGGTCTTGACTCAGCAAGACTGAAAGGGAATGCCTGGGATGTGGCAGGGGATGCTGCTTGATTAGCCAGCATCCTTGTATTTCAGCTGTGCTTGAGGGGCTTTATGGATAGTCATGTAAGGCCTTCTGTGAGATTTATTTCTTCTCCTCAGAAAAAAACTGGTAGGAGGATGTTTCCCTTCCCATGCTTCTCAAAACTGGGGCTCATGCACAGATGAGTCTGTCTTTGTCTTCCTTCTGGGATGTTGTGCAATGGTATGGGTGGGAGGCCACCTCTCTTATTTGCCCATAAATTGTGTCTATTTCAGCTTGTCCTATGACTGTCTTTGAGGCTCAAGAGTGCTGCTGCACCTTTATGTTGCATCATTCATCAATGCATGTTAGATACATTTTTCAGAGCTAAAATTATATTTTTAGAGATGTTGAAATCTGCCAGAGGAGAATCCCTCCCCAGGAGCAAAGAATCCAGAGGTATTTGTGCAGAATTTGCCTTTGGAGGTTATATAACAATTCCGCAGAGTTCCTTACCTTCCTTCGAAGGTCAAGAGGGAAAATGCAGAATATGCTTAATACACTGTCTCTGAGGGTGATGTTCTCTCCTGACCCCATAGATAGTTTGTGCCTTGGAGTATGAAGTTTGATTAGCCTTTTCTCTCAGCACTGGAAGCATCATGGTAGTGATCCAAAAAGTGCTTTGGGAAAAAACAAACTATGGACTTTCTTTCACTGACCTCCCGCTACAGTGAATTTCATAAGCTGACAATGCACCCTGTAAGGACACATTTCTTTTTTACTAGTTTCAATTTATTGCCCTTTAATATAATTTAAGTGGCAGCTATGATTCCCTATGGCTCCTTTAGAAGCTTTTAAGGTTTATTTTTTGGCTAACTTTTAAAAGAATATTTCTGAATGGCTCTGAGCATCCTCCCTGGTTTTGGTGTCTAATAATTAACAGGGAGTACCAGTTCCTGTTTCAAGGCATGAACATTACTTTATAATGAAATTCCTGTGTACTGGAAGGCTGTGATTTTGAGCTTCCTGCCTTATACCAAAGTCCAGGCAAAACTTGATTTGTCTGTAATACAAAGACTCCCTGTGCCATTGAATCTGAAAGATCTGGTTGTGCCATAATCACAGTCCATGTGAGTCAATGGTACACTGGGAGAGTAGAAGACTTGTGAAGAAGACACAGAATGTAGCTAAAGCCATTATAGGGTACATTTTACTGTCCCCTGGACCCTTAAGAACAGGATGGACCCTGCTCAGGGAGTCCCTGGGAAGGAATAGGCTCTCATTTCCATAACACCACCCAGCTTAAAGTCTTGTGTGGCTAGGGGGATATCCACTGAATTCAGATTTATAAACAGTCCAAATGTAAAAAGGTATTTCAACCTCTACATGGCTACAAAATGTCACCAGAAATTAACCAGCTGTGCTCTTTCAACTGGAGAACAAAATGAGAAGTCTACAGAAGGTCAGACATATAAAAATGAATTGAAATGAAAAGGGAGGAATATTAAATTACTAAATAAAGAATTATACTTGGTACAATTTGTGGCTCTAATATTTTTTGTCTATTTTAAGCAGTAATTAACACCCACAACTGTATTCATTGTCAGCTTATGATCTTCAGGTCTTGGTAGCAAATAAATGACTCATACCTTATTCTTTAAATTTTAATTACTCTAAAAATACTTGAAGATAATTCTACTATATTTTATATTATTGTCACTTTGCCCTTTCTGCTTTAACTTCTCTGCAATTTTAAGCTCATGTTTGTTCAAACTGTGACTGGACAGATGTCTGTCAATGTGGGGAATGCTGTTGGGCTCTGGGGGACACTGTCTAGGCAGAGACAGCTACAATGGAGATGTTTTCTAAAGGATGCAGGACCCTGTGTTATTAGCTAATTGCTCTGGCCTGTCTTCATATCTCACATAGGAGCTGCTGCCTCTGACCCACGTATCACGTGCTTTGTATCCTCACTTAAATCAGACCTTTCTCATTTCACTTGAAGATGATTCTTGTTCTGTCTACAATAAATTGCTCCAATAGTCATTCATTCATTATCATGTCCTCTCTTGGCCTCTTCAGTAGGGTGTGAATCGATAGATTTCACCCATGGATTCTACAGTCAATTACATCCAAACCACAAAGTCAGCCTGTTGCTTGTTGATGCCTTCCATACACACCCTCCTTAGCGTTATAACTCTGACAGCAGTTGGTTACGCCATTACCTAATAAATGAAAGCATCCAATGTTGCAGGTATTTGTTTGAAAAGCACCTAAGTGTTTTGATACCTAAGTCTCCTCTTCAAAGTAATGTAGGCTGCCAAATTTAATCAGCTTTAATGCTCGTTTTACTTTCACTAGCTTCTTATCAAACTCCACAACTAGTTAATGACTTTCTTCTTTATCAAATAATGCCCTCTCCACTTGCTCTATCTATAATCTATATAAATACATAAATGTTTGTTTTCCATTAGCCCTAACTGGCCACCTTTAGCATTGCAGTTGTCCCATCATTCCAGAAGTGCTTTTTCTACCAAGCTGCAAAATCCCATCTGATGTTTAAATCTCATTTTGATCCTTCTGTTTTGCCTCTAGCTTCACACTAAATTACTAATACAAAAACACAGCACTATGAGGATTGCTGTAGGAAAATGAACTCTGTGCCAGCCAGACCCACTAGAGACCCAAAGCAGTTTATGATGCTCTGTGTGAAAGATTATTTACCAGCCTACACCCACTTTCACTGCTGCCTCTAGAATTTTGACATATCACATACTCTTGTGACTACCTGTGTGAATCACTGCAGGTGAAAAGCAATTTGAACCATTCCTGTCTATGCCTTTTGCCCTCACCTTCAGCTGTTCATCATGGGTACCACTCAACTGGTGAACCTCCATGAAATGACTTTGATATATCTAGGTTACATCTAGGTCTTCTCATTTCCAAATTGTCATAAAAGATTCTAACCATCTGGCACTTGACTCATCAGCAAATTGTTTAGTGGTAAAGGCCTTCCTCCTTCAACTTACTCAGGGCAATTTTAATTGGTCCTGCCTTGTATCAGAGTCTGTGCAGCAGTGGAAAATCCCAAAGATGTCCTGTTTGCCTCAGCACATTCTCTAGAGGCTCCCAGGGAAGCAGTTTGACTGGCAAAGGCAGTTGGAGTCTCACCTGCACTCTAGCTGAGATGTGCTGGCCAGGGTAGCTGTGCATGGGGCCAGGCCATTACTTCCTCAGATTTTGAGAGACTAACATTGTCATGGAGTACCTCCATGGGATGCCTCTGTTTTCTTCTGAGTCTGCTCTGCCATGTGCAAGAAAGCACCACAAGAATTTTTTTTCTGTTTGCATTCCTATGGAAGAATATCCATGCAACACGCTGGATTTAAGCACAGACACCTGACATATTCCTTTGACTATTCTGCTTTAAAATTAGCCTACAGAACAAGTGGCTCTCACTTACCATGTCTTTACCAATGATTATAGCAGCACTCTTATGTTTGTTAAAGGTGAGTTTGCTTTTCACAAATTCACAGTTTATTTGAGTGCTTGCATCAATACAGCTGTGGTTGATTTTTGGGGTAATGGTTGCCAAAACTCTTCAAGCTGGAGTTATTGGTGTCCAGACTCTCTGAATATCACATTCTCAGAGAATATTATATTCTCAGAGAATCATAACACCAGATTGTTATGCAAGTCATTGGACCCTGAAAGCATCGAGAAAATCCTCTGACACTCTTACATTCATTCTTATGAGCTGAATTTAGACTGCAGTTTATAGAATTTTGGGTAGAGGACAATAGACACAAGAGGTGAGCAACACCTTTCATAGCAGGGTGAGGAGAACCCATTCCATAAAATTGCCTAAGTGGGGGACCAGGCAGCAGCAGTCCTGCTGACTTCAATTTAGATAGCACAACACATTCAAAACTCCTATATTTCAGCAGTATCTATGCACTCACTAAGCATGTATCTCTGAGGACTCCAAGGAGGGACAAGGATTAGCCAATAGGAAATAAAAACCACCAGATTTATGATGAATTTAGGTTGTCTGTAGACAGCTGGGTGTTACTCAAGTACTGCTGTAGTACTTTATCTTGTCTATTGGGTAGCAGTGTCAGGGTTTGGAGTCCAAAATGCAATCCCCTGACATGATTCACTGGCCTTGAGTTGTATTTGGTGAGTAATAATATCAACTGCAGAATTCTACTATGGTTTATTTACTAGCCATATTAGCATGTGAGCTGATTCACGCTGCCACAGACACCCCTTGCTTGAATATGAATGTTACTATGCTATCAACTGTTTCTGATATCTCACAGATTTTTTTCCCCCTGTTTTCTCCCTTCTAATCTATTTTTTTAGGCCAACAACTCTGCTTCAACACCAGCATCTGCCTTTCTAATAATGTAACTATTTACTGCATCATTGTGCTCTACTCTCATTTCATGTTGTCACACTCTCCGTGACAATATTTGAAAATTGTCAAAACCCTCAGTGAGAAATTTGTACCAGAGGGAAAATAAGAAACACAAATGGTGCAGCCAGGTTATCATGAAAAGGCACGGAGGATGTCGTCACGCCATGCCTCTCTTGTGTGACCTCCTTCTGGACTCAGGCTGAGACATTCAGACTGCCTCTGATAGAAAAACTGATGCTTGGTGGGTTTTTTGTTTTTTTTTTTTGTGTGTGTGTGTGTGCGCTTTTGCTATAAATGCTCTGAGTCCCTCTGGACAGCTCTGTGCTCTGTTTACATCAACATTCTTTGTGTTCTTTAGTCAACAGAGTTCACTGCTTTCTCCAGCAACAAACGCCTACGAAGCAATCAGTGAATTATTATTAAAACAAAAATTGCTTGTTTTGAGTTGTATCTTCTGGAGCGAGTGAGCCTGACTTAGCCTAAGAGACTTTAACTGAAGCAAATGCTCTTGACAGATTAGAAGCAAAAATAACTGAGTGAATATGCTTGTTATCAGCAGACATCAAATGTTTTCCTGAGCTCAGTCCCCAAGCAACTCTACCTGAATCTGTAACTGTGATCCTTGGGAAAAAAGAGATCCCTGGATTTTCCCTGCCTTGTCAAAGCCCTCCCACTGTATGGCTTCTGCAGACTGTGGCAGCCCAGGACAGGCTCCAGTCATCACAGTAGGGAAAAGAAGGCACATTAGGAAGAATAGTATGTTTGGGCAATCAAGTGTTTGGGACAGAGTGGTTACACATGAGTTTGTCACTAGTACGTTGTGCTCTGTTTTCATACTGTTTTTCAACTGCCATTACACATGGCTGGGGACTTCACCAAAGTGAAGCCAGGTGGTCGCTGTTTAGTTGCTCAGCTGCTGCAGTGCAGAGGGAGGTGCCTGGCACCTACTCACCTTGCACCTCTCCCAGTGGCAGCACATATCTCGATCTTGGTGGGCAAATGGATGCACTGGTGTTATCCCAGCCCATACAAACTCCAGAGGTGTTACACCAGAGTCCTCTGCTGTGTAGGCAGGCATTAACAAGCTACTGCAGAAGATGCTCTTGCAGAAGGATGCAGCTCAACCATTGCCAGGCTGGCTGACACTTGATAATGTTTGTTTCTTTGATTAGCTTGTTTGTAGAAATGTGCAATCCATTTCTCACTAGACAATGTGCTCGTAGGACATGGATGCCTCTCATGTAGCTGGTGAAACAAGGAGTCTTCAAATCAAGATATCCAGAGGTCTACTTTGTAACAAAACAGTTTAAGAGTGACCCTGATGGAATGCTCCTCAGCTGTCCTAAAAGCTTCTGGGTAAAACAAGGTCATTTATTTCTGGAACAAACTTCAAAAGGAATGAGAGGTATCTACTCTCCTTTTTTTAAAAAGTGAAGTATTTGTAGCAGTACACATGTAGAGTCTCTCTTCTCAATAAAGAAGCCAAATTCGAGAGTACTTAAAAACAAAACATCCCTGTAGACTTATATGACGCAGAACTGCAGAATACCTGTATGTCTTACTCCATGTAATAAACATGATATTGTGTTTTATTTTGATTTATTTCCTGTGGTTTGAAAACTCACCTGTGAAATTTAATGTTGCCCTATACACAACACAGTTGTATAGAGGACTTTTCCCAATGGTGATAACGTAAACATATACTATTAAAAACAGCACACACACACAAATCCAAACAGAAATAAACATTGAGTTGCCATATTTTTCAGTCAAAACAATTATCAGAAGGTTTTCAGAATAAAGCTGGTTCTATTTTCCTAGTTTTGTTTGGCTAGTCCAACAAGGCTAAGAAATATCACCAAGTATTAGGAATGTGAAGTCAAAAAGCTTTTTTCAGCTCAGCTGTTCTGAATGGCAGTTACACAATTTGAACAATCATGCAACTTCTTTAATCAAATGAGGTAATATGAAATTGGCTAGATTTTCCTCAATACTTTCAACTTCAGTGAAAAATACAATAATTAAACTCTCGGTACAATGACTTTCAAACATCTATGCACTCTCAGCCCCCTCTTTTCTTCTCTTACTGAATAATAAATCCTTATGAAAGCTGCCACCACGACTGAGACAGGTTGTGAAATTGTTTAATAATGTTGACTCAAGCAGTGACATCATTTGGAGACTCCTGCTTTTCTTGCAACATCTTTAAGGCAACTGGAAGCTGGTGGATGTTACAGAGCAGACGCAGCCCCCTGTAGTAGGAGGGAAGGTGGTTGCTGCAAGAGGAGCTCTATATCCCCCATGAGGATTGAGGTGAGCTTAATCCCATGGGGATTGATTGAGCCAGCTTTAAGGGAGGAAACCCCAGCAATTGTCCTTCTCTGGTAGTCTTATAAACCCTTCTTTGAAACACTTCTCTTTGGAGAGGGACAGATGAGTTAATGCCTCATATTTCAAAGGCCAGGGAGGGACCCTAATCAATTTTTCTCTTCCCAGACAAAATATTTTAATATGCCTGGAGAATAAAATCCATCAGCTGGAAAGTAAACACCACAGAGCCAATTGTTTTCCCCATTCTGAGAAGATCCAGCTGCATCAGGTCCTGTCTACTTTAGGAACACGTGTGAGGTTGGCAGTCAGATTCTAGGAGCATCTGCTTTACGAAACTGATAATTTCATCAGGAAAGCACAAATCTATTTTAAGAAGAAGAAAAAGAACATGACTGTGAGGTTTCTTCCCACTGTCAAACTTTTTCATCTGCAAATAACATTAGCCTAAGTCCAATGAAAATTATAATGCAGTATATTGGGGAAAATATAACTTTTGGTGTTCCCTGTATGGGAAGTGTTGTAAGTTGGAGCACTCTGGCTCCAGTGTAAGAACCACACCACATTTCAGAAGGTAGTTCAACTCCCAGAAATTGTTGTAAAAGAATAACTTCCTAAATATGTTGTGGTTTAAAAATTATGTATACAGGAAACTTGAACATTACATATTTGGACATAAAATGTCTGTCTTTCAAAAGCAAGGCTGCAATTCTAAGGATGCCATGGAAAGAAAAAAATTACTAGCTCTAGTAACAGATGTGAAATTACATTAGATAAATATAATCATTAGTTTCAGTTTCACCCTGGTTAATTTGTTTGTGGAAATGTGCAACCCATTATTCATTAGGTAATTTTTCACACATTGATTAGAAAGCCATGTCAAATTGTGACCCTGCACATTGGGGTTTGCCTATCTTGCAGTGAACTATATCGTTTACAATAGTGGAAATGGGGGACAAAATGTTTATCTCAGGCTGATTTTGTGCCAATAAGTAAAGTAAATCAATAGCCAGTGAAGTGTGAACGACATTTCTCTGCTGTATAATATGGTTTTGGGGGCAATTTGACATGCTACAAGGGGAAACAAGGGTCTTGAACAGAAAGGTAATAAAAGCAAATCATGATGGTAACTGTTACCAAAGTCTAGTGTTTTTCTCTCCATGGGCAGCTTTAAGATGAGAAAAATAATTCATGTAGCAGTCCAAAAACACTGAGACATCCCCCAGATTTGTAAACATTGGAGATCAAATACAGGTGTGTTTGAGAGAGGCTCAGGTCTGTGGAATGGATGCTGGCTCTGTGTTTAGGCAGGCCCCTGGGCTGTGCTGGTAGTGCTGGCTTCCCCAACAGCACTTGCCTCTACTCACATCTCTCTTCTGGCAGCTTCCTGTCTAGGGTGTTAAATTCTGAGGCTATAAATAGTTTCACATCAAATCACAGAAGTAGGTATTCCCACATCCCCATGAGACCACTGCAGGATGTATGCAGCTTATTTTAAGTGGCATTTGCTGCTAGTGTAGGAAGGGTAGAAGGGAGAATCATGTATTTATGGTTTTATGGTTGCTGCTATCAGGTCTGTCTTTTATATCCCTGCACAATTTCTTCTTCCCAGAACACAATTTGACCAACATAGGTACATGATCAGGTACCTGATTTTACACAAGTGCTCATGGTTTCCTCCCTTGTTTCATCCCCACTGCTTCTTGAGTCAGCCAAAAGTTAATGAGAATAAGTGTGTGGGAGGAGGTTTTTTTTTAAAAAAATTATTTATATATGTATTTTGTTTTGTTTTAAATTTTATTTTGTTTTAGTTTTTTTTAACATTTACATCATTACATCATCTGTAATACCCTGCACACACCGTCATGGCATTTCCAGCAGTCTAAGATAAAATTCAATAATAAACTTTGCCAGGAGAAAAAGCAGTGTAACATACCCAGCCGTCCCCAGAGAGGAGCCTTTGGGCACTCCTGTGTCCATGACAGCCATTACAATGAATTTTGGCCAGAGCAAGTAGCTATGAAGAAGTGATCCCCTACACATCAAAAAAGTTTGTGCTCTCTACTTCCTGTCATCTCCATCACCAGTCTTGTGGTGGAAAGTTTCTTCAGGCCCTGGGCCAAGCTGGCAAAAAAGCTGCTGCAGTAATGATGCCTTTTTGCCCAGGTGCTAAGTAGTTTAAGGCAAGGCAAGGTGTTAGAGCAGAAGGTTGCAGAAGGGAGACAGGTTGCTCTAGAGAGGCCCTTCAAATTGAGAAGCTGGCAATCCTGTTTCCATCAGGGTGCTGGAAGAGGCATGTGGCATAGCCCCTCTGAGAATGGCTGTACAAGTGTCTGCCTAACACAGAGGGGGCAACACAAAGGCACTTGTATCTGTCCAGGAATAAAGATCCTTCAATGAAATCACACACTCTGTCTGCTGGAATTAGAAAGGCTCAACTCCTGATATATTTTAAAAGAAAAACAAATAATTGATGTAATTAAAAAATGCACCTTAATGTCACTCAAACTTGGCTATTAATGCTGCATTTGTGTTTGCATAGAAATAAAATAAAACTGTCTGAAAGAGACCTGAAAGTCTGAAAAATAATAGAACAACACCTCTATTAAACTCATAGGAGTCTCTTCTGACCCCAAAGGGGCAAAAGCAATATACATCTGTCATTTTATAGGGTACCTCTGCCTGGCATTTTAAGCCTCAGATGTGTTCTTTAAAATACAGATTAAAATAACTTGCATTTTTCCACATAATGCATACTGCATTAAGGCAATTAACATTTAATTAACAGTAGGTTTTCCTCGGCAGGTCAGATTGCGGAGGGCTCACTGTTGTTGCCATAGAAAGTGGAAGGCTGGGCTGTTTGGTTTCCAGAAAAGAAACAGCTGTTTTTGAGCCCTGACAGTCAGAAATCATCCTGAGTTGTCTATAATGCTCCAAAGGACAAGGAAAGCAGGAGGACGTGGCTGCTGCTGAGAGACCATCTCAGACTGCTGGAGAATGTCATCTGCTCAATAAATCAGTGTGCTGTTGTTAGGGTATGTTTTTAATTGAGCTGACAGTAGAGCTTTAAAACTCTGGTATGCACTCAGTGAGCTAATTTAAGTATTTTCCTCCAATATGCTTTTTAATTGTGTGAGCAAAGCAGTATGCCTATTTCTCACACTTTTGCTTTTCATCTATCCTTTTTGTTGTTTCTTTCCTCTTCTTTCCAGATTCTTCACTCTTTCTCTGGGTAGCCATTTGAGGCTTATGGTGAATATTATCCAAGGATACACAAATGGACAAATTTCATTAAGAAGTTACATTGTTGCTCTGAATTGAAAGCTGCTATCAAGATGGTGCAAATAGTATTTATAAAGGGATCTTTAAAAAGGACAGAAATACTGAAATGAAGATAAGATAGATCTAGTGAATCTGTAATAACACAGACTAAGGTTTCCTGGGGAAAATGAAAAAAACCCTACAAACCTAAACCAAACAATCTCAAAGAGAACTTGGAAGAGCGTGGGGGCTCCCAGAAGGTGGTGAAGTTTGTCTTTTCTCCTCAGTAGGTGTAAGACAAGGCTCTAAATCATAACATCAGTGAAATGCGATAGCAACAACCAACTGACATTTTCAATAGTAGGATTAAAGGCTTCATGTTGGGGAAGGAGGTCATCCTGGTATGCTCCTAGGCTTTGGTAATTGCAGGCATAACTGTTCTTACCGTTCAATGCAGTCTGAGAGAATGATTCAGACTAAAAAACATTCATGAATGGTTTTGGCTGTGGTTTTATTCCTCATTTGTTTCCAGAGGAGAGCAAAAGAACATCTTTCCTTCTTTTGGTAGGTAACAGATTTTTACCATCAAAAGTAATCCATATGTCCTGGTAAATTTGTTAATCCCAATACCTGCATATGTTTGATAGAGAGATGAACAGAAGAACTGTAGTGCAAAGAGAGACCTCAGGGAAAATGTGACCCCAGGAATAATATGTGTATATGTGTCTGTATGTGTGTGTGTGTGTGTGTGTATGTGTATACGTATGATGAATATGGTATATGTATACTCTCAGAAAAGGGTGTGAAACTGGATAACCATTTAAAAATTTGACTGTGTACATTCTGTTCTTCAGATTATGGAAGAGGCAGAGACACAAAAACATGAAGAAACTACTCTGCTGGTGGTATAGGCATGAGCAGCAGCTCTGCTTGCTGTGGGTATCAGCTCTGCTTGCTGTGGGTATCGTGTCTGGCCCTGTCCCAGCAGGGCTCTTCAATGCTGCTAGCCAGCACTCTGAGTATGCTGGCCCAGGAAGCCTAAGGCACCTGTCTTAGATAAACCCAGATGAGAAACCCAGAGATGGAAAGAAGCTGATGCCCTCTGCCTTCCGGTGTTGATTACAGCAGCTGCAGTGAGGAACTAAACCCAGAGTATGTGGGTCCTTTTGGACTGCTTCTCCTTGGGAGCTCTGGGGAACACTGTGTGCTTGTGGACTCTGGAACTGGGAGTCAGGGCTGGAGCATTACTGCATTCCCAGAAGCTCTCCAGCTCCTCTCTGTCTATCTGGATGGTTCTGTTTGGTGAAAAATTCTTCAGTAAGGTAAAGGAAGACCCAACATGTAGTGATTTAACACTACATTTGTCTTCAGAAAAATCATGGGTCTGTGTAGGTGGAACTTCTGGCAGTTAAGGGTGGTGGTTTCTCTGAGTCCCGACATGAATACCTGCAAGAATGGGGCTCTCAAATCATGCTAGGAGAACAACACAGAGAGAGTGACACAGTAGATTTATTTTGGTTTGTTACTGCAGGTAACTGAAAGAAAGTGGGAACCTGTCTTCTTGGGAAAATCAGTGCAGAGTCAGCAGAGCCAGCAGGGCAAGAGTTTCTGGAGCCATAGCTCTCTGAAGCTTAGTTAGAATACAGACTATTGCAAGGAAAAGATCTTTGACTGCTGTTTGGACCAGGCAAATCATGCCAAAACTACCCCCTTATGGAAACACCCTGTCCAAGGAGGAGCAGGATCATGGAGGTTTCCTGATAGTTAGATTGTGTAGTGACTTCCCCTCTGCCAGGTCAGAGCAGCACAAGACTTTATGACAACCCAGAGGATGAGCTCTTGCCTGGGGGCAAACCACTGCAAAAAGAGCAAACTGCTCCTGGACAGGTTGCCTTGCTGCTGGCTGGCTATGTAGGGCCCAGATGTTGTAAACTGGTTGCCATGCCTTATCTCCCACCTTCCCATTTTTCTTTTGTTTCACCATTATTATAAAAAATTGGTAGATGGCTAATATTACAAGTCCAGGGCAAAACTACTCATACGTTTAGTGTAAGGACATTTAAATATTTAAAGCAGATGGTTCCCAATGACCTTACATGTCTCCTTTATAAATGCATGTACTGTCTTATAGAACCATCTGCATCCCAATATGCAGCTCATATGTTTCCAAGTGTTTCCTCGTTAACCAGCAGAAAACTTCATCTTCCATCTGACGTGAGATAAGGGTTCAAGCTCAGTAACAGTCATTCAAATCAGCACTCCAGGTGGAAGCAGTATTTACCCCAGGGCAGTGAGGTATTGAAGCCTTGCACTTTGCATTCCAGGTGGATCAACAAGGCTAGAATTTGGAGGATGCCGGCAAGCCTCCTCACATGACCTGAGCCTGGGAAGTCAACAAATAATTTACAAAAACATAGCCACTGACAATGACAGCCATACATCTTGCCTGATGCATCTACATTGCCTCAGCAAGGCTATCTGTAAAATGCAAACCAGTGCAAAGCAATGCATGATTTTCTATCCCCCTAGATCAGCCTTGCTCCCCGCTCTTTTCTTGTACAGAAGAGCAGAGCTAAACTAGTAAAAGCAATTTTCCATTCTCTGAGAGACCCAGGGGAAATGAGCTCTGATCTTGTGCTCGTCTCACACTCCCTTGATTCCCTCAACTGGCAGCTTTCTTGCGCTAGTCCCCACTGTGCAGAGCTTTTCTGTCATTAAAGCAGTATGGTTGCCTCACTCCTTTCAAAGAAAAATCCTTTAATTTTTAGGATTCACTCCGTGACTGGTCGTGTGCTACCTGCACTTTTTTTTTTTTTTGTAGGAAATAATCAAAAAGAATTGTTCATAAAACATATATAAGTGGCAGGTAGATGGAAAGTGGCATGCCTCTAATTTAAATTTCTATTAGAAAAAAATACAGAAATGTATTACGTGAGATACTGCTAAGACTTGTATGGAATATTGTGTTTTAAGACCTACTGTAGATCTATGTCGGTGCCTGTGAAAGAGAGGATAATTAGTGCCCGTACTCTCAGTCATATCAGACTAAAGGTAATGGGGTGTAAGAAATGGTTCATTAGGCTCTCTCAAGTACTTTTACTGTGTCCATACTATTTATACCAGCAGAAAAAATTCAATGTCTTTAAAATCAAGTCAAAGCATTCGCCTTAGATTCTTCAGTTTAAGAAATAACATTGAGTGATGATCTCTTAGAGTCAGATGGAAAAAAAAGTACATAGAAAACCCCCTTAAACCAGTTTTATTAGCATTCTGTGCCACTCCAAAGCAGGTCTACATGCCTATGCAAATCCTGCCTCCTTCATTTGTGCTCCCCTCTGTATGCTTAGCCTACAAGGGGGAAGATTTGTGGCTGGAGGAGGCAAGCAAACAAAAGCATAGTATTTATTTTCAAGAGAAACATGCATTTAGAATATCCTTTGCTTTCTTGTCTGAACAAAAGAGCAAACTGCAGAGAAGAGCAACATATATAGGTAAGGGAATGGGAAGTATGGCTGAAAATAAGGGTTAAATCCCCAAAATATATGTAGCTGGACTACACAAGGGAAGGATAGGATGGCATGCTACAAATGTTTGAAGGGTACAGCTATCAAATGAGAGGGGGAAAGTTATTTAGGCTGACAAAAGAGATATAAGTAGGAGTAATACAATGAAGTTAACAAATGAAAAATTTAGGTTGAAGAATCAGGAAAAGCTTCCTGAGAGCAAAATATATAATACAGCTCAGGAGCAATTTCTCATGGGAAGCAGAGAAGCTCCTTTATATGAAGCCCTATGCATTTAAAACTAAATTGAAAAAGCATGAGAAAATATAAGGAGATTAAAATATAAGGCACTTTTCTGTGCACTAGAATATGGGGTGGATCACCAGGGGCTGCTCTCCTGCCCTCTGTTTCCAGTTTCTTCTGGTTCTTTGCTAACAATGTGCCATTTGTACTTTCTAGAAAAGTAACTAACAGAGCAAGGGTAAATTTGGGAGTCAGTCTATTAGCATAAATTGCACTATATATCTACAAGATAATAAGGGCATAGCAAAGACACATTGTACTAATACTGCATGCAATTCTGAGTGTACTCCTGAACATACCTCATTTTTTTGGTTTGCAGTCTTGGGCACTTCGATTTTGAGAATTTGGCCCTACTACTGGCAAGGATTAAATTCAAGCTGTGCTTGACACCATGTTGTCCATAGGTGAAATAAGTGATTGGCTAACAACAGGTGTGGAGCACCCACAGCTCCCATGGCTTTCAATAGGGAGAGGCTGTGCTCAGCTTCTGCTTGTGGAAGATGTTTCCCATGGTTTTTGGGTCAGTGCCTGGCTTTGTAAAGGGCTATGGAAATGCAAGCCCAGCCACCTGAACTTGGCATGTCAGGAAAAC
This sequence comes from Regulus satrapa, assembly GCA_013396955.1. Lineage (NCBI taxonomy): Eukaryota > Metazoa > Chordata > Aves > Passeriformes > Regulidae > Regulus > Regulus satrapa. Next base: position 29,091 of record VWZN01016967.1, on the reverse strand, counting down.
ATTTTGCAGGAAAAGGTGAGCAGAAGTGCAGGACTCTACAGTGACCTAAACTGCAACTTTTGCTTTGGGGCACCATAAAGGAGCTGCATAAATCATTCCAGTTTCTTTGGTTTAATATGTTTTTCAATTGACCTGTCTAGGGCACAAACTGGCCCAGTGGCCATATTTTATAAGGACAGGTAGGACACTCAACTCTTTAACATACAGACAATGAACACCTGCACCCAGAGAGAATACACAATTAAGGCATCCTGATTCATCTGATATCGCAGAACAGACATACAACAGGGAGTAGAAATATCCTGAAAGAGGTAAGGAGTCATTTCCTACCTATGCAAAGTATACACCACATACGTTTAAGTGCCAACTTCAGCTTTGCTATTGCCACTTGTTCTACAGCTGCTGCATGAAAATGTAAGCTTCTAACTATAAAGTACTGTCATGAGGTTTAGTTGAAGTAGCATCATAATTTGTCTTTTCCCACATTTTTGAAGGTGTGGTGCTTGGTCATAGAAGAGTATGGTTTTTCCTTCATACAAAACTTCTTCAACTTGGCTGAAAACATTTTGATGTGAAAAAGTGATTATCTCAGAGGCGTTTGTCTTTATGTATACACAAACAAATGGTTGTTAGCCTGCAGCCTCTACAAATAAAAGTGTTTATGATTACCTGTAAAATCACAGGAAACAGCTCACATATGATAACCTGTTCTCCAGAGCTTTTCTGGTGACAATGACCACCACAAGCATGTGTAGGCATTTATGATGAGGAAGCTCAGTGTTTTCCAGCATTGCCCTCATCCTCTACAGGAAGAATTTTTGTTTACCGTGAGAATTAAGATTTGTTAAAATCAGCCTCTGCAGTCCTTAGAGAAGCAGAAGAAATTCCCAAAAGCCTACTGATCAGAGTGTTGGTTGGATCTCTCTTTCCTGCACTAGGACTGCAGGACTGCTCTGTGACTACTTTATAAGCCAAACACTGAGCTTAAAGCACTCCCTGCATCTGATGTTTGCTCCAGGAAGGTAGACTGAAAAATATTCTGTATTTGTTTAGAAAGCAATAGTATCTCTTCAATGCAGAATGCAGAATGAAAGCTGCTCTCATGCATTACCATGAAAAAAATTTATCAAATATTTGGTACATTTGTACCAAATGTATCCTGTGTATGCTTGCTTTAACTACAAAAACATTCTACAAATCAGTCTGAATTTATATTAATTTTATGAAAATCACTCTTCTAACTGTGGAAGTGTTTAGGGGACCCAAAATGAACCATGATGCTGCCATGCCAGACCCTGTGGCAATAGAGAGCTGGAAGATTATTTCTGTATGGAGGAGTTGGCACTCTTTCCATGTGAGAGCTCTAAATGAATTTAATTCAACAGAGTTGAAAACTCTGGGCTAGTTCTTCCTGGCACCAGGTTTGTCAAAGGTGTGTCAGGTTCCCTACAGGCTGCAAAAGCAGGGGAAATACCAATTCAGGTGCTCCACCCTGTGTGGAACCACAGCACTTCCCAGGAAACTGCAAGGAGGGCAGCTCTTTTGTGGTCATGCTAAGCTGCACATTGCAGGTGTCTTCCTCACTCTTCCACAACTCATTTCAGCAAAGCAAACTACTTCTGCACAAAAACACCCTTTGTAGTAAACTTTCAGATTACACAATTTCACACAGAACACCTTTGGAAATAAATTGCTCTTTATACTCTACTTCATGGCTTTCTCCACTTACACTCCCCCACCCCCTTCAAAATTCAGGGGAATTCCAGAACATTTTGCAATTAGCTAAGGATTATATTTCCTTATTTTTATTAATTTTATGTAAAGTGGGATTTATCAGTGGAGCATTCATTGACACTGACTTCAATTTATTCTGATGAAACTGACTGACATCTGTGTGTGCTGTTCATCAGTCATAATTTAAACCAGTCTTAATTGCATTAAATGTAAATTAAGACATTCAATTTCAGCCATTATTTTTCATAAAACACTGTGAACTGAATTTTAGTGGGTCACAAGATCTTACATTCAAAATAAATAGGGTAAATTTGAAACTTACCATTGATGTTCATATTTCACCCTTTGTCGACTGTATTTCTTTTGTAGCTTACTAGATTGGAACAATTAATTTTCCCTCTGAAGGGAACATGAATGGCTAAAGATGATGTAGCTGAATTTTTTAACAAATTACTTTATCATTTCTAGAGCTTGCTTGTTACTAGAATACATTAAATATATTAAGAGAAAACACAATTAACCTTTCATCTAAACCAAATGACAAATTAAAACAGAAAATGTAAACCATACCAGAATCAGCTGTCTGATTTTGAGTTCAGAAGGTTATGCCAATGGATTTAGTTGCTGAGCTTCCTCAAGGAGGTTTCACAACCCAAAATCTGTTCAGCAGCGAGAGCTTGGGTCAGCTCATGCTGGAAATAAAGGGAAGACATGCAGCACTGTCTTTGCTGTAAAGGGAGAGTGGTGTTCAGTGAGTAGCTTGGGACATTGTCCAGAAAACAGTTGGTATTTCATTTTTGCAAGTTAAGACCAAAGCTCCTCATTTATGCAGTGGATCTGGTCTCAAATATCTGGCACAGCAACCAGCAAAACCCAGTAGTGAGGAGGAGATTTAAAAAAAAAAGCGTGTATTTTGCTCCAGAATAAGGGATGATCTGAATACCATGGCTTAATGGGGAGAACATCCATAAACAAATTCCTTTTTTGAATGTAGCAGCACATCATGTCTCCAGCCTAACATAAGGACCTTGGCTCATGGCAGGGAAAGCTGCAGCTGCCCTGCCCAGCCCAGCCTGTGCTGCAGGGGCAACCCTCACCCAAGAGGAGCACACCCTGAGAGGGGCTAGGAGGCCAGTCCTGGTACCTGTGCTGCTGAATAGGTTGACAGTGTGGAGCTCTTAGAGAAAGGCTGGAGGGATTCTTCCTCTGGTTCCTTGCTGGGGGTTTGGATGTTCAGTTACCTGCCCATTTGCCACTTTACATTACAGGACTGCTGTTCTAGGAATGGGTGCCTGTTGGTGTAAATGGATGTCCACAGTGGTTTAAACCAAATTATATACCCATTTGAGAACTCTTTCCAGCTCAGCATTAGCGCCTGTCTTGTTGCCCCCTTAGACCACTCATTCCCTAGAAGGTGCTGGTGTGACACAGTACTGACCCCACCTAGAACCAGCTTTTCTGCTATCCCACTGCTAAGGATATCCATGGTACAAGCCTAAAGCTCTGGTGTGCCCCAAACCTGGATTCACCCTCACAATTCACTGAATAAAGGCTACTCCTGTGGCTACAGCTCTTCAGAGTGATATGCAAAAGTTGGCCAGCAAAGGGAAGACCACAGGCCTACCCTTAAACATGTAGGAAAAATTTATATAAATATTATCTATGGCATTTACATTCTCATGCCAGTTCCACTTCTGGAGAATGAGGTGTTGCAATAAGTCTGGAGATGGGTAGTGATGCAATCATTCTCCCAGTTTCTTGCTATTAGTATATGTCTCTTACTCATTTTTAAAGATAGAGTAAATGAGAGTACTGAATATAAATGGCCTTTGTAAGTCATTGAGGTCAGTGAAGCATGTCATTGTTTGCAGCTAGAATTCCATGAAAGCACTGGCTGAGATGCATATTATATCCTTTTTTTTTTTTCCTCATAAATAAAAATCACAAACAATATTCAGCATGTTTAATGATAATTATAAAATAATACTGTGTACAATGAGTTTCCAAAGCCAGAACTAGTTGTGAGTGCTTAATAATGTGACCTTACAGTGTCATCTTTAGAGTATATGATGCTTATATGCCAGCAATGTATAAATTATTTCTCTGGCTGTACATTAGCAAACATTTGATTATGATTTATTTTGGGGTTCTCTGAAAGATGAAGTAAGTTCTTTAATATTAGCATTACTAATGATTTTAATGAGGCATTAAAATGTTGCAGTATTGTAGGAACATTTTTCTTTTTTAATATTATTTCATTAATAGTTTACATGAATGTTAATGTTAAATTGATTATGGAACCTGAAAGAGTAATCCACAAAATGTCAAAGTGCCATTAGCACAGTGAAAGAGCCCTCCAAAGACAGGGATCTGGTAAGAGCTAATGAGATATCTCTGTACCACATAACACTGAAGCAGCTTTTTCTAAAATTAAGTCTGAAAATTACATTTTAATATCCTTCACTTTGGGACTCTCCAGCCATTTGAGCAACTGAGTGTTCAGCCTCAGATCAGGCTGTGGGCCCAGAAACTCCCTCAGAATTTAGTGTTACACTTGTAAGCTCCAGTTAAAAATTTCAAAAAGTTAATTGCAAAAATATTAAGAGGAAAAAAATGTGCTTCATAGGATGTGATAACTGCATAATCCATCCATTGACAGCTCTGCAGAGTGGATCATTCATGGGAATCTATGTTGTACATGCATTATGTACTAGATGTGTCACTGTTAAGCTGAACAAGAAAAAGCATGTAGAACTCTTTCTGTAAATTTTACAAAGCAAGTTTTTAGATAATACCCTGTGTTCTCAAAGTGCCAGAGGGCAGGTATGTTCAGAGGAATGCTTGGAAATATGCTGCATTAGAAAGCCAAAATGGCAGTAGGGGAAAAGGAGGGCTGGTAAAGGCTCTGACACACACACATGAGATTCTCCAGTGATTCACAGATTTGGGAGGTAGGAATAGTTCAAGAACTTTGTTCCACAGCAGCTCTGCCTTAAACAACTGGCACTTACACAGCAGAACCAAGATCTTGCTGACCTTCACAGCCTTACAGGAAAAGTTAATGTAAAGGTGAAGCATTCTCAAATAATGCCATTTATATGTCAGGTAAATCCATGCTCTCACATGCTGTGCATATAGGTCTTGAATTTCCAATGATAGTTTCATTGTGGCTGGGGCAAAAAAACCCATTTTAATCCTAGATATATTATCTTCTTATATCATAAGAACAATAAAGAGGCAAATGGAGTTATTTTATTGTTCTCCCATGACTTAGTTCCATGCTAGGGAATATATGAATATCCTGATATACCAATTTGTGTAAAAGTATCATGTGCATAACAAAGCAAATATTGTCTTTTAAGTATGACCACCAATACATATGCCTGCCTGCAGTCTTCCATCCCAGCAGCTGTGATATTCCACACCAGACCTTGACTACTGATTCCCAAGCCTTTCTCGCAGCAGCATTGCCAAGATCCAAATTTTACCATCAGGACAAGCCTCTTCTAGCACTGTTTAAGCAGACATGTTCAGAAAGTCAGGTATCAGAGTCTTGGCACCATGGGGAACAGCCCCAGGGCAAGGTGCAAAGTGCAGGGGAGGTGGCACTTGTGTCTTCATAAGTGAGATCCAAGCTTTGGCACAACACAGTGCACTTCAATGTACTTGAATTGCATCCTAAGCCCTCTACTTGTGGCAGACAAGACTGTGAGATACTGAACTTCTTGCGGTGTCTGAGTTAATGCAGAAGAGAGTGGTATGGCGTTGCCGTCTTATGGGTGGTGGAGGGAGCTGTGTGCCCAGCGGCAATCTGGATGTTGGCAGGGGGCCAGCCTGGCAGCTCTGGGCACTGTATGATTTGACAGCTCCAGGTGTCCCTCCCAAGGTCTTTCAAGCCACCACAGTTTTCAAATGAACCCCAGGCAGCAGCTGGTGCTAGAGGGAAAGCCTGGTCCTACACCGCCTAAAACTGTAGTGCGTCACTCTGATCTTTCTGAGTTATCTTCTTCTGAGCCAAGGCTCAGGCTGAAGTCCAAGAAAGAGATCAGCCCTAGGTGGGGCTGCTTCTCATTCTTGTCCAGGTAAGGCTAATTGTAATCTGAAAATGGCAATTAATTAGCCTAACAAGACCCTTAGGAATAGAACATCTCTGTCACAGATGAGGAAACTGAGGCTCCATAGCCTATAACCTAATCTGGCTTGGCCTTTGTCAAAACCAGTGAGAGTACATTCATAGGCCAAATTAGAGGACTATGGGTCCTCTCCTATAGATATTTCCCTATAGACAAACTCATGGAGTACTCATTACTGCTGGAAAAAAGGGCTTGGATAAAATTACAATAAATCCCTGAATTGCAAAATTCTATAGTAAAGGTGACTCCCTCTGCCTTCCCCATAAAAGTTTGTTGGTTGATTTAATAATTTATATACTCATAATGCATTAATTAAACATCATAGCTTTGCTTGGTTTTTTGTTTGTTTTCCATAAGCAAGAGAACTGGTTTGGAAAATGACTTGAATAATTTTATTTTGCTATGGCTTTTTTGTACTCCTTTGGTCAGAAAAGTGGTTTAATGGTTTTACCCAGGACATAAACTGAAGTCAGAAAAGCTGGTGCTGAGCATCACTCCACAGCCAAAGTGTTCCCAGGTTACAGTTACTCCTTGCTTCTCCATGGGGCAATGGGTGGCAAACGTTGTTTTAAGTAGTCTTGAGAATGCACTTAACTGTCAAGACGAAGCACAAGGAAGCAGTGGCCTTTACCTTTTATCTCCCACCTTAGAAATTAGTGATGGCAACTTTACTAATTAAACCAAAAACTTTAAAAAGTAGTTCAGTAGTTAAAACCTAGATAATTTTCCAATTACATGGAGAGAGGTGATCAGCTGAGAGAGAGACAGTTCTGGCTTCACTCCACCTCAAGTCCATGCATAGTTCTTAATTTTGATTTCATTCAAAATTCCTTTGCAGAAACTGGTGGTACGATCTGATTCATTATAATTAAGAGAGTGTGCATTTATTATCCCAAATGTTTATGTTATCTGAGTATTCCAGTTTGAATCTAATATATAGAAACCACAGTGGAGCTCCCCAGGAAGTCCTGAGTACAACAAATATCCTGTTAAGACCTGTCCTATTAAAAATAAACTATAAGATTAATGTGAGACTAAACAAAGAAATAAAGGAAAAAAAAAAGAGAGAGAGACTTGCATTATTCCTTATAAGGGGGAGGTTGAGGCAAACCTGATAGGCTATCCCCACACTCTTAGTCAAAGAAACCTCCATCAGTAGATTTTTCCTATGTGGATAGCATTGTCTTGTTCCTTCATCCATTCCTAATTTTAGTGAATAAACAAAGAGTTAACCTGGAAGCCTTTGCCATTTGCAATCCAGTGTGCTGGTTTCCTGTGAGGGAGAGCTCCGGGTGAATTCATTTTCAGCTGAATATATCATTAAGGAACAGGATTTATTAGTGACTTATTAATGCAGACAGAGTCAAACTGAACTCTGGTACAAATCCTCTGGTATTCAAAGGAAATAACTGCTTATGAGGATATGGGATGTATAGAGTTAGTTTCTGTCTTCAGATGTGGATATACAGTCTATATTAAGTAAGCTGTTTAATACTGTACACTTATATTCATTACCACTCAGAATAATAAAAAACTTTTCATTTTACAGTGACATTAATTTACTACTGAATATCAGCCCAGGTGAAAGAAATTTCAGTTCACTCCTGTATATAATTTCAGGTTCTGTCATTCACATGTAGAAAACTCAGCTCTCTATTTAGCACAGTGTTGGTGAAAGATAGACATTTACAGGGCCCCTCTGCCCTTGAGCTGTTCCATTAGTGCATGGAAAGCACCTTGCAGCCTGTGACAAGCGCAGCAGATCGGCACTAAATCAAAAATCAGTGCCAGCCAGGGATCTAAGCCACCATGAAGGTCACAGCCATCAGCTGCATGCCATCTCAATCCAAACAAAACACACTGGATACAGGGGGATTTTCACTACTCAAAATAGGAGACAAACATATCATGTTAGCTTAATCTCCTGATAGCAGCAAAATGGGTAACTGACCTTTTAAATACTTTTTGTTATTTAATAAAAGTTTGAAGACAGGGAAAAGAGGTATTGGTAATTTTTGGGTGCTTTTTGTAGTGTAACCAAAACATTGGCTCTGTGCCACAACAACCCAAAATATTAACAAAGAATTTCTTTCTCAGAGTTGGGAGAGTTAGTATGTAGCAAGCTCATTAATTAATACTGTCTGTTATTTTTGCCCCAAATAAATTCTCCCTATTCTAGTGAACACAAAGGAAATTTGCATTTAAAGTAACCTTCATCAGTTAGAAGATAGAGTTGCACACAGCATCTTTCCTGAAATTGTGACCTAAAGGAATGTCCAGAGTTTAGTATACTCTAACAGCACCACAAATCTCTGAGCACAGAGATTCCTTCTTCTAGTTTCTCCTGGGTTCACAGAGCACTTGGGAAAATTTGTGAATTTGGGAGTTAAATTCCAGCATCAGTACAATCAGTACCAAGTTATTTTGCTCCTTCTCTTTGGACAAATTTTGGAATAGACCCTCCCCCCGCCCCCAAGTGGCCCCAGATAAAATTGCCTTCCCCTCTTCTGTTCTCTTCCCTCAGACTTTGCTCAAGGGGAGCCATTCTTATTGCCCCAACATCACAATGTGCACTGATGGACAAAGTCTTATTTTCCCAGCTCTAGAGTAACTTATGTTCTCCATCCAGAACAATTATACTGCCTGTGAGTATGTATTAGTGTGGAAAACAGAAAGTTTTCCCTTCCTTCACTACACTAAATTGCAAAGCTCACGTGCAGCTAAATGAGAGGAAAACAAGGCCCACTTGGGAATAAAATTACCTGAAGGTGGAAGGTAAAACTGCTTCCTGTTGGAGATCTCCACCTCCTGCTTTGGGAAGGACCATTGCTATTAGAAATGTAAGACAAAAGGAATGGCTCTGAATGTGTAGTATAGAAATAACATTTATGTAATCTACTTGAAGAGATCTATTGAAGTGTCAAAGCTTATTTTACCTGTAGTAACCAGGCTCTGTCAGACTAATTGGCTGCATCTTTAATTATACAGAAAGCTAATTTAAATAAGATACAAACCAATGCACTGGGTCAGCCTATGGGTTAATCAGTGCCCAGCAGTGGATACACTTTCTTTTAAGAGTGTAAGAAGCAGGACACATACAGAAGTAATCCCCCCCACGCCCCATACCACACTTCCATGGCTCATGAACTGTCTTGTTTTAATGCCACCAGTGGACCTACTTTTCAATGACACTGTCTATTCCTTTCTTGACTATTGCAAGGTATATTCCTAAATAAAGACTAAAGACTTGCCAATTTGATTTTGGGACATGAAGGTTTCTGTTTGAGGAGAATATTTGTAAACATTAATAGCAGGTTTACATTGTATTGCTGTTCTAAATGCTCATTTTACTATTAGAAAAACATGCATATCCTTGTACTTGTGACTGATTCATAGGTAGTTTTATACAGTTTCTATGCATCCTGGCTTTATGTCAAAATTACACCTATATACTTGCACACACAAACACAAGACCACCACAACATACTGCAGGGTGTTCCTACTATCAGAGGCCAATTGAAGACAGCGTTTTTGAAAGCCAGTTGCTAAGAGGCCATTGCAAAGTGAAGGAAACCCGACAGAACTTTCTCCCAGCCCGGAAGTTTCCCGCGAGTGCTGAAAGAGACAAAATAGGCCAAAACTATGCCTTGGAAATGTGCGTTGTGGGCGGCTGCCACCTACTGACACCGGGGACGAGTCCGCGGTGGGAGAACAGTCCTCGGCTCCTGGGGCAGGTTTTTCCTCCTTTCAGCTGACACGCGGGGTCAGAATTTTGTCGTCCTTGTGCCAGAGCTTTCTGTAAAGCCATGCACATATTTAGGTGGCGTTACTTTATTTAAATTCCCCTTAATGGCAGTTTTGTGTTCTCATAAGTGAGGGAAGCTTCAAAAGGACTCAGCATGAAATATCTTTTCTTTCTCCCTTTTCCTCTTTTTCTCTTTTCCTATTTTCATGTTCCTCTTCCTTTCCCTTTCCCTTTCCCTTTCCCTTTCCCTTTCCCTTTCCCTTTCCCTTTCCCTTTCCCTTTTTTCCCCTTTTTCTTTTTTTCTCTTTTTTTCTTTATGTTTTTTCTTTTATTTTTCTTTTTTTTTTCTTTTTTCCCCCCTTTTTTCTTTTTTCTCTTTTCTTTTTTCTTTTCTCTTTTTCTTGATAGTTAATAAAGGTTTTGTATTCATCAGTGGTTGGGAGTCATCCTGGGAGTGTGCTCTGTTAAAACACTCTGGCTTTTCACTTAATGCATCCCATCTGTTTCTGAAATAAATTGCAATAATCCGTGTTTAATGTTAATCAATGTATTACTAAATATGCAAATTATATTAAAAGACGTGGTTTGAAAAAGCTTTCATTTGTAAATATGGTAGCTGAAAACAGGAAGCATATCTAAAAGCCATTTAGATACAGTAGCCTAACTCTAACAGTGTGGCTGATTTATAAAGCGGTTTGCAAGTTGATCTTTCTCCCACAAGGGGATATGTAAAACTGTTGCATATCAGATTTTGTTAACATCTGATGGGTTACTGCTAACAGTGTAAAGGCCTAATATTCACAACCATGTCTCTTATTTAAATTAAAGCAATCGTATTCCAGCTTTCTAATTTTTGTGCTCATCCTAACATATGAATTTACGTGAAGAGTTTATGAATCACAGTGAAAGCAATTTGAACAAGCTTTTCAATCAGTGTTACATCTTACTGCCTGATTTAGATAATTCATTGTCTAAGGGGTTCTTCTGGCCTCTCATTCTCTCTTCCAGGGGCTCAGCCTATGAAGCTGGCTGTCCCTGTTGGTGTGGCCACAGTCCCTCCCTTGCAGGAAGGTCCTATGCAGGGCCCTTGTGGTGCTGCTCCAATCACCAGTGTGGCTCCACACCTCAGCTCACAGAGGTCCTGTGGTATTTCTTATGCCACTGTGTTTAGACCCACAGGGTCATTTGCACTTGTTGACTTTCCATGGGACAGTGGAAAAGCATGCGCAAAAACACTACAGGCAGGACATGACCCCTGAGCCCAGAATCATGGCACTGAACACAGGAAAGAAAGCACTGGTAAGCAGAGAGAAGATCCAGCCAGGAAGATAAATGCTGAGACATTCTGCAAGTAGAGGTGGCTCTTTTTGGCCTCATCTTGACGTTACCCACTGCCTCTCTTGCCTCTTTTTGACTTTGTTTTTCTGTTTGCACTCCTGCTACCCTCTGGATGGATTGCATGATGTAACCAGCTTTTCTCCATGATGGAGCAGCCCTACCTGGAGGGCCCAGGTATCACAGGCAAGGGTGGGTAGAAGAGGAAGCTGTGACCACTGCAGCAGTTGCTCATGATGAAGCAGAGGCAAAGCCCAGGAGGTGATGAAAATGTAAACTATCTTTTGAGATAGTAAGTGTCCCTCANGTTTGCTTTTTAAAAATTTTTTTCCTTTTATTTCTTTTTCCTGTTGCAGAGTCCTAGGAACATTCAGTAAAATTTACTGAAATGTAGCAGAATAAAAGGACCAGAAAATCAATCTATTATTAAACTTAACTGGACTCAGTGCAGATCTCTTGGGACCTTACATATTTGATCTAATCAACACGCCATTGGGAAATGGGCCAAAATTTTGAATTAATTTTAGGATAAAAAGGACCAAATATGGTACAGTTTTGACTGTGCCTCTTTCAAATGACCATTTGATTACATATGTATACTCCAAATGTATACTCCAACCTCTTAGATATCCTGAAACTCAGACCTTGTCTATATGTGTGAGTAAACCTCCCAGGAGCTAAAAGTGGGAGCAAGATTAGCATAAACCCTGTGAACTGAAACTGCTGAATTCCTCATGGCACTATATGTGATCAGTGCTAGAGTTCAATAGCCCTGCAGCCAAAGAGGGGGAGAAAGTGTGAGCACTACTGATGTACTGTCATGCATTTACATTCAAGCCTTATATGCAAGCCTTTTTCCTTTTTTTCCCCCATAAACTTAATAGAACTGTTTCGTGAATTCAAAACATGAAAAATAAATAAAACTCCCTCCTTTACCCTGGAGAAGAGATAAGGAGGGACAAGGTTACAAGCAAGGTTTCATGAAGATGTAAGGCTGTAACAGTTATTGTGGAGTACTTGTCTTAATGGCATAGATCTCTAAGGGAAGGCTAATCTGATGAATTGAGATTTCCCTGTTGGTTCCTTGTGGGTGCTTATGGGATTGATAACAGAGGTCTAGGTATTTCCCAAGGTACCCTGTGAGCAAGGTGATGCAGCTCCCTTCATTCCCCTTGATGGGGAGAGGCTCCATGTAAGCTTACCCTAGGAGGCACTTTTCACTGCCACAACCCTAGGAATTGTCTCCCCACTTGAGGATCTGATGTAGCATCTTGGTTTGACCTCTCCTTTGCAAAGTCATGCTCTTCTCTCATGTCACAAAGCCCTAGAGGTTTGCCCTCAGCACTCTGGCGATTCTGGTGATGGCACTGTGTTTGGTGACTGAGATTGCCTTTGTGAAATGTTTTTTAATATTGTCTAGTCAAATTTTAAAAAGTGAAAGTAACAAGGTCTGGAGTGAATATTCCTCTGATTCATAGAGGATTTATTGACAGTACCTTGAAAGTACTGTTTAATATGCAAGGTAAACAAATTAAAAATCCCAGCTTGTGGTCCAAGGGCATTCACAAATTAGAAATGACCCCCTGCCTCCCATGAGAATGAAAATGATGTGAAAGCTGAAAGGAAGTGAATCCTCTTGGGAGAAGAGAGTGGGTCAGAGGGGCTTTTGTAATCTACCAATCTGCTTGTCTTTGACAGGCTCTTTGTCTAACAAGAGGAGATGACAAGAGAAGCTGAGGCGTCTGGCAAAGATGGGAATATCTGCCTACAAGCTTTATGCATTTTTAATTTTTTCTTCATTCAGGTGTTGGTATCTCTTGGCTGCCTGAGTCCAGGGAAAACACTTCCTTCCCTTTTCCTGCAGCCAAAGGGAGGGAGCAGCCTTAGTCACTATATATACGGAGTACATGACACCATGCGATGTGGGGCTTAAACCACATACATAGTAACTTTGTTTTGTTTCACACCTGCTTTCATCACAAAAGTTG
>VWZN01016967.1:5122-16061 GCA_013396955.1 Regulus satrapa | reverse complement strand
CAGGCTGACATGGAGACTGGGCTGTGGGTAGCGGCAGTGCTAGTATGAACTGCAGCAACGCGCTGGTGCGCTCTGAAGGCAGAGTCAGTGTTGACAAGGGCCACCCCTAGGAGCCAGTCTTTTGTATACACTCTGACCCTAAGGAGTTCTAGTGCCTTGCCTAAGAAAGCAGAGCTTGGTCTCCAAGGACCCCTACACAATTTTCCTTATGTGTATGAAGAATCAGAGTGAAGTTCTAGGCCTACTAAAATGAAAACAAAACCAATAATAATAATTTAAAAAAAAAGAAACAACAAACAACAGGCCCCCCACCCAAAAAAAAAAAAAAGGTCATCAAGTCAGATAATGCTAAAATTAAAATGATTATTCAGATACATACACAGGTGGTCATGCATGGAAACCCAAATGGATATCCAGGAAGGGCAGTCAGGGGACTCTGACTGTTCTTTCACCATGAAGTAAAAAATATCTTCTCTGTTGAGAGGTGCTTTTTGTTTAGCTTAAATAAATGAATGAGACATTTAACAGAATGAGACACTCTGAATTATAGTACTGTGTGATTTAATCTGCTGTTTGCTTGGCTCTACTTGCTCAGCACGAGCAGCTGGATTTGCTGGAGCCCTGGGCTGCAAGCTGTGAACTTTCACACAGATATTTTGGAAGAGAGTTGGTTTGCTTGGTAGCTGGTACAGTGCTGTGTTTTATCTTTAGTTTGAGAAGAATATTAATAACACACTGATCTTTAGTTGTTACTAAGTGGATTTTATCCCAAGTCTAGGCTTTTTTCATTACTATGTCTTGACTAATCCAGTGCACAAGAAACACAAACCAGAAGACAAAGGAGGCTGCAGCCATCAGCAGAAGCTACAGCTCAACAAGATAAGAGCAGTTAAAAGCCTGGCTATGGGGAGACAGGGAAATAATCCAATAAGGTGTTAGAAGATCCCAGCCGAAAAATCACTGTTAGACTTGAAAGCTCATGAAGAGTGCGTGAGAGCAGGTGCATAAATCATGAGAATCTAATTGCAGTGAGGTTTTTTTCTTCTGCGTCAGGTTAAGCTTATCTGTTGCCATATCACTCTATTAAACTATTTCTTTTTATAAATCTGACACCTTAGATTCTGTTGCAGTAAACCCAGGATAGAGCCAGAAAGAGGAAGTGCACCAGAGAATGAATGTGTGTGCAAGGATTTGAAGGGAAGTCCATCAGCCCCAGTGAGAACAGACTCCAGTCCTAGCAGGGAAGGCATGTGTGGTGTGTGTGTGACACTCCTTGAATGGTGAGAGAATTCTCAGCTTCTCCTTTAACAACCTCAAACTTTACCTTTGCTTCTCTGGAATTCTCACTTGAGTTCAGAATTGATGCAACAAAGGTACCATTTGGATATAACCACAACTACCAGAAAAAAGGGGGTGGTGGTTCCAAGCCCATAGTCACAATGAAGCACTAGCAGAAATGAGCATGCTATTTATTTAACAATCAAGTCTGTTTCTAAAAGCTGGTGCTGGAGAAGACCTGAATGGCAGCGTAGCAATGGCACAGTTGCTTCAGCTGCTTTGGAAGTTTACACATTTTGAAAGCTTTTCCTGATTTTTGGCTGTTTAGAACCCCTTGAATTGTACTTTCTGGAGGCAGTGAGCACTGACAGCTGTGGGCAGACTTCTTTAGGTGGGCAGCACTCAGCACTATTGAAAATGGATGTTAATCCTGGCACTCCACACAAAAACAACCCAAAATGTGGTCATTCAAGATGGAAGCTACTGAGGCAGTAAAAACAGTATTGAAAAAGAAGTATGGAAAATGAAGAGATAACCTTGCCCAGTGTTGGTATCAACACAGCCTGTCCTATTCTAAGAGGAAGAGGAGTCAGGAGGCGTAGCCTAATTTTCAGGGTACCTGTTTAGTCAGAAAATCCAATTCTCTTGAAATCCATGTTGTTTTTACACCAGCTTGTTCTGTTGACCAAGGTTCCCACTGTAATTGGTCACTTTTAACACTTTTGTGCCCTTTTAAACCCTTTTCATCATGAAAGATATAAGAGAACAAGCTCTTGTGAATTATTTATACACTTAATGGAAGATTGCAGGTCTCACCCAAATTTTCTTGTAGTCCAGATGCAACATTTGCTTGTTCTTGCTCTGGAAAACAACCACTGCAAGTTTCATCTTGAAGGAGTCAAGGAAAGCAGCAGGACAAATGACAGTCAGACACTCAATGCTACATCATCCAGACTCTTCTGCCACAAAATTAGCCTTGAGAACAACATTTCTAAGCTTCCAACTGTACACTGTGGAAGGATTTAAGAGATTAAGGCCAAATAAAAAGGGGACCTCTCCTGACCTAACCTCACACCTTACTTCAAGGGGGAATTTGCATGAAAAGGCAGCAAAGAATATGGCCTAATACCACTTCCTTCTTGTGGCATTTCAGTAGTTTCATACAGAGAAGGGAGTCAGAATTGGAAAACTTTTTGATGAAGCATGAATTAACATAGTAATATTTTTTAACATTTATGGTATGCATAGAAAGGAACTTTTCCCTAATTAATCTTCTTAATCATTATGGGTTATCAATTATAATTTTTGTTTGAACTTATTATGTAAACTTGAATGACATTTTATTTTTGCAGACATTTTATTCTGCAGACTGAAATGTGAAAGAAAAAAAACCTCAATGTAACATGTATTTCTTAACTGGAGGCTGGACCTTGCAGTCAGACCATATTTTGTCTTTTATGATTAAGCCTTTCTTCCGCCACATATTTAGTTTCCTAATTCCCAGTAAGTTACTTGGATAAATTTGGCTTTATTCTCTTAATCTAAGCAAGAAGATTTCTCTTGAATAACAGAAAGGGCATGAAATCCAGTTATCAGCATGCGGCCCATATAGTGTTCAAGCAACACCCTTACACATAGACTTGCCTTTTAACAATTTTGGTGACAAATCAGATACTGTACATAGCAAACAGGATGGAAATATTTTGCTAGATTAGATCTTGTCAAATAAATGCTGAAAATTCCCAGTCACCACCATGCTCACTTCAGAGATCAGAGCAAGCTATATGCATCTTTGATACCCATCTAATTATATGTCCCTGCTAGGTACTTAATGTCCTTCTGCCAGCCTGGTGCATAACAGGAGCACAGGAAGGGATTTTCCAGGATAACCACCACTTCTGTCCATATAGCCCCTTTCTGAGGCTGGCACACCTGTGTACCATTGTGCAGCCCTGTAAGAGCTTCTGGGACCTTCTGTGACCACAACCTTGCTTTTGATTAAAAACCCTTTCCAATTCCTTCTTTCTAGTGTCTCCATGATACACAAGGAAGTGCTGTTGTCCCCCTTATATCTGGTTGAGCTGAATTTCTGGTGTCATATGATATGATGAGCCTTGGGGTTAAGGTGACTGCTCAGTACTCATGTGTGGGTGTGAATTAGTGTTCTCTGAGTGGAGAACCAGATTTGCAGCTGACATAATGCATCAGGTCTTATTTAGCATCCTGTATGTTGTTCTTTATAAATCTGTACTAGCAGTAAGATACTGCTAAACCATTGTAGCTGCAGAGATTAGCTATACATTTGCAGCACACTGTCAGTGTACTTATACAGTCAGAAACTGAGTGTTACCCCCAAGGGAATTAAAAAATAAACAGTAGAGGACATTTGGCAAAGAAAAAAGTCTCCCATTCTCTCACTGTGATGTACCTAATGTGCTGTAGGTATTGAAGGTATTTTGCTGTAGCTGCCAGAGTATTCACTACAGCTAAAACATTATGGCTTCTTCTAGTTTGGACCTCTTTGCTACATGCATGAAACTTTACTGTGATCAGCTGCCAGGCTATACTTTACCTCTCAAGAGGATTTTTTTTTTTCTTTTGTAAGGGCAAAGGATCCTCTCAAGCATTTCTGAATTAGGGAAGAAGAAAATACCCTATGATAAATTTTGGACTTACTATGAAGGGAACAGGCTGTTACATTTTAAGTCTATCCATAGCACTAACAATACCTAAATGTCACTAGAAAACTAAGGATGAAAAAATGTGTTTGACAAACGTTAAAATAACTAAACAGAAGTGTATCACGTGCACAGTGCAAGACAGCTCAAAGGGTAACTCATGAGCTTTTGCAAACAAACATACATGGCTTTGTTTCAAAATCCATTTAAACTCTAGAGGTTTTACATTTGTCCAATCCAAAGTCCAGAGATACCTACCAAGTCTATAAGTCAAGGTTTGGTCCTTATATGAAAAATATACTGGACTGGATTGTTGAGAGCTTTAGAGCTGAAACACAACAAAGACAGATGAAGTTTGAACTTAAAACATTCCATCTGTGCCTTCTGGCTACTTAGAGTCTTACAATGTGGCAGCAATTTGGATTTTGTTGCTTTAGGAATTGTAATTGATGATACTCTGACTTAGTGACTCCTCCTAAAGTACATTCTGAAAGATATCTAGGGCAGCGTGTAGGTCAATTTTTATTGATGACCTATTACGTACCAATATATTTTAAGCGGTTATTTAAATTAGCTCAGTTTGCTTTATTAAATATGATTACTGTGCATTTGTGCTCTGCATTCCACTGGAATCCTAAAGAGGGACAAAAATTCCATTTGTTGCAGTGTTGCACAAAGACAAGGTAAACCAGTCTGCCTTTCAAAGAGGTTGTAATCCAAATATAAGCAGAGATTGCAAAGAGTTGCAGGTGGGGCAGCCCATGGTGTGCATGATTAGGTGACAGTTTGGGTCAGAGCTGTAAGGACAACTTGCAGCACATCAGCCCAGTGGTTTCTAAAGGAGTTGTGGATTTTTTTTGCCAAGAAAAGTTGGAAGACAGGATTTGAGGGGCACTCCTCCCACATTTACCAGGCACTGTGGAAGAATGCACATAAGTATTGACTAGCAAAGTAACATCTGGGTATGAGAGAGCTGAAATGGAATAAACACTGCAAAGACCCCAGCCTTTGAACTGTGAAACTGGCGGGAAATAAATGGTCCAGCAGAGAGCAACTCAGCTGAGGAGCTATGTGAGGTAGTCTGCGTAAATCTCTGTGGGAGCCATCCGTCCTCTGGTGAATGGGGGACCTGAAGATGAACCATCAACACCTAGGTACATAAAACAGGGTGCCTAAGCTAGGAGGTAAAAGTTGTGCTCTTTGCAAACGCCTACCTGGTACTCCTGGAAGGAAATAGAAATCTAACCACAATCCCACTGGTTTCACATTGTCATAATATTGAATTCTGCCTGGATTTCATTGTAACCCGGCATCAGTTAATATCCATGTGCTGCAAGGTATTAGTCATAATTGGATTTATGCTTTTCTCATAATTTTTTTTGCAAAGTATTTTACTGCAATTGTGATTTTCAAAATTCAAATTGTATCTTTTATTGAATAGCTGTTGCAGAACATCATCATGTTATGCACTTTAGTATCTGGAATATAGTATAATTTCCAGCATTCCATCACACACATCTATCAGATTTCAAGCTGGGCTTGAGGATACTGCATTTGAATCAACAAAACATGCACAAATTTGAAACCTCAAAAAAACCCCCAAAAACCCAAAAAACAACCAAAACCAGACAAAAAAACCCCAAACCAAACCAACAAACAAAAAACCCAAATAAAACCCACAAAAAAACTTAAGCCAAAACAAAACAAAAACTCTTCAGCTTACGGCTTTAATTTCTATGTTCAAATCTACCATGAGGGTGAAGAAAAATTCTTTTTAAACAAAAGAATCAGATCCATTCCTTATGAAAACAAACAATTTAGAAAAACAAGGTTAGAATGCCACCTGGGGGCTTATATTGCCATCACACTCCACTTTAGATCAGAGCAGCATGCAATTTGTGCTGTCAGAGAAAAAAATTGTTCACTCCATTTTCTTCACTAAGTGCAGTCAGATTTTGAGGAATTCATGCAGGTGTTATTCCATTTTATGTCACTTGCTTCCTTAGACCTTCAGCAAGAACATAATACAAAAAATAGGCACTGAAGAAGCAAACCAATTTGCTTCATGAAAAGAAACACAGCATTAGGCACTGTATGAGGTACTCTATATTTTCACAGATATATGTTAAACCAAACACAAGAAACACAAAAATAAGCTTGTTTATTTGCAACACATAGAAAAGACTAGATTTCATCAGATGGAGAAGGCCACATTCTGTGGAGGCAGAAAAGGGATTGTTCAAACACAGATAAACTGCAACATCAAAGCATTAAGAATGGAAATAGACAAAAGCTCTAATCATTAAACTAGTGTTAAAAATAAGACTTTCATCAGCTTCAATTTCAGGGATTGTGCCAGTATGACAGAAGTTAGAGCTAATAAGAATCTGCGCCAGAATTGCAACTTAATACAAATGAAGGCTGTTAGTAGGGTAGCATCCCTACACTACTAGTATTCATCTGCACTTTTGGTGAACTTTTCTGAATCTGACCAGACAGGAGAAATTAGTACACCTGTTGCACACTTAGATGTTAAATCTAAGGCAAAGAGGAGAAAGATTTTCTGGAGGATTTATACAAGTCACCATTTAGTTTTCCCTTTGCCAGGAGCAGTGTGACACTCTTCTCCACTTCTCTCCAGTCTGCTGAAAGTCTCCATGAAGGGGAATATAACACTGCACTATTCAGCTCCATCTCAGCTCGTATGATGAGCTGCATCACGGTCCTAAGATCCTGAAGCAGTCAATACCTGCTGATTAGTGCTTCCATCTAGTGAGCTGCTCTGAGGTCAAGGAACTGGGACCTAGGGTGTCCTTGTGGACCATGAAGGATGCCTATCTTTAGGGTCAGAGTTATTTTGTGTTTGCTCACATCATGGGTCATTTGATCAACAGAGAAAAAAGGCAGCATGTAAAAGTGACCTCATATAATTGGAAAATGTGAATTTCTACTGTGGCATCAAGGGTAGCTGAACCTACTGATTAGAAGGGGTGACAAAGCCTTTTATTGCAACTCCAAAAATCTAAAAAAATACAAAACTGTTTATTTTAATCTATGAATCTGAACCCATATATTTATTTTGCCTGTGAACAACTCTGGAATTTCATGATGGAAACATCTGAACCTTCCGTTAAAGTGGGGAAACATTTCTCTTGGATACAACACCATGGCTGGAGCTGCAGAGGTCCTCTTAGGATAAATGGGGTCAAGTTAATTACAATCCGTGGTTGGAGTTCCATTCCCCCATAAGATCCTGGAGTTTAGATTCAGGCTCACCTAAATCAAGCTCATATCCCTAGGCCATGTCCAGTACGACCAGGATTCAGGCCAAGAGGAGGAACTCAGTGTGCTCAGGTGGTACTGCTGGCTGATCTCCTACCCCTCTCCTAAACCTCCAAATGCTGGTGGTTAGCTGGAAGATAGGAGGTCATGTGACAAAAAATGAGTGTATTCCTGTAAGGAATGTCATGAGGGTGCTCTGGTGGCACACTGCATATCTACAACAGTTGAACTGGCAAGAGCCACAGGGTCCATTCTTTTTCTCAGCACCACCTTCAGTCACAAAGTGAACTGGTTAGACAGCCTGGCCTCAAGAACAAGAAAGATGCAAATGACACTTGCTGTTATCCCCCATCATCCAGGGCCATTCTGCACTTCTAAGAAAGTGTACAGAACTGAAACTGATAATTTCTCTGTAGGATTAACAGATATCCGAACTTCTGCACCATACACCTGACCAGGGAATGCAGAGTTAGCTGTTTTCTAGGGAGTGGATTTAACTACCATTGAATAAAAGGACAGCAGTATGGATTTTTAAGACATATATGCTGGTTGTGCAGGACTGTAGCATATGCTGTCCATTGAAATATCATCCATTGGTTGTTTCTGACTGTTTTTTTAATATGCTAACAGTTTTGGACCATATTTCATCTTGGCAGGGTGTAAAATCCTTGCAGGGACTTTTCAACTGATTTACTTCTTAGACATAAAGGAAAATACTGTGTGGATTAGGCATGAATTTTGAAACTGAATCACAATTATATCTCTAAGGTATATGGTGTGATTTAGAGAAGCCACCTTTAAAATTATGTTTTCTAGTACTTCCCTTGTAAAAATCTCTCCAAGTAATTCTTACAGTAAGACTGATTGTAAATTGTTCACCTATTCCAAGGAACTCTATTCAATGAATAAAATCTGTAGAAAAATTTGAACTGTGTAACTTGAGGAAACTGTAATAGGCTTCAGCCATTTATAAGATACAATTAATGTGACATACTGGAAATGTTAGTTAATAGAGCAAGAGATAAGCTAGTGACAGTTTCTATGCCTAGTCACTACTGCAGAGTTAAAAGGGAAGCCATCACACTCAAATTTCCTACAGTGAGTATTATCCTCCAACACTGCATCATTTTTGCATAATTTAAGAGCCTGAGCACAATCCTTTGCCAATGGTTGACAGCAACAAGCCATAAATTGCAGAAAACACCACATCTCGACCTAGCAATTGCAATGCTGTGATCGATTGCACTCTTTACTGAGGCACCACAACAAGCACAGCACCTGTACCAACCACACTGGGAAACAGAGAAGTTTCTTTTGCTTCCTGGAAGCGTATGGTACATTGGGTGTTTGAAATAGTAACAACAAAACAGTTTTGGTTTTTTTAAAGATTGTAAGGATTCAAAAAAGAAGTGTATGGAAATTCATGCAACCTACAAAGGCAGAGAAATTGAAAATGGAGAAAAATTCTGGAAGCATATAGCATTGTTAATTTAAAGAAGGAATGAAAATATCCTTGGCAGCAGAGTTCTAATTAAAGACAAAAAGCACTCTCCTGAAGTCCATCTGCAGGGGGTTGACCCTGGCTGGATACCATGTGCCCATCAAGCTGCTTTATCATTCCCCTTCTCAGCTGGACAGGAGAGAGAAAGTATGACAGAAGTCTCATGGACAAGGAGACATCAGACATCAATTACCATCAAGAGGAAACAGACTCCACTTGGAAAAAATTTAATTTAATTAATTGCAAATCAAATCCAAGTGAGTAAGATAATGAGAAATACGAGAAAAAATATCTTACAACACCTTCCCTCCATGTATTCCTTCTCAACTTACAAATTCTCTTCCTCCTGCAGATGCGCAGGGGGATGGTCGAAGGAAGTTGTGGTCAGTTCATCTCACGTGGTCATGCGGGTCACACAATTGTAAGGAATGTTATGCTCTGCAGTCCTTCCTTCCAATAAATAAAATGTAGCAAAATGACTCAACACTTGCCAGTTGGGAGAATATACCAAATTATTTAGGGACACTGCCAGAGACCAGATTGCTGATGACAAAACTGCTGATTACCATGGAAACCCTGGCAGGTGTATCTACATGTGCCAAGTAATTCCACTGGCTGTGCCCTTAGTCTGCAGGAACGTCATCTCTAAGATAGAAATCAGCATGATTGAACTGAAATGAAAAAGCAGAAGTTGGCTAAAGTAGGTAATCAACTGCTTTAAGACTGCCTTATGACTGTTACCAACTTCAGTTGGTTACAAAGTTCCAAGGAATTCACAGGAATTAACAAAAGGCAAATCTCAGGTTATACAACACAAATATTTGCTGAATTTAGGTCAGCGTAACATCATTTCATCCTAGCATCCCATGCTTTACACACACAGACTGGTCAATAGCAGATATTCACGGGGGCTGGAACACCTCTTTTGTGAAGAAAGGAAGTTAAGAATAGGTTAAGGTTAAGAATATTGATATTGTTGAACCTAGAGAAGAGAAAGATCTGAGTGAACCCTCTTGTGGCCTTCTAGTTCCTAAAGGGAGCCTACAAGAAACATAAAGAAGGACTTTTTACAAGGGCATGAAGTGACAGGACCAGAGGGAATGCCTTTGAACTGAAAGAAGGTAGATTTAGATTGGGTATTAGGAAGGAATTCTTTACTGTGAGTGTCTTGAGGCACTGGCACATGTTGCCCAGAGAAACTGAGGATGCCCCATCCCTGGGAGCGTTCAAGGCCAGGCTGGGCAGGGCTTTTAGCAGCCTGGTCTAGTGGAATATAGTCCTGCACATGGCAGAGAAGTTGGAAGTGGATGAACCCTAAGGTCCCTTCCAACCCAAACTACTCAATGATTGTGTGACTTAGAAAAGCACCATAAACTCCTGCCCTATGGGAAATCCCAGGCATCGTGTGGAATTATATGAAAACATGTGGGCAAAAAACCATCAGGGCAGGTGATCTGTGTATACTCAAAAGCTCCTGGCAGTGTCTGTTGGACACATCTGAACACCTCCAGAGTTTCTTGTGTTTGCTCAAGAATGGGGTTTGTGTGGTCTTTTGGGACAGGTTTTGTGATCTTGCCCCACATTTATCTAAAACCCAAAAGGCTTCCAAGATTAATGCATCACTTTATCAACGTCTATAGCTGTCTAAAAAGTGCGAAGGAGGCGCACCAGACTCTTCTCTGTAGTCCTAAGCAACAGAACACAAGGCAGTGGGCAGACACTGATGCACAGGGAATTTTCCATGAACACGAGGAAGAACTTTGTTACTTTGGGTAATCTACTTCAAAGTTTTGGGTAATCTACTTGCAGGTGATTGAGCTCTGGAACAGATTGACCAGAGAGTGTGTGGAGTCTCCCTCACTGGGGATACTCAAGGACTGCCTGGACACAATCTGTGCCATAGGGTCTAGGATGTTCCTCTTGAACAGGGAGGTTGGAGCAGATGACCGACTGTGGTCCCTCCCAAACAGACCTATCCTGGCGTTCTGCGATTCTGTGAAGGGCAGCAGAAGAGCAGGACAGTGAATCAGGTAAGTGTACCCATATTTGTGGTTTCATCCTGACAGCAGCATCAAAGACCTCAGCGAGGGAGGATGGAAACAGCCATGGAAAAACAGCAATGGAAATCTGTAACTTGGAAAATATTTTGGTGTTCATTCCACTTAAAAAAAAAAAAAAAAAAAAAAAAAAAAAAAAACAA